>PRKT01000003.1:2528535-2554385 GCA_003671525.1 Saccostrea glomerata | reverse complement strand
CCCCCCCCCCCCCCCCAAAAAAAATATCAAGACTTTGTAAAACGCCAAGGAAAAGTTTTATCTTTTGTTGTATTGGAACACCATTGTAAAAACCACGCCAACGAAACAATAAAAAATGTATTTTATAGTTTCATAAAATGTTAACATCTTTCCAATAAGTCCCCGACGAACGTTAATCGACAAATAAACATAGACAATTCTCTGACCTGTTGTACATGTAGATTGATAAACATACAAATACTCTCAGAGCAGAATGTCCTTACATGGACCCATACAAAATTGGACTAGACAAAATAAAATCAACATTCTTCTAATCAATAAAAAGAAACAAGCTAGAGGTATGAAAAAATGTTAAAAAAAACCCACTAAAATTAAATCTATCCTATGAAAAGTTATATTTTGTATGCTGTTACATGTACACCTTTCCCCTGTATCAATTGAAATATGCTTTCCTATGCAAGAAATGCACAGGTTAACTCAACGTCTTTTTCTTAAAATGCTATTTATAATTTTCATCTAAAATTTGATTATTTAAAACTTCAATGCTGAAAGAATTTCCCTAGAATAGGGATTTTTAGTTTCTTTTCTGCAAGAGATAAATACACAATTGGTTTACTACGTTTTCGCAAGCTGAAGTAAATATACACGGTACATGGTATGGTGTCGTATAGAGTTACATGTAGCTCTCTTTTGACATTGACATTCCGAATATATATTCGGAGTAAACAAATAGTTTTGAACAAAACAAGTACACTTCAGTCATTAAGACAGTATAACCTGGTCGAGACCACTAAATCTTCTGATATCAGCAAACACTTGCACATTAAATAAGCTACTTGTTTTGTAACTTATCACTGTACTTAAGTTACACAGTAAAAAAGCAAAACCCAGTTAAAATAATGTTCTTTATTTTTTAAATTCAGGTCAAATGTAAACAAAGCTTTTTCCTCCCTAAATGCTCGATGGAGAGGAAAATAGAATCAATTATTTTGTTGGGTAAAAGTTGCAATACCTGTTTCATTAATGATTAAATGATAGCAAACTCCTACAAGAATGTTTTTGCTTTAATTGAAAGTTTCAACAAGAACACACTGTAACAGAAAAAATGGAACAGGTAAATAATTCCTTATATTTACATGATATTATTCCATATTGGCGTAGGTCACGTGCAGGTCAATATAACGTGGTATTTTTCTAACATTGTTGGATCTCAGCAAACCGGAGAGAAGGAAAATATTCAATAATATACTTTATGCACCTTTTTGGCAGTATTAAAATGTACTCATTCATTAAAATTTTACTGTATGTTCTCAGATATTGGATCGTAATTCACATTCTAATAATTTCATGGGGCAATAAAACTCCAAAAATCATTCACATTATAAATTTGATGGATCCATGCTAAAATATATAAAACATATAAAAGCAAAAAATATACCCTGTACTACGATGTATATAACAGTATAGATTATTTTGTTGAATTTAAATACGTAAAATGTAGGTATTGATGACAATGATGAATCCGTTTCTTTTAATCCGATTCCAGCTAATTTATAAACCCTTTTCATGTACATCATGTAGATAAAATAAAGTGTCTTGCTGCAGGTTTCAATTACCTTTTATACTATGTAATACTTATAACAGTCTTGATCTGTTTTAATCTCTATTGTAATTATCAAAATAAAGAATTTTAGATAAAAAACATTGCCTTCCTGTAAATAAAGAAATATGATCAGTTTGAAAAATTTATTATAATACTTTGCTTTACATGACAACAAATAGCATATCAAAATTTTAAGGATGTTGTTTTGTTTTTTCACTTCATATATTTGATTTTCTTAACAGCACCACTATAAAATTCTGCCACCAACAGGTTATCTCTTTTATCCACGTGTATACCATGCGGACCCTTGAGATTACACTTATCTATAGAATGCAGGAATTGTCCATCCTGGTCTAGGATATGAATACAGTTATTAAGGAAATCTGCTATCAGGATTTGATTCTGACTGTCTGTTGCTATCCCAAGAGGTTCAAATGGTTTGTTGTTTGGAGTAGAATGATGTCCAATGTATCTAAATCGAAGTTTTCCTGTTTGGTTTACTACAACTACAGCATGGCCTTTACTGTCAGCCACGCAGATATCATTGTTTTTGTTCTCAGTGATGTACTTGATTCTGTTATTTTCGGAATACAGGGGTCTACCATCATTATCAAACTGGATTGTTTGTTTTTCTACGGAACCTGAGTAACGGACAACTTTGGATTGTGTTCGATCATCACGGAACATGGTAACCAGGAGATCACCAGAGGAGGTGACACAGATATTTGAAGGTGTCCAGTCTTGTAGTCTGATCATCTCTTCTATCTTCCCATTCCTGACTTTATTCACCGTCCCATTCTTCCCATCAGCATACACGAGATCCCCATTATCTGTCAATGCAATATCATTCGGATTTCCCCCTGATTTGGTCTTGATTTTCTTCAAGACTGAGCCGTGATTATTAAAGCATTTCATATCAATGTCCTTATTTGCCCTTGTCCAGATTTCTTCGTCACCAAAACAGGTAACACTTAGGAGATTTTGGTAGCCAGTTTTTATAGTAGTGATGAGCTCTGGTTTCTCTAGCAACTCTCTCTTAAGAGTCTCTGATTTCGTTTTTAGTTTGTAACCATTTTCTTCTGTTGTAATGTGTAAGGGTGTCAGCAATCCAAACATCTTGCAAAACTGATCTGTATTTAAGTACAGCTATTTATAAGAACCAGGCAGAAATGAAAATAAGTGATTCATGATAGTGATAGATTTTTCAAAAACTATCATATTTACATTAAGATACATCAAACTAAATACTTAATCACAGTTATAAATGGATTTCATGCATAGTTGATTAAAAAATGAATTCAATATATACTGAAACAGTCAACAATATCCATTGAAAGGTGTCTGTACGTGCAGGTGATTTTTTAAGAAGGCCCGCACTCTCCTTGAATGTGAATTAAAAAATATTAAGCATCTAGTATCAAAGAGTAAAAAACAATTTAAAAACCCATGGGTTATTTTAATTACGAATAGATATCGTGATTTTAAAGTTTGTAAAAACATGAAATTCTAGTTATCTCCCTTGGCACTCTTTAGTAAAAGGAGTTGGAAAGAGTGTACTTAACTCTTTAATTTAGAAGGTGGGGATTAAGAAATGTGTGTGATTTCATCTTCATTTTGGATGTTTTGACAGTTTTCTGGATTCAAAGGGCATGTAAGTCTAAAATATTATTAGAAAAATATAAGCCTAGGATTAAAATAATAACTGCCTGCAATTTGCTTAATTTTATTTGACAAAAACAAAATTTTATTTCCTAAACATGCTAAATAAAAACAGAGTTTGAGTGTTTTGAAAAAGCTAACTTGTTTAACAATTATACATCAAAACAACTTAAATTCAGTTAATTTTGGGAAAACATTTAATTTTGTACTGGAATTTGAACACTAGCTGGCTGCTGGGGATTACAGTATGATAAGTTTCTCTCCTTTCCGTCGATACTCCCTTAGTACTGCAATATACACCCCCAGTCGACCGGAAGAAGTCCTCGACCTCAGCATACATGAAGTCATAGCAAGAAGCAGTGAAAGCCACAGCAGATATTGGATGGAGCATAATTTTTTCTATGTCTCGGCGCCTCTATGGATGTCATATTTAGATCAGGTATTTATTATTTAATACATAACACAGACTAATATCTAAACAAAGACACTATTGACTATTTTTTTCAAATTGAAAAAGGGGAAAGTCAAGAAAAATTGATAGCAAACATACTGGCTGACTGCTAGTAAAAGTTATCAGTCCTGCTAAAAATCTACCAGCCTGAGAAAATAATTTTCTTTTGTAAAATTGATTTTTGAAACTAGAGGTACTCACTGAGCAATGAGCAAATGATCCCCCCCGCCTCCCATATGAATATAATAGTGTCCATGTTTTGCTGTAGGAAAGTATTATATTAATAATGCCATACATTTCGTACAATACAACTATTTTTTTGCCTAATTTTACTCTTAAACACAAGAAATCTCAGGAGCTTCTGGGGCTTTGCCCCCTGGACCCCCTTCATTCAAACTATTGAAACGGAAATTGGTTTTGTGATTTAGTTTCGTTTAAACGTTTTACCTACGTTCTTATATAAATTCTTAAACACTAAAAAATATTAATTCTCAGATCATACAAGTAGTATGAAGCTGCCTATGTACGGGGCTGCACTGAGGTAACACACGCTGTGTTACAGGAACTCAGGGGACCTCTCTGGTGACGGAGTGGATAAACATTAGTTTGTTTCCTTTCTTGCATACGGTCGTAAGACCTGAATAAGGCAGACAGTTGCAGGGATGAACAGCTAAGTGTTTCACAGTACACCAATGCACGTAAGACCTGAATAAGGCAGTCATTTGGTTGTAGAGAGAGGTGGCATACCACAAATAGAAGTGGGGGGAAGTGCCAAGATGCAGCAGTAGTTGTGAAGTGGCAGTACCGAAGTAATTCATTTGCGGGAGACACCCGTCGACCACAGTTAGTGGTTGTCCAATCAATAAGAGAACCATTGTGTTTGTATATATTTGATTATAATCGTATTGGTCAACAAAAATCTGAGTTAACAGGTTAACGAACCTAAGTGTAACGCCTCGGTGATACAAGACGTATCACCACACACACCCAAGCTCGGCCGCGTTGCACGTTACACTATGGTATGACTAAGATACGACTGTACTTTGGAACATCACTATCAAGACCCCTTGCCTGAACAAAGTTATCCACCCCCACCCCCACCCCCCTTTTAATCACAAATTCTGTACTGCTCATGATACCATTAGTTGATCTGGAAGCGATTAATCAAATTAATTTTAATTAATGAAAACTTTAAACAAGTCCAGCATGGCATCGATATGTGCAAATTGGTAAGCCCACAGCAAAATTTGTGCGTATCGGGCGGTCAGGCCAGTGTTATTTCAAACACTATTTTTGGAATGGCCAATGGGTCCTTCTTAAAATCGTGAATATTTAATTAAGCCCATAAAAAAACTCAGATGTTATGGCAAAACCATAATTACTATTTTTCTTATTCACGTAATCAAAATGTTAAAAGTGTGCCCTTTCAAACTCTATATTTCCAAACTTATATGTGTATGATATTCTATAATTGCATTTCCTTTTATTTGAATTATAAATAAGGGTGAGGAGTCCTACAAAATTTAATTGACAAGCAAAACAACTAATAAAATGCTATTATGGTTTTATCAGTTGAAACGGGGGGATGGGGTTTAAACCTGAGTTACCTTACCTCCCCAAAGAATCTAAAAAAAAAGCCATAAATGATAAAACCCTATCCAGGGGGGGGGGGGGCTCCCAAATATTCCTACAAGCAAATATTTACACACATAGAAAAGAGAGAGATTTATAAATATGAGAGCACAAAGAATATGCATGGGTTTCTGCCAATGTTTCGTCTAATTTAGGTTTAAAACTAATAGTATAAATTCATGATGATATAACTAGTACATGGGGGAGGTAAATAAATATTTAATTATCAATAATTCAAAAGCTAAATTGTTATATAAATGTATGCATTCTCTTGTCATATGATGAATTTCATGATTTGTTATCATTTCAGATGCAATCTGAGCCTTGTTCTGAATTTCAAAACCCCCTTGGACAACACCTGCACAGCTGAGGTATTATGTAAACTTAAAAAATTGAGGACCACTGTCACCAAGAAAAGATAATCAATTCAACTAACGTTAGTGTTATATATACTTTATATTATTTATGTATCATTAGATAATTTGTATTTTGTGTTGACAACTTCTGTTTTTTTTAATTATCATTAAGAACATTCCTTTTTGTTTAGCAATCAAGGACCTTCTGACTAAGGGCTGAATTATAGTGAAACTGCCATTCAGAGACTTTGAAAGAGGTATTTCTTTTGATCTGGATTCTCAGAATTTTTTTAAGCTCACCTGAGTCAAAGGCTCAAGTGATCTTTTCTGATCAAAGTTTGTCTTTGTCTGTCATTGTCATTCTTCAAAGGGAGAGAATTGCAAAATTTAATAGCATTACTGATATCTTCTCAAGAACCAATGGCCCAGGAAATATGAAACTTATGTGGAACCATTGTCGGGTGGTGTAGATTTGTTCAAATTATGACCCCCCCCCTTCCAGGTATAGGGTGGGGCCACAATAAAAGTTTCAACTTGTAGAGAAATTAAAACTCACAGTTAGTCAAAAATAAGTACCCCATAAGGATAAGCATCCTTAGTGTAGATTCAGTTATGTTCAATCATACCCCTCCCTCCCTCCCTCTCTCTCTCTCTCCCCTAGAGGGAGATGTCATATGCTTTTAAGCATTTCAAAACAAAGCTGATTTTTAATTTTTATCCAAGCCATGTGAGTGATGTGGCCCTGGGTCTCTTGTTAAATCATTTATCTACACATATATGTACAGTACAACTCGGTTATAACAAACTAGGAACTGTAAAAGTACTTCGCTATATCAATAATTCATTATATCAATATTTGTAATTTGTAAAATTTATATAGTTGGGGATGCAAGAAGACTTCACTATATCTGTGAATTCACAATGTCTGTCTTTGTACTGAACAAGTTGTACTGCAGTTACATGTATGTGGAAGCCAAATAGGAGTAAAAGATATATCATTGTAAATGTAACACAGTGTCATATTCATTATTTTGTTCAATCTATTCAAATGTTTCTTTGAATATTGGAAACTAAAATCAGTAGAAAGTTAAAAATTAAAATTTGTAAAATGCAGCATATCTAAACAGAATTTTTGTTGTTGAAAAAAACCCTTTTCAGATGAGCAAGGCTGTAATAGTCATACTAATATTCAGAATGAAATAACAGCTAACTATTTGAGGCAAGGATGGGGTGAGGTTAAAGAAGGGGTTATATCACTTGAAAATTTAGAGAAGAATTGTAGAGCTGAGGCTTTTCTCAAGAACAACAGGGCCAATTTTTACCAAACTTTGAAGGGCTGAGACACTAAACAAGGGGTGATAATCAAGAAAAGAGAAAAATAGAGAGCCTCAGAAAAGCTGAAACTTATGTTAAAGCATCCAGGAATTAAGTGTAGATTCTAACTTGTTTAAATTATGTCCCCCTCCCCTTAATAATATTGGCCTAAACCACAATAGGTATTACAAGTAGGAAAATCTGGTGTAGAACAGAATGACCAGTTACTCTGGTGAGTGTTATGGACCATGGCCTTCTTGTATTCATGATCATGTTCATAGAGAAAACGAACCTTAGCTACTCTCTTCCTTCAACAGCAACAAGAAAAAAATGCTTTATGGAATGCCTATTTTCATTAACAAATTTCAAATTTTGAATTATATTTTTTCCAGATTGATGAATCAACCACATGCACTATGTCAGAGGAATCTAGCTGGAGCACCTATTTAGCAGCCAGGACACATAGATGTACCTGTACTATTCATACAGATAATCTCAACGGCACATTTCTAAATGATGGCTAAATAAATCTAATAAAGACACTTTCAGTTTAAAACTTTTTGAAAGAAATCCAGACCAGAAACAAAGGATATTGATTTTTAAGCTCCTCCAAATGTAAAAGGGGTTTTATTGAAACCAAGACCAGGATACACCCAAGGATATTGAATATTACACCCCTTCAACATAAAATTTTGAATTTTAGTTTGCCTATCTAGTCAAGAACATGGATTTTTTGACATTTGATACACTTTATAATGTTATATTGACATTTTTTTTCGAGATTTTTTTACTGTAAACTATATATTTCAGCAAAAAGTACATTTACAGATGATTATTCAAAAATTGCTTTAAAAATACAATTGAAATATTTAGATCATGTCTCATATATGGTTAATCACAGTTACCACAGAAACCAAATATTTGTTTAAAAAAAGTTAGGTACAAAAAAAGTTGTGTCTTTCAATATTTTAGCTAATGGTCACTCATACAGTTTTCTTCATATAAGCTAATCACATTGGCCAAATTGTATAGGCAAATACAATATTTTTGGAGATGTTGTCATGGTAACCAGATACAAATCCCAAAGGCATATTTAAAAAAATATATTTTCATGCATTTACAATAAACTGTGAAAATAATACATGTATGTTAGTCTATAATTATTTTGTATTTTATGGAGATTTTGTAAAGGCAATTATTTAAAAAGGCATTTCCAGAATAATTTTGTACCATGGTTTCAAAAATTTATGAGAAATCCACTGGTTTTATCTAATATTTGCAAGGAGAACATTTTCTATCTTATAATATGATTTTTTTGTGCTTGTGGTATTTTTTCCTCAACATACTCTGAAAATAATGTATTTTGGCATTTTCTTGAAAAATGAATTTTTGTGATATTCTGTTGCCATGGTTACAGAATATTTTTGAAAAACCCATGGGTTTTGTTTTGTTATATTAGAATTAAGAATGTGGTCTTTCTATCCCATGCTTTAAGTTTTCTTTAACATGTGGGTTTTTTCTAACTATGCTCTTAAAAATGGTTATCATTGTGAAAAATGAATTTTTGTGAAATTTTGTTGCCATGGTAACAGAATATTACTTAAAAACCCGTGGGTTTTATTTAATTTTATTGAAATTAAGAAAGTGCTCTTTCTATTCCACATTATCAGATTTCTTTAATATGTGGCATTTTTTCTTACTATGCTCCTAAAAACGGTTATTATTGTGAAAAATTGAAAAATGAATTTTTGTGACATTTCGTTGCCATGGTAACAGATTATTTTTAAAAAACCCATGGGTTTTATTTAATTTTACTAAAATAAAGAATGTGGTCTTTCTATCCCATGTGATCAGTTTTCTTTAACATCGGGCCTTTTTCTTAATATGCTCTTAAAAATGGTTATTATTGTGAAAAATGAATTTTTGTGACATTTTGTTGCCATGGTAACAGAATATTCTTTAAAAACCCATGGGTTTTATTTAATTTTATTGAAATTAAGACAGTGCTCTTTCTATTCCACATTATCAGATTTCTTTAACATGTAGCATTTTTTCTTACTCTGCTCCTAAAAACAGTTATTATTGTAAAAAAATTGAAAAATGAATTTTTGTGACATTTTGTTGCCATGGTAACAGAATATTCTTTAAAAACCCATGGGTTTTATTTGATTTTATTAAAATTAAGAATGTGTTCTTTCTATCCCATGTGATCAGATTTCTCCAACATGCTGGCCTTTTTCTGAATATGCTCCTAAAATATGTTGCATTTAAAGAAATTATGTGAAAAGTGATTTTTATGAAATGACCTATGTTAAATTGAAATTTAGTACTCTAATAAATCTTATATAATTTTATCCTTATGGTAATTATTTATCATTTTGTATGTACTTCTCAGGATAAAAAGATTTATTTATGGTACTATCATCAAAAACGCTCTGTTCCTGTGTTCAATAATAGCTAAATTCACATTTTTTTTTCAATGTTTTGCTTGGTTGCCATGTGCATTTACATGGTGCATTGTTTCCATGGCAACAAAGGCTGGCCAAAAAAATTATGTTGTCCAATGATGTTCCCTTGGTCCATGAAGCAACATATTAAAATTTTGTTAAAATCTGAGATGGTCATGAATCACCCCCTGCCTGGTTCTTACAAATAGCTGTACTTAATATCTTTGGACTGAACGTTGGCAGCGAAACTTGAACTTTTGGAGAAGTTTGCGGAATTCTTTTATTTTAGAATTGTATTCCATGGTCAAAGCCATTTCATTTGATTCTTTGATAAGATTCAATTTTAGCGAAGTTTCCTCAATCCAGAGTTGTATTTGTTTGATTTCATGCAAATGTTCTTTGAGACTGATGATATGTTTGATTTTTTGTTCTTCAATTTCTACCTTCATTTTATCAACAATAGTATTGATAACCCCGAGACATTCTTCTCCGCGTTTGGTCACAGTTTCGGTGAGTGTCTCATATTCTGCATCTAAGTTATCTATCTGATTTTCTATGTCTCTTGCTACTTCTTCATATGTTGGCGAAACTATGTTTTCGATTTCGTCGGTGTCTTTGACGATGACCTCTCTTTTTGCATTATAGACATCCAAAAGAGTTGAAAGGCAATGTCCTTTGTGAATTTCAGATATTATTGAACACATAGAACAGACAGAAATATTGCATTCTTTACAATGAAATTTACAACTTTTTGTTTGATGTGTGGTGCACTTAGGATAATTCAAGGTTGATTTCTTCTCCTGGAAAGGGACTATTTTATGTTTAAAATAGTCATCGGAAATATGTTTTCCTATACAAGAAATGCACAACTTGACCTGACAGATGTCACAGTACATCCGCACTATAGCGTCCTCACAAAGATCACATCGAATGACATCCTGGGCACTTTTGATGGGATCCATTTCGATTCTAAAATATAAATGATAAACGAGCATTACAGAAGAGCAATATTCTTTTTAATGTTCCCATTAAGCAAATATTTAGTAGCCCTCAAGGCTGAAAAATTTGTTATTATGATTTTACTTTCTCTTAATTTGTAAGAAAAATAACCATTGATAGTTAACATAATCCCTCATTTTCTATTCAAGCAGAAAACATCAGATTTATTACAAAGCTATATAAAGATTTCTTTTCGGATATACAGTTAAGTGTAAAATGATTTAAAATTTCTTCTGAGATCACATCACAAACTTCTATCTTAGATACTTATCTAAAATTCTGTTCTAATCAAATTTTCAGTTACTTACGTCAATAATCAAACTTTTTTAAGCACAGCATTTCATTAGATTGAGTATTAGTTCCTTTCTGTAAAATTAACCTCCTTTGGCATGGCTGGTGTTCAATGGTGAACTTTGTTATCACCATTAGGTCTTCAGGTATGTTGCTCCTGATAAAAAATTGTTCTAGAAGTACTATTTAGATAACAACTCATAAAGTAAGATTCATAATTGCAAAGCAAGTTTGGTGTAAATGCGCATCTTATTGAGCAACGGTGATGTTATTTTGACCTTTCTCTTCACTTTAATTTTAAATTGTATTTTATTCAAATTTTTGGAAAATTTGAAATCACAAAGATTTTATCAAAACCAACAGCTTAAAAACGTACGATAAAAAAAATTATATGCATCTATTCCCCACGATAAGCAATACTATAGTCCAGGCTTTTTGATATCATTGACAGCTGCTTTTTGACATGTTTATGAAACAAGAATTTCAGCAGTTTCGGCCAAAGTCATCCTTTCTTAAGTTCTGTGGTCGACTTAATGACCTTGTCAGCAAATACAATTTATCCATTGAGTCAAATGCTGACTGACGGTTTTCATACTAATTGTTAGTTCATTATTTATACATTGAATTAACGACGGATTTTGTCGTTGTTTCCCGATCATGACAAAGAGTACACGACGATTGTGACCGGTCGGCAGGAGATGTTCACTCTTCCATGGCAACTGATCCCACCTCTGGTGTTTTGGAGGTCCGTGTTTGCTCTGTTCCTTTTTTGTATTGTTTTGTGACCGTTCACGGTAGCCTAGTGGTAGAGCGTTCGCTTCGTGATCGGGAGGCCCGGGTTCGATTCTCGTTCCCGGCGCCGCGTCAAACCTAAGACGTAAAAATAGGTAGTGACTGTTCCTTCGCCAAGCGCTCGGCATCAGAAGTGAAAGTCACGGGTCTTTCGGATATGACCTTAAAAACGTAGGTCCCGTGTCACGGTAGGCGCTGGCACGATAAAGAACCCTCACTGCTCTTGAAGCCCTTCACCGGCATACGGTGACGTCTCCATATGAGTGAAAAATTCTCAAGAGGGACGTTAAACAATATACAATCAATCAATCAATGTATTGTTTTGTGGACTTTTGATTTTAAATACTGTTCGTTAACTAAAAATTGAACTCGTAAACTTACCTACGTTGTCATTGGTCATTTGCAAAATTATTTTGTTAGAAAGCATTCTGATTGTACACACAAATATTCTAAAGTTGACATCGAAAAGATGCTTGAATTTTACTTGAAAAAGATTTTGATGGTAGTCTAACAATCAATTCCTTTGATAAATGTGATGACTTTAACCTTGCAATCGTCAACTTACCTTACTTATGCAGCAAAATACCTTCATCATCTGCATACGGAGTTAATATATCTCAGTTGAGTCGATACGTACGCAAGAACATGCTCTACGTATGATAATTCCTAAACGAGGTAAATTATGGAAAAAAAATCTGAGGAAACAAGAATATCAGTCATCTCCCAGTTTTAAAAATCAACAGCCTGTACTATTATGCAGAGTGGATAAGACATGCCGACCAAAACTGGTTTTCTTATATCTGAGGACTAATTCTGGTCATTGCTGTAATTTGTTTATGCAAGAGTTTTTAATAAGAAAAACTTAATTAAAATAATATACTCATCATAACGCCAAGCATAGGATTGCTGCGAATAAAAAATTCATATAAGTTTTTTTTTTTTTCTTTTAAATGTGATCCAACAGATTATTTTAATTTTTTGAAAATGGTTAAGTATGAATTAAATGTATTTGTAATCATATCCCTATGTTTCATCAATCATAAATAAATTATCTATATTGCAATGATCATTTTATCTTAAACGTCTGTTTAGACTGCAATCAAACCTTGACAGGAACAAAAATCAAACTGAGGACGTGTCAGCTTTTATCTTTAGTCTTATTACATAATAGATTTCCGTCAAATAACTCATATTTTAAAGACACAAATATTTCCATAAGATACCACAATATATATTGTATACGGTGTTTGCAAACAAATTGAATAACGCGCCCTGTCCGTGTTATGGTGTTTTTTTTTCATACAATAGATTTCCATTCACTTTATATGCAAAAACATATATAATGTAAAAAGTGTAGCTTCAATACGTTGAAGATAATAACTATTGTAACAGTGACATAATAAAACAAAATCAACATGTACGACTTATTTTGACAATTATGCTCTAAATAAAACGAATTCTCTACTTACTTGCATGTTAAAGTTAATAATCTGACATTCTTACTTTTCATATGAGCTTTTCGAAATTAAAAGAATAAAGACAGTTAAAAATAAATCAACATACTAATATGCTTAGTAGGAAAGGCATGCTAGCAAAATCCGGTATATTATTACCTGGGGCTTTATTTGGCTAATTGCATTTATGTTATTTGTTCAATATTAAAACATGCTCTTATAAGGAAAATGATTTAAATGTACTTATAATGCCAAACACCAAATTGCAAGGCAGTTTAGGACTTTTACTGTTAGAAAATTATAAGTAAAAATTGTTAAAAAAATGAAGTCAACACTCCTTATCATTATTGATGAGCTGCTTATGATTTTACATGGCAGAAGACAGTGAGGAGAAAAGCCTAGGATTGATTATAAAACGAAGTATGATTTGTAAGTATTGTGAGATAATATTGTATCAGTAGATTGCACAACTGCAAGCATTATACCTGTAATTACCACATTTGGATATCTAAGTATTTCTCAGTTTTCAGTGTCTACAAGAGAGGGTCACAGCGACAGGGAATTTACAACTCTGGATCCAGGGGAAGAAAACATCCTGGTTTGATAAGAAATTATTTATCAATTTGATAAATAATCTGCCATAAATGCCAAATAAAGTAACTCTTTGTTATTAGAAGTGGCGTGTATATATTTAATTAATTTCAATATTCTGATCTTTCTGTTTTGAGCGTCATCTATATAAGAGGCCTTGTCAATGTATTGTTAATGAATTGCTCAAGTTTGACATGCTTTGTGTCACATGTTGAAAATTTAACATTCAAATAATTTAGATTTTTTGAATTATATATGTATTTTTCAACATCTTTATTATACATTTAGCGGTCAGATTTTTCATCCATATTTTGGTGTAAAATGACGTTAAATATAGAATTTGACAAAAGCATATGAACTGTTTGATTGTCTATACAGCAGCATCTTCGTACAATGTGAAAAAAATTACAGCTCTTATTTTCCAACAAGCATCTCAGGTTATTTGTGAGTAAGAAATTACGAGAAATCTTAAATTTCTATTACATTATATTTAATTGTATTTGGAGGAAATGAGATACATTGTTAAACAATTACATGTAGGAATTACAAATTTAAAATTTGTTAATCTTCGTCGGAATTATTTTAATGAAAATTGTTTATGATTAAATAAAGAACCTACGTCTTGAAGAAATATGTGTAATTTAAAAAAAAACAAGATCAGGATGAATTCTATAGATCACTTAATTTTCGCGACATCTTATTTTCACGAGATAATTGAGACTCTTGATAAGCGACAGGAAATTTTCACGAATTGTGGTTTTGCTCTATATAATCGTAAGGATTACATATAATCGTAAGTTCGAGTTCTCGCGAATAAAAAGCGATTTTATTACTGAATTCGTCCTGTTTATTGTGTTGAGGGTGATTCCTAAATTCATATTCGACACCAATGCTGATAAGGATTGTAGTGGTTAACTACCTGACCCAGTGTCATTAAGAGATATCATGCCTCCCTAGGAAAATAAATTTATTTGTTATACCTCTATTGATGATGATCAAATTTTACTGCAAGAAGGCCTTAAAACTCAATAAAGACTCCACAAAGCACTGTTTACAGCATGACCTTGGAATCATTACAGTCCCTGCAACGTTCTATTTTCCCACCTGAACGGTGAAAAAACGGTGAACGAACGCTGAACACAACTAGGTGAACGATGTGTGAACAGTGAACGGTGAGTGAACGCAGAACCCGAACGGAGCGCGAACGCGCGCGCGAGCGCAAAGTGAACGGTGAACGAACGAAGAACGAAAAATGAACGATTTATTCGAAATGCCTCCGATCTTTTCCTTGCATTGAAATTATTCTATTATTATATAATTTTAATTTCAGGTACTAAAATATAAATAAACAATAGATAGATAAATAAATAATAAAAGCATTTTTTTCTGCACACACGCATGTTTTAAATCAATATTATAATAACACGATTTTAATTGCTGTAAAACGGTTTGTATCCATCTCATAAAATTATAACATGTGTATTTGTAACCGATGTAGTATAAATATAAAATTAATCAACTTATAGAGTAAATATGCTTATTCATTTAACTAATAAAATAATGATGACATTAGAAGATAAAACTACTACTTTTAGAATGAATTAATTACATTTTACGCGGTTGAAACAACCCTACATGCATTTCCGTGCCAAGGCGAATCTGAGTAAAACAACGCATTTTTTTTTAGATTTACAAATGCACTCGTATTTTAAAATTCTAATTTTTTAAGATTAACAAATCCATTTGACACTAATCATCGGCTTTTATTTGCCATCTTCAAGTCCACACGGTTCACACGAAGTCCACGTGCTTGTCCTGTCAATCAAAATCATTCGACACAGTGGAGGTGTGGAAATCTTGTTTCACCAAACATGCCGAAGGCAAAGAGTCACTGAGTATTTCCAAGAAATTTAATATTTTTTCCTATCATCTCTTGATCTGATTTTCGCATTTCTGCAGGAAAAATAAATAATGGGAATATAAATGGAAGGATTAAATTTGAAATAGAATTTGAAACATATTTCCTGCCAATTTAAAAATACAAATGTCGGCACATCTATATTACAAAATACTATTTCTTAATGACTTTTTTGATGTTCGTTTTAAGACTGATTTTCTTGTGTTACAATACACATAAAATATTGATTAAAATATACTGAAAATACTTACTCAGAATTGTGATTTCGGAAGAAAACGTGCTGTAAGGGGGGGGGGGGGCTTTTATTAATTCTGATTGGCAAACATATATGTGTTAGTGATAACCTTGGTTTTTGTGTATTCTTTTCTTGTAAAAGACTTGGATTATTATTCGTCCTATACGAATTGTCGTCTTTTACATTAGAATAAAATGTTGCCGTGCTTGAAGCATTTGCAGATTGCCCTTATTTAATTTTGATATTTTATATCGTTCTACATACATGTAGGTACTTAATGTATTATTTTCCAGGGAAATTTCATGGATAAAGTAACAGCTAAGTTATAATAATAGAAATATAAATAAAGTAGATACTTATTGAAATGAAATAATTTTTCTACAAACACGATAACTTAGTTATTAATTAAAAACGTGTAAATCCTTCCTATCAAAAAGATAAGTTGTTTCACTTCGGAGTTCCGAATAACAATGAAAACTTAACGATAAGTGAACTGTGAACGCAAAGTGAACGCAAAGTAAACGGAACGAAAAGCGTACGGTGAACGCGAGGGCACGGTGAACAGTGAACACAAAACTGTGAACGGAGAGCCAACGGGTGAGCGTACCCTGAACGAACGCTTAACGAACGGTGAGCGAACGGAAAAATAGGATAGTGGAACGTTTCAGGGACTATAGACTTATTGACCGCTTAAAAATGACCTTTTCATAAAAATTCCTTTGATGGTGAAATTTACGTGTACATTAAATAAAAAAAAACCCATATGTTTTAAAATGACAATTTTCTGAATTACATTACTATGCAGATTACGATATTATTTTATCATTTACCCATTTGAAAACATCATTACGCTTCACTTTAAAGGAATGCATACACGGATCTTCTTTACAGTTAAATTACGTGCTAATTTTTTTATTTATCACAGGAAGCGTAATCTTGAATTATAACACTGCATGTCGCGACGTGTATCAACCATATATTAGTGTAATCTGAACATCATGATGTAAAAACAAATTTAACAAAAGAGAATAGCAAGTCCCAATCCCGATCAAAAACATTTCCGACGAAGAAATAGAATTTTATACTTTTCAATAATTTAATCAGTGAAAAAAAAAAACAATTGGTTACCCCTTTAGAATTTACCACGTTGACATAAGGACCCTGATTGGCCCTGTCGACATCGCTGACCTCAGGTCACCTCGTGGGCAAGCTCTCGGGTCCTCATTTCACCATGTTAATCTCAAAAGAGGTAACTGATTTTATAATAATTGTATAATACTAATTGTTAGTCCATTATTTAAACACTGAAGTCACGACAAATTTTCCCGCTATTTCCCGATCATGATAAGGAGCACAGGTGTGACCGGTCAGCAGGGGATGCTCACTTCTACGTGACACCTGAATTCTTACCCTATACTCCATTTTCTTAGACAAAATAGTATATTTACTATATGTTTAATGTATAAAGAATAAAATAATTTTATTCTATCATATCATAAAAATAATGTTTCTACTTGATTATGAAATCTCGTTATGTCAAATAGAAGAAATAAGAGAATACATCTAATTGCAAAACTAGCCAGGAAGAATCCTTTCATTTAATGCAGTCAAAATGTATACCGTAAATCTGGAAACTTATGCTGTAGATAATTTTGCGAGTTCATTGCATTGCATTGATATTGATTAACCTATTGTATCGTAGAAATTAAGCTGAAATGTTGTTTTGGACAGTCTTGCACGTTGTAATTGATGGCTGGGAGGGAATGTTTTAAAAGTCATATGTTACTTAGTAAAGTCAAAAAAGATAAACATTTAACATTTTTATCAAATCTCTGATGTTCTAAAAAGTGTGTTGAGCCTTACTGTATTCTTTTTATAAAAATCATTAGACAAAAAATTCAAACATTTGTAGATTACTGCTTATTGCGTTTCTTTTGCATTTCAAATATATATAAATTACCATCTGTTGTAAAGAATGCATCTTTGCATGCTCTACAACAACAAAATAAAAATAAATGGAATCCTCGAAAAGAGATCGCAATCAATGTGAGTTATTTTTTAAGTTTAATATCGAAAACATTATAATTTCACATACCCGTCAATTACTAGTATCCGTAAAAAAATATCAATATTGATTATTTGCTAGGAATCGTTTCATAAAAGTTCTAATAGAAATTAATACACCATAATGATAAATTTGTTGGAATGCCCATGGGTACACATTGCGCCCCTTAATAGCAAATCCATTAGTGTATTTATTTGAAATACAATTTATTCTAAATCTGATATAGAAGAACATTTGCTCGGACTTTAACTGGACATTTCAATACCGGTATCTATCGACGACGTATTATCAATCTACAATAGTTATTTCCATTCATATGTAGACACGGTATATCTCAATAAGCCTAAAATAAAAGAAACCACAGAGTCGAACACACATGTTTCATATTTACATTGTATATATTTAACTAGAAAAAAGGACACAAACAGTAACCTATAAACTAAGCTTAAAGCTGAGCACTACTTGTAAAAGTCATAACTCGCCATATTTCCCGTTCATCGACGCTCTACAACCCCTGTATATGAAGCAGATCTGTTAACAGTTAATGCATTTCGCTGTAGAAATCCGACGATTGTAGACGTACATCTTACGATGCCCTGCTACTCGGTCGCAATGAAATTATCAAATTTTATGAATTTTTTCTAAAATAGGAGAAAAGTATGATGAAAAATACCAGTCAAAACATTATTTACAAACAGAAAATGCACTTAAAAACAAAGAATATACGCAAAAAATCAAAGATCACGAAAGGAATACTACTTGTCGGCCACGATTTCAAGTGTGTAATCGGGTAAAACGAAATCGGAAGTAATCCGGTAAAGAAAGATGGATTTTTTCCCGGGATTTTAGTACAATACTTATGATTAACAGCTTCAAAAAATTGAAAACCCAAAATATTGGTAAAATTTTATTAAAAATGCAAAATTTTGAATATTGTAAAGAGGGCTAAGGAAGGATATGGATATAACGTTTTCAATCTCAAAGTCCATTAAACAATATACAAAATAAGAGCAGAGCAAACACGGACCTCCGAAACATCAGAGGTGGGATCAGGTGCCATGGAGGAGTGAGCATCCCCTGCTGACCTGTCACACCCGCCGTGTGCTCGTTGTCATGATCAGGAAATATCGAAAAAAAATCCGTCGTCAATTCAGTGTATAAATAATGGACTAACAATTGGTATGAAAAACGTCAGTCAGCATTTGACTCAATGATAAATTGTATTGCTGACAAGGTCATTGTATCGACCATAGAACTTACGAAATGATAACGTTTAACGAGACTGCTGATATTCTTGTTTCATCAACTTGCTTGTCAATTATTTACCTCGTTTTAGAAATTGTTCATACGTAGAGCATGCTCTTGCGTATCGAATCAACTGAGATATATATACTCCGTATGCAGGTGATGAAGGTATATTGCTTCATAAGTAATGGAAGTTGACGATAGAAAAGTTAAAGTCATCACGTTTATCATATAGCTTGGTTGTTAGATTACCGTTAGTGTCTTTTTCAAGTAAAATATCCAAGTATGAAGCAAAAGTGTCGGACTCTGTTGTATCTTTTATCTCAAGCTCACCAGGATATATCGTTTCGACGTAGGAATGGAAATTATCATTATTAATTGACAATACGTCATCGATATATCTAAATGTCGAGTTGAAGGCTACAGCAAGTGTTTCTTCTTTTCACGCATAAGATTTTGCATAAATTCTGCTTCATATGAATATAAAAATAAGTCTGCTAATAACGGAGCGCAATTTATACCAATGGGAATTCCAATAGATTGTTGGAATACCTGGTCTCCAAAAACCACATAGATATTGTCAATCAGAAATTCGAGCATCTTCTTGATGTCAACTTCAGAGTGCTTATGTGTGCAATCAGAATCTGTTTTAACAAGATAATTTTGCAAATGACCAATGACGAGGTAAGTAAATTTACGAGTTCCATTTTTATTGAAGAAGCAGCTGTCAATGATATAAAAAAGCCTGGATTTTAATTTGTCGTGGGTAATTGTTGTGTATAAAGTTGAAAAGTCATAAGTTTTTAAGTTGTTGATTTTTGTAAAGTCTTGAGATTTCAAATTGTCCAAAAGTTATTTAGAATGTTTAAGTATCCACATCTGATATACACCATTCCTTGAATATATAGTTGCACAGTACTCTTGAAGTTTTTCCTTCACTACTGTCAATATCTTAGTGAGAAGTAAAGAAAGAGACTTGGTTGAACATTTACTGGAACCTGCAACTTCCGGTAATGGATATAAATTCATTCAACCGTTAAATAACTGATTTTGCAAAGTAAAAGATGTCCTAGCTTTTTTCGTACAAAGTTATAACCCGTATATAATTTTCACCCTAAAATTAGGGTGTTGCGTTTCTTTTGACTGTGAGAAAATATGCGTCTGACGGTCTCTATTTATGAGAACTGTTCAGCTTTAATGATGAACGAAACGACTGTTTAAGCTTGGATTAACCATTTTCGACGTTTAAATCTCTCAATTGATTCGATACGCAAGCAGGGGTCTCCATCATTTAAAATTTTACTGTGTTGCAGAGTTTACGCAAAAGACTAATGTTTCGCGGTATTTTTGCGATCAACTTTGCAACTGAATCACTATTCATTATAATCACAAAAGAAAACATGCAAACACTTTTTTAAAAAAATCGTTTTAATTCGTTTCACAAATGGAATGGCCGTACATACTGATAAAATTAAAAACACATGTCTGAAAAGCAGAGGAAATTCTGGTCAATACTATCTAACTAAACTTCACATTTTTGAAAGTATATTTGTTGTGATTATTTGCCAGTTTTCTTGACAAAATAACTGAATTATAGAAAAAAATGAAACTTCGATAATTGTAAAATAATTTTAAGAGTTCCTTGTACATGTTAAACATTTAAAGCAATTTATGCACATTAATTAAATGACTTCGGTACGACATTATATTTGACTTACAGTGCTTACATAAATCTAGAGCCGTGGCTCTATAAATGATTAAACTTAAGTATTTTTTTTTCAAATAATACAATCTATTCTAATGCAACTTCCAATTAACCTGTCAACTGTTACATGGAAGTGTGAAAACAAATTATTTGTCTCTGTTCCTTCATGTGTCAAGTCCGGCGAGGGTCTAGGAGATAATTGATTATGCAAGGTGAAACCCTAGTAATTAAGTGCGCTACCTTTTAGAATAGAAAGACGGTAAAATTATCGATTCAAGTTTCAGTAAGAGAGAATTTATATGCTTGTATTTTCTAATTATCACAGATCTAACTGTGTCGACAAGTTTTTCACTGTGTCGCACGCATGAAAGAACTACGAACGATAGTATTGTTCTCCTGCCTACCTCTAAGTCAATTCTCAAAAGTTAACGTATTCGAAAGATTTTCAAATATTTTATAGGTATTTATATGAATTTTCATAAAACGTTACTTATTTGGGATACCAAAGAGAGATAACTCTATAATTTTGGTAAAACTTGTGTTTTTCACTATAGAAATCAACGGAAAACGGAAAATATTTTTAAAACATCTCTCCCCCCCCCCCGTGAAACAAAAATTCCTTTTTACAGGTAATATGGACTGTCATTTTACAAATTCATGCCAAAGCTTTTTGTGCTTCACGTAGGGGGGGGGGCATATGTTTATAGACAAAAAACGAAAAAAATGCCGATTTTTCACCAATTTTACAGCTATTTACAACTAAATAATTGCATTTTATTAATTTATATATGTTTTATTTATTTGCGCAAAACATAAGAAAAGATATGAGATACATTTTATCATATTCAAGACTATTTCAAAATATGGTGATTCTTGAAAGTTCGATTACACTAGAAAATATCGTCTACCCCCCTTTTTTCAAGAGCTGGAATCAATGATAATCTACTATCTAGTGCTGAAATTAAAATGATTAATCAATTACCATAGAACTGTTCTTTGTATTAAACAAAGATTTAATGGCCAAATTGAGTGGGTGCAAAATGTAGGCGGGAATCAAGAGTTCGTAGTTCTTTGAATCGTTACTGTGTCGGAGAAATTTTCACTGTGTGGGGTGCAACACAGTAAAACAGCCCATGGAGAACCCTGCGCAAGGTCATGTTCTACGTATATACATTTGCTGTTGTTGACAAAAAAGTTGACTATACAAAACTATTAATAGACAATTTGAAAGTGCTTGTTTCGTACGTTTTATGACCGATAAAATTCTCCTCCTTATTTGTATACTTTTAATTAACATTTGCACTTGTATATTGTTTATTATCTCCATATATGCGAGGATTATTAGAAAAGGTTTGTGGACATGTTAAATTGCGGAAAATGATATGTGTATCTTCAAAATGATTGAATTCTGATTTTTTGCTTATTTGTTTTCAGAATAAAAAAATTCAAATCCATTTACTATAAATCTGACATTATACGATGATTTGTACTGTGTGCCTAAAAGGATTCAAATTAACTCTCTTCGATCATGAAATATGCCAGCTTGAAGTGTCGTAGTTCATAACCTCATGAATCTCTACAAATTAAATGCATTTCATAAAATAAACTCCATATCTATGCCGTTTGTTTTAACTGGAGCCAATCATGACTTAAAAAAAAAATTAAATCGAAAAGGTCATTACATGTAGACTTTTTCCTTCACTGTCCCCTGCCATTTTTTCATTTAATCCTACACGTTATATTGTCATGAATATTTTTCTTTTAATCAAACGTTAGTAACACAAAAATATTCCTGTGATCGCTTGAAATCCGATATTTGGCATTATAAGTATATTCAAAGCATTTTCCTGCTAAGGGCATTTGAAATAAACAAATTACGTAAATATAGCCCCAGGTAATAATGACATTGGATTTCAAGCGATTACAGGAATATTTTACTGTTACGAAAGTGTGATCAAAGAAAAACTTTTCATGACAATGAAATCGACACTTCTAATTTTTATTTTTGTGCTTCTTATTATATTGCATGTAGGATTAAATGAAATAACGGCAGTGGACAAAAGAAAAAGCCTAGGAGTGATGGTAAAAAGAAGACTGTTTTGTAAGTGTTGTTAGTAGATATTGTTTAAGTCAATTTCACGATCGACTGTATGCATTATATTCGTTATTGTCACACTTTTATATCTAAATATTTCTGTATTTCTTTATATTTAGCGTCTATAAGAAGGAAATCAAAGCGATTACATGGAATTCACAACACTGGATCTAAGAGAAGAAAACGTCCCACATTAATACGAAAGAAAGATAAAGCATAAATCATGCTTTTCAAATTCTTGTCAATAAATTAGTACGTTATGATACACAGTGGCGTGTGAATTGTATACATGTACTCAATTTCAATATTCTTATTTTCCTTTTTTGAGCGTCAGCTATATCAGAAGCCTTGTCAATGTACTGTTAGAGAACTGCTAAAGCCAGAGATGCTTTGTGTCGAATATTATAGTTTAACATTATAATAACTATGGTTTTTAGAGTGTGGTTTCTATTTTTCTATATATTAATCATTTAATTTATTGGTAAGATGTTTCTTCAATATATTGAGTATAAAAATGGTATTCAATTAAAATACGACAAAAGCATTCCTTCTTTTCAATTGTCCAATTGTAGAATTTCAGTCTTGGCACAATATAACAACTGAATTACAACTTTTAAAAGTTTCCAACAAGAAGGTTATGGAGATAACGAACAGTATTCAATATCAAAGTCCATAAAACAATACAAAATAGGAGCAGAGCAAACAAACATAGCAATTTTTCTTATTTTCAAAAACACCAGTTACGGTTTCCAAATACGAATCAATGATTAAATTACAGATTATTTTCTTTTTAGTTTTTTTTTCTTTATTGTTTTTAATTTCCCAACCCTAGTCGAATGCAGCAAAAAAAATTATACAACTAATAAATTGATTGGATATACATTATTTTACGTCCCTCCCAAAAAAAACCCACATTTTTATGTTGTAACTTTAAGGTGAGTGTTCCAACGTATGCCTACTGTATAAAATTATCTTCAAATACTACGAACAAAATAAGTTACAAAACAATGACTTATTATAAAAAGCTAAGGAACAATGTAAAAATGGATTGATTGTATGTTGTTTAACTTAATGAAGTAATGTCAGAGGACAGTGATGGAACCAGCGAAGGATTGTTTGTTTTGTAAGTTTTGTTAGAAAATATTGTAACAGTACACCACATGACTGTATGTATTGCATCAGTTATTGCGACATTTTTAAAAGTATGTTTTTGTATTTAGCGTCTAAAAGAGTGATATCACGGCGCTATGGTATATACAACTATATTTACATCCACTGAATATTTTCTCCTTTATTTCTTAAGAAACCCCATTGCGTTCATCACTGCATAAACTACAGTAGGCATGTCGCCTGTACAGATTTCTTAATCAGTGGCTGTTCGATCAATGAAACGTATAGAGACGTTTGCATCATTAATACAATAATTAATCTTTTTAATCCTACTTTAATTGATTATTTAAACAGATATAAATATAAACAATAAAATGTCTTTCTTTGTTTGTTATTACTGGAATGAACGGTCGCAGCTATTGCAGAAAAAATTTACATAACCCGCTTACGCAGGTTATGTATTTTTTCTGCAACAGCTGCTTCCGTTCATTCCAGTAACAACAAACAAAGAAAGCATTTTATTGTTTAACTGAATCCCGGAGAAGAAAACGCCCCAGATCTAAAGGAAAATAAAATTATTGTTAATTATGCTCTGTAATTTCTTCTCAATAAAGTAATAACTTATGATAAAAAAACTGTAGTGTTAATTATAAAAATTTTGTCAATTTCAATTTTCCGAGCGACAGCTTTATCAATGGCCATTGTTAACTCTTACATGTACTTGTTGATATTGTAATAAATTTTGACGTTTGACATGCTTTGTGTCGTTCGTTTATTTTTTTAACATTCAATATTTTTGATTTTTGATTGACCATTGTAGAATCTAATTCATGGAACAATATATAATTCTCCTTTTCACCAAAAAAAAACCCAAACAATCTAAGCTGTAGTATTTCTAAGATGTCTACATGTATATAATATTTTAGAAAAAGTGAGATTTGACAGATTTGACAAATTCTTTTCTTAGTCGTAAGATGTGAGTGGAATAAGTTACATTTGTTTAAACGACGTGGCAGGATCCCAAATTGCAAGTAAGTCATTCTAAATTTGAAAAGAAAGTTACGTGAAAACATTTGATAATTAAAGAGATAAATCAGCTGTGTATACTTAAAAATTTCAAAGAACTTTTGGGCAATATGCAATCACAAAATGAAATCAAAATCAACAGCATTTAAATTTATAAATTTTCAACTTTATATACAACCATTCCCCACGATAAATTAGAGTTCAGGCTTTTCAATGTCATTGACAGCTGCTTTTCAAATAAAAAAAGAATTCGCCATTTCCTCACCCTCTCATTGGCCATTTGCAAAAACACCTTAGCTGTACGCACTAGTACTTTGAAGTTCATAATAACAAGATGCTTAAGTTTATGTTTTGCAATATCATTGAAATGCTTTAAATCCTAACTATGCTCGACTTTATTATACCCGCACTTTCTAAAGAAAGTTCGGGTATATTGTTGTTACTCATGTCCGTCCGTCCGTCCGTCCGTCTGTCACACTTTTCTTCCCTGAACTCCTCCTACATTTTACACAGTAGCTTAATCATCTTTTAGGAGATAGTTGGTGGGGTCATGTAGATGTGCAGTAAGGTTTCAGAATTTTGATTTTGCCCCAGGGGGTCAAATGGGGGTCAAAAAATGATATTTTTTATTCAAAAAGCCCCGTCTTCCCTGAACTCCTATTACATTTTACTCAGCAGCCTAATCATCTTTTGGGAGATGGTTGGTGGGGTTATGTAGATGTGTAGTAAGGTTTCAGTATTTTGATTTTGCCCCGGGGGGTCAAATAGGGGTTGAAAAATGACGTTTTTTTATGCAAAAAGCCCCGTCTTTCCTGAACTCCTCTTACATTTTGCTCAGCAGCCTAATCATCTTTTGGGAGAT
>PRKT01000003.1:2511013-2525600 GCA_003671525.1 Saccostrea glomerata | reverse complement strand
GATAGGCATTGACAAATTAATTGGGTTGTATTTTCAATGGTTTTTTCCTGACCAAATACTAAAATCAGTTTGCACATTTTGATAAATTCATCAAAAACGCTTTGTACTAATATAATATATTATGTCGTTGAGAAAGTAAATTTTAAAAGTTCCAAATTATGGGCAAACTATTTATCAGGATCTAATTAGGTAATTTACTTCATTAATTAACTTCTGTTAAGTAAAGACTGGTAATGAATTAAGTATGCAAAATACATATATGAGGCTCATAGATCATATGGTCACCTGGAAATTTTATGCTCAATTTGACGAATACATGTACGGTGATAATTATAGAATTGTTTTGACTTTTTCCTTGGAAAGTCTGAAGGAGTGTGTATTTAGAGGCAAACACCTTAGTGCGGGTATTACTGTCTCATGACAGCATCTAGTTTTTCTTTAGTTTTGGATATAAGCTAAAGATCAAGGGCTTATTTTATTATATTAAATAATTAGTAATTTTAATGATTTCTGAATGGTAGTAGACCTCATCAAAAGTCAATGATTGTATAATATCATAAAAAATAAGCATTCTATTTTATGATAAATACGTGTTTTTTCAAATAAAATGGATAAGATAAAACTTAAAACATAGCATATCACGTCACGAAGAATATCTTCCTTAAATGCTTTAAAATGTAATCTATCATTAACAGCTGATCCCTTTGTAAAATCATAAATTACAATTGTATATGAAATAAGTGGAGATAACAAATATTATAATTATTCAAGTTTAAAAGTGAACTGAAATTTACAAAATGGGAGCGCAACAAACACGGACCTCCAAAACATCAGAGATGGGACCAAGTGCCATGTATCTTTCGGCAAATTAAGTGGAAAAGTCGTGTTATTAATAGTAAAAATAAAAAAGAAGACAAGTCAATTGTCTCGGCATTTTACTTGCAGTTATAAATCGCTCTATGACGCAAGTGAAGAAAGTAAGCGTGCAAGGTAAGGTTAGATATTTATATGCTCTTAGAGAACGGGGATCATGAAAGATGCAAATTTGTCATATCCCTTCAACTCTGAATGCTATATGCCACGATGGGTTGAAATACTGTAGATGTACTTTTTTCCAAGGGGTCATTATTCCGCGGATTCTCTAATTCTTTTTCAATCCATTGGTAGAAACTTACGCGGGTATCTTCAGACTATCTTTATATGCATTATATTTGCAATAAGTTTTATTGTACATTGTGAAAATTTGTGACCGCATACGTAGCGTAAAATAATATTACGCGGAAAAAAGTACTTCTATAGTATTAACAGCAGTTCCAAAGAAGAAGCTGGAAATATTACATTTCAAACGCACCATGAATTACAAATATCTATGCATGTAACTAAATTTTGTTTCATTCATAAATATTCATATATGGATACATAAAAAATATAGACTTACATGAATACACTGTATATAATGTATATATTCTATAAATGATAAATTAAGCTTTTCAGTTAAAAAAAAATTCATTTTTTTAGTCTGTAAAAAAGGTTAATTGAATTCGTCATGCAAATCTTTGGGCCATTTTCAGACTTAAGTGTCTGCAAAGATTTTCATTTGCCAGATCATGCTGAGTAGAATTTAACGGCCGGTGGGGATTCAGGACGTTATATGGAAGGATATTGAGATAACGCTCAGTATCCAATCTCAAAGTCCATAAAACAATGCAAAATTGGAGCAGAGCAAACACGGACCTCTCAAACCTCAGAGGTAGGATCAGGTGCCATGAAGGAGTGAGCATCTTTGCTTACCGGTCGTGTGCTCCTTGTCATGATCGGGAAATAACGGAAATATCCGTGGTCAATTCAGTGTATAAATAAGGACTAATAATTAGTTTGAAAAACCGTAAACGTCAGTCAGAATTTAACTCATTGATAAAATGTATTTGCTGACAAGGTCATTGTATCATCCATATACGAAATGATGACTTTAAACGAGACTGCTGATATTCTTGTTTCATCAACTTTCTTGTCCATCATTTACCTTGTTTTAGAAATTGTTCAATGCAGAGCATTTTCTTGCGTATCGAATCAACTGAGATATATATACTCTGTATGCAGGTGATGAAGGTATACATGTGTATTGCTGCATAAGTAAGGAAAGTTGATGATAGAAAAGTTAAAGTCATCACTAATATCATATAGCTTGGTTGTTAGATTACCATCTTTTTCAAGTAAAATATCCAAGTATGAAATAGAAATGACAGACTCTGTGGTATCTTTTATCTCAATCTCACCAGGATATATCGTATCGACGTAGGGAAGGAAATTACCATTGTTAAGGTTTTCAATCCCTAATAGGAACAAATTCAATGAAATTTAAAACATAACAGATATGTAGGCATTGAATACTCAGTTCATTCAAAAAAATGTTTTCAATTATCATTCTATTTTTAATGTTTCAATGCATCTTTCCACCGCAGGATTTATTGATATTCAAATTATTTGAATTTTTATTTTGAAAAAAAAAAACAACAAAAAACGCTTTTCCCCATAGACTTCAATGCAATCTTTGTTAATTAACTACTGCGTAATTAATGAAATTTTTGAAAATTTCTCGTGGGCAATCCTTTTCCACTATAAAATGCTTTAATATAATATCAGAGTTTGTGTACTTGACGGACATTTAAGGGTAGAGAATTTGGTCCAGTTAGAAATTGAAATCCTTAATTGACAATAAGTCGTCGATATATCTAAATGTCGAGTTCAAGGCAACAGCAAGTGGTTTCTTCTTTTCACGCAATAGATTTTGCACAAACTCTGCTTCTTATGAATATAAAAATAGGTCTGCTAATATCTGAGCACAATGGGAACCCATGGGATTGATGGAATACCTAGTCTCCAAAAACCACATTATGATTGTCAATCAGAAATCAAATCGTCTCTTTGATGTCAACTTCAGAGTACTCATGTGTGCAATCAGAATGTGTTTTAACGAAATAATTTTGCAAATAACCAATGACCAGGTAAGTAAAATTACGAGTTCCCTTATTATTTAAAAAACAGCTGTCAATGATATCAAAAAGCCTGGACTTTAATTTATCGTCGGGAATGGTTGTGTATAAAGTTGAAAAGTCGTAAGTTTTTAAGCTGTTGAATTTCGTAAAATCTTGTGATTTCAAAGTATTCAAAAGTACACAACTTCTTGAATATATTGTTGCACTGTACTCTTGATTTTTTTTTCCTTCAATACTGTCAATATCTTAGTGGGGAGTAACGAAAGGGGCTTGGTTGAACATTTACTGGTGTTGTTTAAATGATGTGTATTTCAGCAATTTGTTGTATGCATATCATTTATTATTTCTTAAATTGGTTAAATGTTTGACTTTTGTAAGTTTGATTATTTAGAATGCAGAAAAACGTAAATGTTTCAATGAAAATGTATTTTGCTTTGAAAAGGAAATATTTTTGTTCTGTGTCAAACTTGAAATGAGACAAACTTTTTTTTGTTTTAAACGTTATGATTTTATGCTGAAGTATTGCAAGTATATAAACATTACACTGTCGTACATAGAATTGGCTACGCATCTTATTGCTTAATAGTCAACGGTCAGTGATAAATGAAATCAAGTTTAAAGATTACATTCACTATTCAGAGAATTGGTGTCCCCCGCTTAGGGAAAAAGAAAACCATGAGCAGTTGGGGGGGGGGGTTGGATCCACCTGACTGAATTTTTAAAATTATTAAAAATATATACATGTTTACTGAAACAAATAAAATATGTCAATATGGATATAAAGATTTCATTGCTTATTCTTTATTAAGTGTATAGAAGATTCTTTTTTATCTGAATATTTATCACACTGTAATGATGATTTCATGAGTTTGTACAAGCCAGACCTAATAAATTTTTCATTTCACATGCTGAATACTATCATTTAGTAAAAAAAAGTATTTCGGAAAAAAAAGAAAATGAATCGTCCGGGATTCGAACCCGGGACCTCTCACATGTGAAGCGATAGACATTCCACTCCACCACGGAACTGCTTTACATAGACGAAAGTTATATGCCAAGATAAAGTCACATACATGTATATTAACACGTTCGATATTGGCATAAATTTACATAATTTAACGTGTCAAATTTAACCTTTATTAAACAGTTCTAATAGATAGAATAAGAATATAAAGTCCGCCGATAACCTGTTTTATTTGTTATAACTCTCCTCATGCCCCTGTGCTAAATTTAGAGACATGTAATACAATAAATAATAATGAAACAAACGGGTTGGTACACTTTGAGAGATGTGAGAGAGCTCTTAGGGAGTTTTGGTATGATATTACATTGTAAAAGCTAAACATCTTCTTGAAATATCGCCCGAAAAAGATAGTGTTACACACAAACAGAATGTATAAATTTACAACCTTGAACTTTGACCTTTTGACCTCGAAATCAATAGGGGTCTTCTTTAGACCACAGGGAGGGACTATGCAAAATTCCATTGCGAAAGTTCAAAGGGTTTTCGAGATATCGTGTGGAAACGAAAGCGTTATAACAGAAAGAATTTGCAAATTTATGACCTTGACCTTTGATCTTTTGACACCAAAATCAATAGGGTTTTTCTTTATTCCATAGGAAGTTGCTATGCAAAATTTCATTGCGAAAGCTCACAGGGTTCTCGAGATATCTTGTGGAAACGAAAGTGTTACAGACAGACAGAAAGACGGACAGACGGACGGACAGACCCAAATTAATATCCCCCACCTTTCAAGCGGGGGACAACAAACATTGACCATGCATGAGGCCATGAAATATATGAAGATATCACACAGTACTCAAGTTCAAAAGTCCCTTCAAAAAATCATGATTAGAGCACACACGGTCCTCTAAAACATCAGAGGTGGGATCAGATGCCATGGAGCAATGTGCATCCCATGCCGACTGGTCACGCCTATCAACCGCTTGATCATTGTAATATTCTGAGGAAGACATACCAAATTATAGACTAAATCAGCATTTGTTGGATAGAAATGTTGCACGTTACAAGTTTAAAGCATAATTTTATTGTTAGGTTACAAACTGAATCCAAATTCTGTCAAAACAACAAATTATGTTTGACTCTTAGCAAAGTAATCATGAATGTTCTGATAATCAAATTAACATAAATTTGAATAATTTGAATATAATTCTAGAAAAATACAAATAGGTGAATGAAGCTACAAGTGTTTATATGTGATTGCAATGCCACAAATTATATCCCCCCCCCCCCTGATTATTGCATAAAAGCTTCTCATCCTTGAGATTTAATTTGTAATATATACATTTGTGGTATCTCTCCATATATAAACATACGGAGAACAAATATCTTAAATTCTGTATGAAGTTTTTCAGAGGTCAGAGGTCAATACGTGACCTAATCACACGGCGCAATAATATCCACCTGTACATAAATATGATTCATATCATTGAATGACTTGCTCTGCATGTATAAAAATGAACAAAATAAGCAAGTAAGATAATAATTATATTATTAACAATGTTAACAAGTATTTCATACAGTTTTTGGCTATCGATTTAACCCGTGTACATAGATCTAGTGTTTGTAGGTTTGTTTACAAAAATTATGTCACTTTTGTCAGCTGCACAGTCTCCAACATTTATCCTTATTTTTTGGGTAAACCTTAAGTTAATTCTTCATGATAAACTATATTTTTCATTAAATTCTACTCACGATGAATGTGTAAATCTGTTGGAAATATCAAAGCATCACAATCGCGCCACGAACAGCTTATATTAAACACCTCGGTGTTATCGTAGTTTAATGTAAGCTATGCCAGTGTCTCCGTGTTTACATTATAATTATACATTTAGTTATTGAAATCGTAGATTGAATGTTTTGATGAAACTTAAATCATGATTGCAAATAAACTGACTCGGTCAAGTTTTTCCATCGGATCCATCCATCACTTTCCAGCGACCGAAATTCCTCCAACTTTTTATCAGCGATCTTCGGATGTGTTTCTTGTGTCTTTTCAGCATTGATTATCAATTTTCACGAATAAAAATATTCCCAGACAACAATCTATTTACTTATATTACTGATCACAAGTAGCCTTTCACAAAATATTTCCTTCTAAATAGAATTCTTAGCCTAGTGAATTCGAAGCGTAACCGCCAATCAAGCCGATTTACACCTTGTGTCATTTTTCAAAATCTGAGACGAACGGTTATTCGAAAATATTCAATTGTCCGTCTCAAATGTATACCGGTATATAAGTAATAAATAAAAAAGTTTATAAACTTCAATTGGAATCTTCTGAGAAAGTCTTTGGCCTTCACAGGATTTGATCACGTGACCGACCCACTTCAATTCCCATTGAAGTTTATAAACTTGTTATTTATTTTTTAAATAAGGATATCTCTAATGTATATTTCCTATTTTCAATAGTATAAAATTTCCAAAATTCGGATTTTGAAAAAAAATTCCCTTTTTTATTTGTTCACCTGTGCAAACTTCTATGTAAACGTTCCGAATTTTTCTCTCGAATGCCTAATGTCATTTATTTATCTAGATGCGCATTAATTAGTTATAAAAAGCAGGTGAGTGTTGTGACGCACGTGTACTTCAAGTTACATGTATGCACCTTTTAAAAAATGTTAAGGATTAAATAATGACTTATGTTGAGGATTTTTAGACTTGATTCATTAAAATTCCTTGCACGCAGCGTACATTTGTAAACTGTCACTTAAATTTTATAATGAATGTCTTTTTTGTAATTTAGATTGGAAAACCCTGTTGGAAAGCACACGATTCTTATGCTTTCGAAAGTGATAAATACACAAACCATATTCTTAACTGTGACATCTGTTATCCTAAAAGTGATACCTATATACAGAGTAAGCAAGACATGCTAACCAAATCCGGTATGAAAATATTACCTTGGGCATTATTTGGCTGATTAAGGTTATGTAATTTGTATATATAAGCATGCTGATATTAGGAAAAATTATTTAAAAGTACCTCCAAATGTCAAATTGCAGGCGAACAGAAGATATTGTGAAACTGAAAAAGAAACTTTTATCATCAATGTACTCGGCACGCCTAATTATTATGTTTGTGCTGCTTATGATTTTACATGTAGGATTAAATGTAGGATTATATGAAGTAATGGCAGAGGACAGTGATGGAAACAGCGTAGGAGTGATTGTAAAACGAAGTCTGTTATGTAAGTATTGTAATAAATATAGTATCAGTTGATTGCAATACTACATGTATCTTTAATTGCCATAGCTGTATATATAAGTATCTCTTTGTATTTAGCGTCTAGAAGAGGGAGATCACGGCGATATGGAATTTACAATTCAGGATCCAGGGGAAGAATACGTCCCAGAGGAAAATGGAGTTAACTTTGCAATTTCTCGTCAATAAAGCAAACATTTATGATAAAAATTGGCGTATGAATCATACATATTCTTAATTTTAAAATTGAGTTTTTTTTCCCTTTTTTAGCGGTCATTGTTACTATTTTAATATTGAATTGCTAAAGCTAAAATTTGGCGTACTTTTTGCCCAATTTTTATAGTTTTTACATTCATATAATTTTGATTGACCGATTTAACAAATCATTCTTGGAACAATATATCTCTGATCCTTTTAAAAAAAGAATCTTAAGACTAAAATAGAGATTTTCTGATTATCCAGACCAACAAGCATCTAAGCTGTAGTACGTCTAAGAAATCGTTAGGAATCTTTAATTTCTCTTATATGAGATAAATCTATATATTATATGTCAGAAGATTGATTGATTGTATGTTGCTTAAAGTCCCTTTTGAGAATTTTTTACTCCGATGGAGCCACCACTACTTGCAGGTCGAGAGCGGCAAAATTTATCCTATACAGGGCTTTTGAGCAGGGAGGGATCGTTTTCGTGCCAATACATTCTGCTACACGGGACCTCTGTTTATACGAGGGTTGTTCGAAAAGTTGGACAACTGTCATATTTATTTTGTTTGACGTCATATGTTATCAAAATTTGGTAGAAATATTTTCACAATAAATCCAAATGATTTGTATTAATTTTTCCCCCAAAATATAACGATTTATTCAAAACTTATCCAGATTTTAAAAATGCAAAAATTGGATCGCGGAGCGGGTCAAAATGTAGAAATTTACAGACAATACAGAATATAATGTCTGCAGTCGTATTCTCTGTAAAATGGAGCAAAAACGAAAAACAAACCAGAAATTCAAATTAAGAATTGTTACATCGATTCGTATACCAAATAATGGCTTTATACTTTGCTTTGTTGAAAAGAAATCAACTTGAGAAGATAGGTAGTCCTTACTGAAAACGACAAAAACGATGACGTTTTAGAACGTCACGGAGCAGCAGATAAAAATGCAATTTAGTGTTTTACTCAGGAAAATCCCTGAAAAAACTCTAAAAATGTTGGAGGAATCAAGAAAATATGTCAAGCGAGTTGTGCATTTGTGAACAAATAGTATAGGCAGTATTTCAGTGACAGAGACACTGAATGAATGAGAACAATCTGTGAAGCTACGATTTAACTGTAAAAATCTGAACAAAAACTTTAAAAAGTTGGAACGTCAAGGAAAGACATAGGCGCTTCAGAGTTGCGTATCCTGTAAAAGCAGGGTTAAGTAATAGAATAGATTAAAACCTTAACAAAAGAAATTATACAACGAGAGCATCTCTTAAAAAATAAATATCAAGTATTAGAACAAGGATCTAATGATGGGTATTGGATCACACTGTGTGAAATGTATAGGGATAGTTTTTTTTTTAAATTCCTGACGCTAAGTTTTGACGTTACATTGCAGTTAAGTGTGCTCCGCGGGTACAAAACATGTTGATTTTAAATTGAAGTAAATTGATTTCTGTTAATTCGAATGGTATAAACTTCACACATCAAAAAAACAAATATTTTTACATATTATTATGTACTTAGTTTAAATTTCTAGTGAGTAATATAACAAAGATCGACATCGTCCACGAACTTTTCGAACAACCCTCGTACCATCTCATCTTCAGGACCGGTCTCCACTTCCCACAGTGAGATTCGGACCTGCGATGATAGGATCAACTCCCTACTTTGCGACTCTAAAACAAACGCTCTAACCACTGCGCCACGCGGTCGACTATTTCAGAATAAGTGAGATATCTTTGTGAAACAAAGAATTACAGATTTCACTTTTTATCTTGGTCAGAAGATTTTTAATAAAAAGAAGTTGCATTTGTCTAAACGATGTCGCAGGATCCCAAATTGCAAGTTAGGTTATTTAAGGACAGATGATACAAAAACAAAACGGTTGTCTGGACAGGTGCAAATATATAGCAAGAAATTGTAAACCGTCTGTGATGTTTAAAAGTCTTCCCTTCTGAAACCATCCTTATTAAACTATACCAGTATTTTTCACTTCAAATCCCACTTTTGTGAAATTTTGAATAAAAATTAAAAACTACGCAAAGAAACTTTTTTCTTTAACTCATTCCATTTAAAGATGACCCTTGCTGTTATTTTCATTTTTTTGAAATAATCTTTTTTATATCATCTGTCCCTAAAATGAAAATAAAGTTACGTGATGTCTGATTTTAGAGATAAGATAGTTATTCGTCAATCAAGCACGTTTTTGAATTCGTCTGAAGTAAGAAAAGTCTTCAAGCTAAGGACAAATGAAATAAATAAGGAATCAGGAACTCAAAGGATCTTCGTTTTGTTTGTCAACTGCCCCTTTACCTAATTGACCATAGACTATATACAATATAGTCAGAAATTTTAAAAATTTCAAAACCCCCAATAATTGAGCCCTTATATAAAATAATGATTAAAATCAATTCTTGTATTTTTTTCTTTATATTTATTGAAGTCCTAGCTGAATTCTGCAGGAGAAACTGGATTTATTAATTGATTATTAATCATTTTACGTCCCTTGAAAAAAAAAAGCTTTTCACATCACTAAATACCGTTGAAGGGCTTCACATCGTACCTATAATCGACTTTGATAGACAAAACATTATATCATCGTCTTCAACCTTCCTCAAATAATTCATTTTTTCCATCAAGGAGTCTACTCTGCTCTGTTTTTTGCAAATATCAAAACAAAATATTTGTTGTAAATGAGCATTTATTAATATTGTGATGCCAAACAAATTAACCAAATACATACAAAAATTACATATGACCATATTTGAATATATCCTTTATAAGGGTATTTATATACATTAGGAAAAAATACAAATATGACTAGAAGAATATGCAAAAAAAGATAGGAGAACAAACACGCCAAATTCTGAAAAGCATGTGAAACACACGAAAAAATAAGTTCAATATTGTTACATTGTTAACATATCAGATCAGAGAACAACTTCAATGTAAATATATGTATACTATATATAAACAACAAAATGATTATGATGATATAATATTATAACATTATTAACACATATGATATCAATTGAAAAAACAAATAATATACAATAACTCCACTGTTAGTGTACATTGTTTAATCAAATACAATTGAGTATATATTGAGTGGTTGCAAGGGAGGTGGTGGGTCAACAATTATTTCCATCAGAAAGCATGGTCTAGATAAACAAGATCAAGTTACAAATATAAAATAGTAGCAAGAATTCATTGCGGCTTTGAAAATTCCGGAAGAATTCTCTTATAACAATAGACAAACAGAGATGGTATAAATTACTTTATGTTGCACATAAATACAATTAAACCATCGTCTTCAACCTTCCTCAAATAATTTTTATTTTTTCCATCAATGAGTCTACTCTGCTCTAATTTTTGCAAATATCAAAACAAAATGTTTGTTGTAAATGAGCTTTTGATAGACAAAACATTATGAAATCTACAATTCTAGATATGAGCCAATCAGATATCACGCGATTATTTTATAATGGAATTTAAAAAAAATAAGAGAAGCCATGTCTCGCGATTTTACCAGCAGTTATCAAGTTAATATTCGAGGTGTTCAATAGATAATGTCCTCGGTGCTCGGAAGGAAGCAAAAGACGCTTTGAAATAATTTAAATATGATAAACATAAACATAACATAAAGTGGTCCCAGTCCAGCGCAGGAAATCATCTTTGATTTATCCCAAGTGAACAACACATCAAACAAAAAATGTTAATTTCATTGTAAAGAATGCGATATTTCTGTATGTTCTTTGTGGTCAATAATATCTGATACCCAGAAGGGGCACACCATTTCAACCCTTTCTGATATCTATAATGCAAAAAGAGAGGTCCTTAGAAAAGAAACTGTAGAAATTAAAAACAATTTTTCCAACATAGCAAAATTGTGTATTTCAAATCACGGAGAATACTTTGAAGGGATGTAATGTCCATTTGACTTTTTGAATCGAATGCTTTTGAGATATCGTACAATACACAATACATATCGAACAACCCTCGTACGTCTAGATGTTCCTATGGATCCAGATGCATTATAAGAATGGGTAAGAGTTAATGAACAATTTGTCTTTTAATATTAAAACAATGGGGAGTAATCATGCATCTGGTTCAGATTGTGGTGGCGTGAAAGAGGGTGTATTCATTTTAGTGCTTTCAATATATGGACAGAATATGAAGTGTCAGGTTACTTTTTTCCAAGATCACAATTAAGTCTTGCTAATAAAATTTTAAAAAGTCCAGTGATATAATTTTTCGCATCTTCTCTAGTCTAGTAGTCATTTCTCAGAAATACATGCAACTGCAAAGGTGTCAAATTAATAAAATTTAAGACAAAAATTTAACAATTTATATTTCAAATAGATATTTTTCATTTACATGTTTACCATATATCCATTTACACAGCATTTAGACATTAAGTTTAAAACTAAATGAAAGAACAAGATATAACAATCTTTTGTCAACGATCTCCCATTTCCTTAAAAAATCATCTGGAAATAAAACTGGAAAAAACAAATTATCTTTTAGATAACAACCTAAACTAACTTAGAATAGCATAAAAAAGTTTCAGTTGTTTGTTAGTTTGTGCCGGGGGTGGCAGTTTCCTATCAAATATTAGTGAAAATGTGCGAAAAAACATATTTCCCCTTGATTCTAACTAATTTTTAAATGAGCGACTCTGTGTAGCACAAACATTTTTAGCAGCGGGTTTCTTGATAACAGACTATTTCCCTGTGTAAAATATTTTGTGGTACACACGGTCGTTCATAATGAAATTTTAGAAATACTTTGACAACACACTGTGTTTATTTCTCAAAAATACTGAAATACAAAACCGGAAGCGGACAGATGCAGGTTTTCCGAACAATCTCGACAAGTTCAGACGCAGAGTGAGCGAATTTTTTATGCTTAAAAGTGTATTAATTAAGTTACTAAGAATTTATAGTATTTATTTCTATTGAAGAAAAAAAATCCTATAATTTATTTCAGATTCCCTATAAATCAAACAAACAATATGGATGTTATTTTGTTTGCTTCTGGCCGCGGTGATTAATTTGCTGGGGTTACCACAGGGCTGCCCCACAATCGTATGTTTGGCGTTATGAGTATATAATAATAATAATAATAATAAAACTTTATTTAAAGAAGGTAACCTGGAGCCCGTTTAATCGAAAGTCGTAAAGTTAAGCCTTAACTTTGGTGTACTTCCGGGACTTACGCCAAAATTTAGTCGGGCGTAATTTTCGTTTCACCAGGTGGCGTATGTCTAGTCGTAAAAGATACGCTTAGTCGCAGGACTAAGTCCTAGACAACGGTCCATTGCGCAGGCGCAAAAACATAAACATTGTCCACTGTGTACAAACATGTACATGTATTATATTTGTAGTATGCATATACTTGAAAGTACAAAATAACACAAATTCTAGATTGATGAATCTATCTAAATAAAAATTGCATGGATTTATACGGTCATGTAGGACATGTATTTTAAAAGAAATCGATTTTAGTTAGTTTTTTATGCAACATTTCAATAATAAAAGTCTTATAAATTGAAAGGAAAAAAGGCCGTAGTACATGCATTTCAGAATTAAGCTTAACTGTTTATTTTGGAATTTTAATTACAGACTCCCCCTCCCCCTCTTCCCGAAATTGATACAGGTTAATGACTTTGCCTTTGATAATCAATTTCATGATTCGATAAATACTGATTCTACTAGCTGATAAATACTGATAATTATGTTTGAGACAGAATAAGATTTTAAAACTTTATTTTCATAAAAGATGTATAGAAATGTATACTTGCAAGCAAAAATACTGTATAAAAATGCAAAAAAAAAAAAACCAAACAACATTTTGAGTCAGGAAATAATATTTACACGTTTACTACTAAGGTACACGTAAGACAATCCTCTTTAAGTCTATTAAAATTTTGTCAATTTAATTTATTCATTACAATATTCTCATTGTTTATTAAAATGTCACAAATGTACATAACATAATTTAGTCTGTCTGTCCTCCTGTAACTTCTGCTCGTCCATAATTATTGTAAATATGTATATATGTACCTCTTGTACCATGTATATAGTTTTTTGAGAGAATAAATGAATGAATAGAAATAATATATATAGACTCTAGGTGCATGTTGTCATAGACTTTTTTTTACTATCAGCAAATTTAATTCAGTGTACCATTTTACAAGTATGAAGAGAGAGAGAGAGAGAGTAATGACAACAAAGATATTCTTACAAATAATCTCTATTTTGAATTTTTTCTCCTTGTGTGGTCTCTGTCTTTAAAATAAAGTCACAATTGCTTTTTATTTTGTTTTCATTAAAAATGTAAGTTATGCGTGCGGGAAATCAAAAACGTATATTTTCATCTTACATATATATGTGCTTTATATGCGCTCAAATTATCTTATACTATGTAAGATTTACTCTTTGAGACAAAATCATGAAAATTAAAGACGTCTTCTGTATCAATGTTTGTCTGATATATATATATATATATATATATATATATATATATATATATATATATATATATATATATATATATATATATATATATATATATATATATATATATATATATATATATATATATATATATATATATATATATATATAGGAATAATTCATTTTTTAACTTGATTGTGTATATTATTATCACAGTCTTACATCGATATTATGAAAGTAATAATATATATTTCCCCATTTCAAAAATCTCTTATTGTCTATGAGACCTCCCTCCCAGGGTTCCGTCTCAGATTCGCCGGGAACTTCACTTGTCCCAGATACCTAGAAAAATAATTACTTTCGCCTTTAACTATGTACTCTGTATATTCATTGTTAGTTAATCTGAAAATGCGGGAGGTTCTGAACCCTTCTATGACCCCTTCTAGATCCAGGCATGTTGACGAGGAGTAAATGAACTCTTCAAACATGGTTAAAAAAACTATTTGGTTTTAAGATAAGTTGTTTTTTTTATCTAAATGTAGAAAATTACAAGAAAGAGGATTACTGTGCTTTTGAAACCGATTTGTTTATTATTATTTTTGTTTTTCAAAAAATATGTTTTGGGGAAAAAAAATTCTATCAAAATAGACAATCTTAATGGGTCTCTTTTTAGTGAATGAAACAGAAAATATAACAAGAGGT
>PRKT01000003.1:2413513-2506013 GCA_003671525.1 Saccostrea glomerata | reverse complement strand
ATTATTTATTTTGTACTGCTTATGATATTACATTTAGTGTAATATGAAGTAATGGTGGAGGACAGTGATGGAACAGGCCTAGGCGTGATTGTAAAACAAAGTCCGTTTGTAAGTATTGTAACTAATTATTGTATCAGTAGATTGCACGACTACAAGTATTGTACCTGTAATATTGCCACACTTGTATTATCTATGTATTTCTCAGTTTTCAGCATCTACAAGAGAGGGTCACGGCGACAGGGAATTTAAAACTCTGGATCTAGGAAAAGAAAACATCCTGGTGCAATAAGAAAATATATGTCACGTTAATTAATTATTCTCAATAAAGAAATTCATTATCATAAAAGTGGCATGTGAATTGTATAAATTTACTCTAATTCAATACTTAGATTTTCTTGTTTTGGGAGTTAGCTAAATCCATGGCCTTGTCAATTTATTGTTAGTGTTGAACTGCTCAATTACGTCCTACTTATGTTACATATTACTATTCCTACAAATAAAATGATTTTGATTTTAAGAACGAGACATCTAATTTTTTATATTTTTTTTAATTATTTAATTCATTGGAAAGATTTTTCTTCCATATTTGAGTATAAAATGGAGTTAAATAAAACAACTATGACAAAAGCATACGCTGTTTTTATTTGAAAAATCGTAGAATCTCATTAGTGGAATTAGATAAATCTTACAACAAATATTTTCTATCAAGCATCTAAGCTGTAGTACATTTCGGTCTGAGGATTCAAAAGATATCTGAAATTTCTCTTACATTAGATTTGATTGTATAAACTTTCGAAGATATGAAATCTATTGTTAAACAAGGAATTACAGATTTGAAAAAATGTTGATTTTATTCGGAAAAAAATTAGCGACGAGGATCAACGATCATATAAAGGATGATAATTGATGAAATAAGTGTCTTAAAAAAAAAAACAAGATCACAATGATTATTTGTCCTGTTCATAATGTTGAGGGAGTATTCCAAAGTTAATATTCGAACCCTATGTAATACGCTGATAAGGATTATTGTGTACATGTCCGACTACCTAACCCAGTGTCATTAAGAGATATATCTCCCCGGGGAAAATAAATCTGCGTACTTGATTTATAATACACCGCAGATGTTTTTTTACAAGAAGTTTCTGAATGATGTGGCAGGATTCCGATTTGTGTGCTTGGTAATTGAGTCAAATAAATTTACGTGAAAAAGTTGCTGATTGTAGAGATATTGTATTTAATTTTTCAAATGCACAAGCATTTGAGTCTGTTTCAGGTGGAAAAATAATAGTTTCCCTTGTGACAAGTGAATTTGCTAATGTAACAATCAAACTGGAGCATTGATTATTACTAAGGTTCTTATCTTTGTCCTGCTGTAAAACCTATGTTTATAGAAAGTAACTCTAATTCATATCATTAGCTTTCAGATAATGAAATGTTTTCTTATTTTCAAAAACACAATTCACTTTTTCCTAATAAGAATCAATGATTAAGTTACACATGTATTTCCCCCCCTAAATAATCTTTCTCTATTACCTTTCTTTATTGTTTATAATTCTTTAATCCCAGTTGAATACAGCAAGAAGAAACGCTTTGATTGATTGAATGTTTATTTTACGTCCCTCTTGAATTTTTTAAAAACATATACCTACGTCAATAAATACTGTTGAAGGGCTTCAAATCTCATCACTTTGGTAGAAATAACAGAATGATTTCTGCAATGCTAGGTATAAACAATAAACATTTCAGTCTAATATGTTATTTCAATTAATGTTGCAAATACCTTGACTTCTTGAAGTTCCTACGAAATGTGATGTGAAAGCTCATGAAATAATTGTAGAGAGCATTTCTTATACGTAAGTTTGATATCGAAAAAAATATAATTGCACTTACCTTTAAATTATTACTTAAATGAATATTGATTATTGATTTCAAAGAATTGTTTTCTTACCAACTGTAAATGGAATAAATTATGCACAATGATGATAAATCTGTTGGAATGTGTATGAGTACAAAGTGTGCCCCGTTTTAGCAAATTCTTGTGTGTATTCATTTGAAGTATGAATAATTGATTTGATATAGAAGAAAATCATTTGCTGTCGCCCCCAACCAGACTTTGTAATATCTACAGACAGCGTATTTTAAATTTCCAATAGTTATTTTCATTCATAGTCGACGCGATATATCCTAATAAGCCTAAATTAAGAGATACTAGAGAGTCTGATACACATGTTTCATATTTGCATATCGATAATTTACTTGAAAAAAGATGCAAACGGTAACCTTACAACAAAGCTTAATGATACGCGAAATGATTTTAAAGTTTAAATCGTCAGCTTCCCTTACTAATGCAGCAATATGTCCTTTAAATGTACAAACAGGTTTATATTTTTCACTTGAATCAATACGTAAGGGCACGTTCTACGTATGTATAATTTCTTGCTGACAAACAAGCTGATACAAGACTATTAACAGACTATTTCAAAGTCTTTGTTTTGTACGTTTTATGGTCGATACAATGCCAATGCTCCTTCGTATTTTTGTATAATTTTAATAGACTTTTGAGCCTGAATATTGTCTGTTTTCTCCATAAAGATGGGTTGCCAGAAAGGTTTGTGGACACATTACGGAAAATGATTTGTGTATATTAGAAAATGACAAATGCATGATTGAATTCTAATAGCGAACGCAGCGAGCGTCGCGAAGCGACGCCTCTCACTGCGAGCTCCTAAAGCAAGGCCTGTACGAAGAGAAAATTTGGACTACTGCACATTTATTCGATAGAATTTTTTGACGCAGTAATTTGGACCCACAATGCATCCTGTTAAAGCTACGTTATTGCGAGGATAGCAGCAAAAGTTCAACTAAAAGTAAACATATGCATACCCTGATTTTATGGATAATATTGAAGATAAATAGTAAACGAAACGTTCTTCATTTACTTTCAGCACTGTATAGGCTTCTCTCTGGAAATGTTACTTACATACGACGTTACGTGACGACAGAGTCTAGACGAACCAAATGTCACGTGCAGCTTGACGAGCTCGATCCAAATTATATCAAATTAAATTTCTGCGCTCGCCATAACGGTCGCACCGTCAACATATTATTTTCGTTTGTAAGTATGTTAAACAATCAGCTGCATTTACCTAAAGTTTGACAATACACAATGATTTTTACTGCATGACCAAAAAACTCACGTTAAGGTTCTTCATGAAATATGCCATGAACGTGAAGTGCCGTAGTCCATAACTTTATGAATCTTCAAAAATTGAATTCATTTCTTAAATAGATATAATTTCCATGTCATTTGTTCAAACTGGAACCAAACATTGAACAAAAAATTAAATAGAGTTAGTCATGCCATGTAGTGACCACAGGATCTTAACTCATGTTTTATAACTTAAAAGAAAAAGATTTATAACTTAGAATTGTTAGGTCTAATGAATCATTTCTCAAAGACTTTCCAAAGCTTTCCTCAAAATATTTTCAATGTGATACTATTGTAGATATAGTGTAAGTTCAAGGTGAGCTGTAAAGCTTTTTGAAATTATCCTTAAACTGTTAAATGACAAAAGACAAAACGAATTACAAGACAATGACTTATTACAAAAAAAAAAGAACAATAAAAGAAAAAGAATAAATTGTAGTGGACATAACTTATATTGTCAATTATATATAGTCTCAATAAATGAATTTCTCTTCTTTGTTGTCTGTTATAGTCGGTAATCTGGAGATGTTAGTACTCAAATGAACTTTTTGAAATACAAAAGGTAAAACCCAGTTTTGGACTAAATCAACAAACGTTACTTATATGGAAAAAAGGTTAGGCAAGCAAACCAAATCCGGTATAAAATTACCTGGAGCTTATTCGGCTAATTGCGATTATGTAATTTGTTTATTTTAGCATGCCCTCATAACAAATGCTTTGTAAAACGGTTAATTATAAGTTATTTACGCTTCGTAGGATTAAGAAATTTCGTCTAAATGTGCCAGATAATCTTTTCAATTGACTACTAACACCTTGATAAACGAAAATTGACTTTATGTTAGTGTTAACACTAAATGCAAATGAATATTATGATTAGCAAGGAATTAGGATAAAAAGGCAAAGGAAAATGAAGTTAACACCAGTGTTTTATAAAATGGTGGTAAAAAACCTGATTGGAACTTGATAATATTCTTATTATTTAAAAATCAACGATTAACGTGGACAATTTTTACTTTTTCATTACATTACTCGAAAAAATTGAGGGAATATAGGGGAACATTCTCTTGAATAAATCATCTTGACAATTTTGTCGCCCTTTTTTTAAATATTTCAGTTCTTCCTTAGAAAATATAAACACATCACCCTGTTTTGTACCTTTCTATAAGAAGGTATGAAAAAAAAGTAAAATTAAAGAGTTATGCCGCTTTATGTGTCTGCTTCTTTTAATGATATGTATCATAATGGTTATTGTCCGGCACATGAATCGGAAACCTTTAGTCGATGGTGCTTAGTAGTTAAAGAAGCAAAGATGAGACACAATAGGGTTCAAATTTAGTTCAGTAATGAATATGGGCGTTCTCCTCATACAAAATATATATCTTTTTTTAACTTTAAGATTCTGTTATTGGAGCTCGAGTGGAGGACCCTGCAAGGGCCTCGCCAGAATCTATGCAAACAGAATAAACCTTTAATTTTCTGACCTTCTATAAAAAATCCTATTTATATGACTTCATCTTATTTACTGATTATCCTATGTTGAATATAGTGATAATATACAGTATAGATTAGGAAATGTTCACAGCAACAAAAAATATACCAATTAACAAGTTAGTTGTAGCAAAATACAGATTTTTTGTATAACCTTCCTTTATTTTTTACTTTTTTTGGAAACTCCATAGGTGTACACACATAACTTTTTAATAAAAACATTTTAAGAATTATTTCTACAGAGCAATGACTTAAAATAAGTATTTGAAACAAATGATAATTCATGCCAATAGAATTAATTGTTTTTTTTACAGATACAGAAAAACAAAAAGAAAGTGCTTGCAAAATGAATGAGTTCTGATGTAGTTAAAGAAAGAAGATAATGATGTAACACATTAGAGGAATAGAAAGCTGAGTATTTTATAAAGTCATTAAATGAATTATTAAAATAAGTGTCAGTTGATACTGAATTAGTCATCACTGAATTTAGACTTTTTATTGGCATCAATGTTATTTGTGTATATTTAAAGAACAAATTAAATATTAAAGCAAAGGGGTTTTTTTTCTTTTTATTTCACACTATTTAGATCGGACATAAAAGTAAACAATGGCAAAATATGTTTTGTCCAATTGTTGTTATTTTGTTTTGTCACTCTCACTATGTAATTTTCGTGATTGGACAGTACAGTAAATTAATTGAACGGCATTGTATTTATTATTTTTGAATTAGACAAATCAATTGTGAATTGAAATTTATACTTATTCTAGTCATAGAGATAATATACTACGAAAAATTATTATATGTATTGTCATCTCACTGCAGGGAAGCGTTCTAAACATTTTGTCAACTACAAGTAGTATCTCTACGGGACCAGCTTTTAATTCTGCATCACTTTAAAAATGGAAGCAACCATAAGACAAACAACGATACATTGCGGGTTCCAGTAAATATTCAACCAAGCCTCTTTCGTTACTCCTCACTAAGATATTGACAGTAGTGAAAAAAAAACTTCAAGTGTACTGGGCAACAATATATTCAAGAATTGGTGTGAATCAGATATGGATACTCAAAACTTCCAAAGAACTTTAGGATAATTTGAAATCACAACAATTTTCATAAATCAACAGCTTAAAAACTTACGACTTTTCAACTTTATACACAAGCATTCCCCGCAATAAATTAAAGTCCAGGCTTTTTGATATCATTGACAGCTGTTTTTTCAATAAAAATGGAACTCGGTAATTTACTAACCTGGTCATCGGTCATTGTCAATATTATACAACACAAGTACTCTGAAGTTAACATAAAAAAGATGCTTGAGTTTCTGATTGACAATATCTATGTGGTTTTTGGAGACCAGGTATTCCAACAATCTATTGGAATTCCCATGGGTACCAATTGCGCTCCGTTATAAGCAGACCTTTTTTATATTCATATGAAGCAGAATTTGTGCAAAATCTAATGCATGAAAAGAAGAAAACACTTGCTGTAGCCTTCAACTCGACATTTAGATATATCGACGACGTATTGTCAATTAACAATGGTCAATTCCATTCCTACGTCGATACGATATATCCTGGTGAGTTTGAGATAAAAGATACCACAGTCTGACACATCTGTTTCATACTTGAATATTTTACTTACTAATGGTAATCTAACAACCAAGCTATATGATAATCGTGATGACTTTAAATTTTCTGTCGTCAACTTCCCTTTCTTATATGCAGCAATATACCTTCATCACCTTCATACGGAGTCTTTATATCGCAGTTGATTCGATACGCAAGAGCATGCTCTACTTATGAACAATTTCTAAAACAATGTAAATTATTAACAAGCAAGTTGATGAAACAAAGATATCAACAGTCTCGTTTAAAGTCATCATTTCCTTAATTCTATGGTCGATACAGTGACTTTGTCAGAAAATACAATTTATCATTGAGACGTTTTTCATATTTATTCTTAGTCCATTATTTATAATCTGAATTGACGACGGATTTTTCCGTTATTTCCCGATCATGACAAGGAGCATACGGCGGGTGCGACCGGTCAGCAGGGGATGCTCATTCCTCCATGGCACCTGATCCCACCTCTGTGTTTGCTCTGCTCTAATTTGGTATTGTTTTATGGACTTTGATATTGAATATTGTTCGTTATCTCCATATCCTTCATTCATATCATCTCTCGGGAAATTATTTTTCATAGAAAAATAAATTTGATTATTTACCATAGCCGCTGAAAAAATATAAACAATGATTAACTATTGTATAAAGATTTTAAAAAAAATACTTGCGACACTACCATGTCGTCACATGACTTCTATTAATAGCGAAATATTTCTTAATATAAAAGCCTACAAAGCAACAATACGCCTTAGTTTAATATCTACTTTGAGTAAATAACATAGTTAAAATAATATATTATGCCTAAAAAAAAGTGATGCTAGAATCCAACTGTCCGGTTAATAAAAAAATTATCCACACATTCTAACGAAACCTTACCCGATGTTTTGATTCCTTTTTTTTTTTACATATAATCCAAGATTTCTAGTGAAAGCATGTTTATATCGGGATTCTAGCAGCACTGTCGAAGTGTTCTAGATGGCAAGCTTTTGATCTGTACAAATCTTACGTTTTAGAATGTTCTAGGGGATAATTTTTGTCCAAAATGACAGAGGAAAGGCCAACTTACTGTCTTCGTAAGAAAATATAATCGATGAAAATTATTGAGCATACCTGTTTTAATGTCTTTTAACTCTGAATGAATTTCACATGATATTCACCATATTTGCTTCTAAACTCCCTTTAGGTTTATGTTTTTGCGCCTGCGCAATGGACCGTTGTCTAGGACTTAGTCCTGCGACTAAGCGTATCTCTTACGACTAGACATACGCCACCTGGTGAAACGCAAATTACGCCCGACTAAATTTTGGCGTAAGTCCCGGAAGTACACCAAAGTTAAGGCTTAACTTTACGACTTTCGATTAAACGGGCTCCAGGTTACCTTCTTTAAATAAAGTTTTATTATTATTATTATTATTATATACTCATAACGCCAAACATAGGATTCCAAGCCAGTAGAGGGATATTTTACTGCCATGCAAGTTTGATTAAAAGTAAAAAAAACATTTGAGACAATGAAGTCGACACGTCTAATTATTATTAGTGTGCTGCTTATGACTTTACATGTAGAATTATATGAAGTAATGGCAAAGGATAGTGATGAAACCTGCGTAAGAGTGATTCTAAAACGAAGCCCGTTTTGTAAGTATTGTCAGAAAGTATTATATCAGTACAATGCACGACTGCATGTGTCACACTTCTATATCTAAATATTTTTGCATTTCTTTTTATTTAGCTTCTATAAGAAGGCGATTACATGGAATTTACAACTCTGGATCTAGGAGAAGAAAACGTCCCGTTTTAATACGCAAAAAAGATATATCGTAAATTATGCTCTGTAATTTCTTGTCAATAAATTAGTACATTATAAAACGCAATGGTGTGTGAATTGTATACGTTTACTAGTGAATTTCAATATTCTGATTTTTCTGTTTTGAGCATCAGCTATATCAGACACGTTGTCAATGTTCTGTTAAAGAAATGCTCAAGTTAGATGATGTGTTTTTGTGTCGCATGATATAGTTTAACATTTGAATGAAGTTGCCTTTACAGTGCAATATTTATTTTTTTCCCTTTATTTTAATTATTTAACTTACTGATAAGATGTTTCTCCAATATTTTAGTATAAAATGATGTTAAAAAATTAATGTGAAAAGAGCATTCGTTGTTTTTAATTGATGAATTGTACAATCTCATTCTTGGCACAATATAAAAACTTAATTACAACATAAATTTTCCAACAGGTATTGCAAGTTTTCTTATTTTTAAAAACATAAGTTTCAGTTTCCTAATAGGAATCAATGATTAAGTTACACATTTTTTTCTAGCTATCTTTCTTTATTGTTTATAACTCTTTAACCCTGGTCGAATTCAGAAAAAAAAAATTAATTGATTGATTGAATGTTTTTTATTTTACGTCCCTCTCAATATCTTTTTATGGTGTAACTTCAATGCGAGTGTTTTACTTTTGCCTATACTGTTTAGAATTACCCTCAAATTACTACAAACGAAATGAATTACGACACAGTGACATTTATGACTTATTAAAAAAAGCAATCAAACAATGAAAAAGGATTGTTTGATTGTATGTTATCTAATGTGTCTCTCGAGAATTGTTCACTCAAATGGAGACGCAACCATTTGTCGGTGAAGAGCTACAAATTTTGACCTCTACTCGGCACTTAGGGCCATTGAGCATTGATTGATCTTTTTCATGCCAGCACCTACTGCGACACGGGACCTCGGTTTATACGGTCTCGTCCAAAGGACCGGTCTCCACGTCCTAATGGGATTCGAACCCACAACGTAAAGATTGACTCCGTACTTGGCGAATCTAGAGCAGACCCTCTAACCATTGCACATGCGCCATGTGGGCAAAAAAGGAAAGGAAAGAATTTCAGGTACAAGGCCTTTTTGGCAATCTTCTTTTATAGGGTGTTTCATAATACATGTTACATTTTGAATCTCTAATTTGACAGACAAAAGAAAAAGATACAGATAAGTATTTTTGTCAAATTGATGCACATATCCTTAAGATTCATAATTTACAATTACCAACTAAAATATTAAACACTGAGCAAAATCTTAAACTTTAATGAAAATTAGCAAATTTTCCAAGTCGCACCATTTTTGCTACGTAACGTTGAATTTCACAACGTCAAAAGTTCACATTACATGTTCCAAATGATCTTCATTTATTCAACAACAAATGAAGTTGTTTCTTGAAATTTGTATAAAACATTGTCACATACTTTTGCTTATAAGACACTCCACATTTGAAGGTTCAGGTTCTTTTTAATATCTGTGGTCTAGGATTAAACCTGTTCCTTAAGAACCCCTCAGAAAAGAGCCCAAAAATTGAGATTGTTGAATGCATAGATCAAATATTCTTTCCTTGCATTATATAATTATTGAAAATTTGCATACTGATTACTTAAATCATATTTTAAAGTTCATTATATGCTGAAAATGCTGATAAAGCCAGAATAAATTTCTGAAAATATCTATCAGACACTTTTCTCAGAAGTTTGCTACTAAGAGTCTCGACTTCACCAAAAACATCTCTGCTTCTTAATGACTTTTGGCTTTCTGGAATACTGTGTCATTTATCGCATACTGTCCATCCCTGTCCGTTAACCTTGTTACTATACCCTTCTGATAAGCATTCTAGAAAGCTTCTATTTTATTTTGGAAATTTTATTTCAAGACCTTGTAAATGAATAGAATGAATATTAGCGACATAATTTGAAGAAAAAAAAACAGCTGTACAATTCAGCACTGAGTGTATTAGTCAAGTCCATTTCGGGAAATATCCAAATTATGACATCAACGTTTATAGCAGATTTAAGCATTGCAAGACCATGATTTCCTTGACTTTTTCACATGGAACAAAAATGCAGGATTTGATGATTAAAATGATACAAAGTTTGTAATAGAAATACCATAGGAAAGAAAAATAATTAGATCTCAAAATGTAACATATAGTATGAAACACCCTGTATAAATCGACTTCCCTTCTAAGTTTTATGTTACAGTCAGTAATCTGACATTTTTACATTTTTAAGAATGCTAACCAAATCCGGTTTATTATTACCTTGGGCCTTATTCTGCTAATTTTTGTTTTGTAATTTGTTTATTCTAACATGCCCTTATAAGGAACAAAATGCTTTGAATATACTCATAACCCCATACGTAGGATTCCAAGCCAGTAGAGGGATAGTTTACACTTACGCAAGTGTGATTAAAAGTAAAAACTTTTGAGACAATGAAGTCGACACGTCTAATTATTATTTTTGTGCTGCTTATGATTTTACATGTAGGATTATATGAATTAATGGCACAGGACACTGATGGAACTAGCGTAAGAGTGATTGTAAAACGAAGTTTGTTTTGTAAGTATTGTGAAAAAATACTGTATCAATCGATTGCACAACTGCAATCAACTACATCAGTTTATTCAGTTTATTGCATCAGTTATTGTAACATTTTTTTTGAATTCAAGTATATTTTTGTATTTAGCGTCTAGAAGAAGTAGGTCACGGCGCGATGGAATGTACGACTCTGGAGGAAAACGCCCTAGATCTAAAGGAAAATAAATTTTACGTTGATTATGCTCTCTAATTCTCAATAAAGTAATACGTTATGATTAAACTCTTGTTAATAATAAAACATTTGTCAATTTCATTATTCTTATTTTCATTTTCTAAACGTCAGCTATATCAGTGGCCATTGTTAATTTTACTTAATGTTTTTGTAATAAATTTTGACGTTTGGTGAGCTTTGTGTTGCACGTTTAATTTTTTTAGCATTCAAATAATTTTGATTTTTGATCGACTATTGTAGAATCTCATTCATGGAACAATTCATTACAGATTCCCTATAAATCATACAAACAATATGGATGTTATTTTTACTTGTTTAATATGGCGCTTCTGGCCGCGGTGATCAATTTGCTGGGGTTACCACAGGGCTATCCCACAATCAACAATCAATAAAACAAATGTGACGACCCAAATCGGGCGGATAATGCACTGGGTATGTCATAGGTGCATGAACGTCACCAGTGCAATAATCAATCAAATTCAAACAATCAATTATCAATCAATCAATTCAAATATGAATCAAGTCAATTACTTGTCAATCAATCAGTTATGAATCAATCAATCAATTCAAATATCAATCAAGTCAAGAATCAAGAATATGTATTGCACTCGTCCAATTGCGTTGAGGTGCGACGGAATACGCCACTTGCAAGGGCCATGACTACTCGTTTCTACTACGAGTATTAATGGAATGCATCCGCCACCAATGGGGTGCCAAGAACCATGGCGACGGCGGCAGTACCTCAACGCAAATGGTCACCGTCTACCAGGGCCTGCCCATTCACCAATACAAATTTACAGAATAAGTGATTAAACAAGTTTTACAAATGGAGTCAAGCAAATCTTCGTATAAAACAACTTCTATTTACATCTTTTCATTGTTGATACTTACCGGCACTGCATATTTCCATTGGTTACTTGTATAAATTACATAAGAGACTGTCACTCTTTTTGGGGATTTTAAATCATTAAACACCTCTTTTCAAGTTTCCTTGCGCAGAAAAAATAACTATCTTTTCAAGTGTAGATTAAAGTAGTCTTAAAGGGTTTTGTACTAAAACAAACCCAAATGGCATACCGAAATTGGAAAAGGAAACGATACTGTCACCTCTTAGCTTAAGGTACTAAGCTACTTTTAACAATAACAATGTGAGTCCTAAAACACCCCCCCCCCCGAACCGATCCCTTTATATACCTATCTATATAAATTAAGACCTTACTTTAGTACCTCACATTTTATGAACCAACTATCTATAAGTAATAGAAAAAATAGAATACCAGTAAAGAATGTAAAAATATGTAAACACATGGTAATAACTTTATTACTGTATAAACGATATGCTTTTGAAAGCCAGCAATTCTCAAAAATATAATAACCTCGTCTTCCCCTGTTGCATTCTGATGTGAAATATGTAGTTGTTGTTTCCCTAATTGAAGTGAGCGAGATTTGATATTTTATCCTACAAATATGACAAACATATTTTATAAACTACTAGTATCCCATACTGTCTAAACCTGCCCGCAATTTCCTTTAAAAAGGGGTTGAACCAGACCTCCCATTAAAACTCTTATATAAATCTTTGATTTAAGGTTATATTTAAGATTTATATTGCATCTTGTCAATAGGTCAATTTAACTCAGTCAAGCTGGCTAGCGAAGATGAGAAGTCAACTGAATACATGTAAATGTATTATATAACCTATACACAAATATTCGTCGTCTGCAACCAAAATTCTGACAACCAATTCATAACAATATTAGAGAGCGATTTCTTGCAAATAACCAAGCAATAAACAAAATATCTTAGTCATTTCATTACAGAAAGGACATGCATTATTTTCACTTGTACAGGTACGTTACATATAAACTTTATGATGCATTTCTGTCATAACGTGCACTCAAAATTAAAGTTCATTTCAGTAGTATATTTTTGCATGATTGATATCTCCACTTATACGAGCCTGGTCTCGGATAAGGGAGTCTATTTCAGTAACCCTATGTCCCTCCATTCCGGATATCTTAAGTCCTTTCAGATGTATAATTATATTCACCCTTAGTCAAAACTTATCATTCCGGATAATTTAGTTCCATTTGCAATAAGTCTAATATTCAGTTGTTTCCTCCTCTTCCTTTCTCGATGAATCGATAAAACGGTAAGGTCATGGAAATTTTTATAAAGATGAATTGTTGCAATGTTTCAGTTTTTCCCACCAACCCTCCTCTTGTTTTAGAACAAATACTGCTGTTCTTGTTATGTCGTTGTAGCTTAAGACTGCCTGCTTGGCCCTGCATCCACAAGAGCCTATGTCGCAGTGATAATCGTGTGCTCTAATATTCGTAAATGGTGCCTTGCTTCGTCCAGCTTTTTCATCAACTCCTATCCCGTGATGCCTGCCTGTTGGGTATAGCGTCCACTTCAGCCTTATTGTGGTTGCAAATCTTAGTGTTTGCGTATTCCGTCGCATCTCAACGCAACTGGACGAGTGCAACACATATTCTTACGCTTATTCCATTGTTTATAGACTTGATTGATTGATTGATAATTGATTGATTGACAAGTAATTGACTTGATTGATATTATACAATTATGGACTTCAGTGTAGGTCGATATGTGGTAATTAGGACTCTTGGCAATTGATATTGACACAAAACACAGAAAGTGATAGGAACCGAGCCTGCGAGGTCGCTATCATTCTGTGTCTGAGGTCAATATCAATTATATTATACAGTGTATATTCACTCAAATTGAATTTACTGACTTAGTCCTAACCTAACGGACTTGGTTGTCATTACGTCACAGTGGTTACATTCACGCTTCTTATATAATGAAGTCACGTATTGCGTAACTTTAATGTAACCGAACGGTGTGTCGTGCGATATTATTTTCCGCGGACGTGATTTTGCATCGAAATCACAAAAGGAGGAATATCACTTGACGTTCTTTCAGCCAAGGAAAATTACGAAAATAATCATCTTATATAATATTTGAATTGATTAATTGACTGATTGATTAATAATTGATTTATTGAATTTGATTGATAATTGCATTGGTGACGTTCATGCACTTGTAATTTACCCATTTGCATGATCCGCCCGATTTGGGTCGTCAAATTTGTTTTATTGATTGTTGATTGTGGGGCAGCCCTGTGGTAACCCCAGCAAATTAATCACCGCGGCCAGAAGCAAACAAAATAACATCCATATTGTTTGTTTGATTTATAGGGAATCTGAAATAAATTATAGGATTTTTTTTCTTCAATAGAAATAAATACTATAAATTCTTAGTAACTTAATTAATACACTTTTAAGCATAAAAAATTCGCTCACTCTGCGTCTGAACTTGTCGAGATTGTTCGGAAAACCTGCATCTGTCCGCTTCCGGTTTTGTATTTCAGTATTTTTGAGAAATAAACACAGTGTGTTGTCAAAGTATTTCTAAAATTTCATTATGAACGACCGTGTGTACCACAAAATATTTTACACAGGGAAATAGTCTGTTATCAAGAAACCCGCTACTAAAAATGTTTGTGCTACACAGAGTCGCTCATTTAAAAATTAGTTAGAATCAAGGGGAAATATGTTTTTTCGCACATTTTCACTAATATTTGATAGGAAACTGCTACCCCCGGCACAAACTAACAAACAACTGAAACTTTTTTATGCTATTCTAAGTTAGTTTAGATTGTTATCTAAAAGATAATTTGTTTTTTCCAGTTTTATTTCCAGATGATTTTTTAAGGAAATGGGAGATCGTTGACAAAAGATTGTTATATCTTGTTCTTTCATTTAGTTTTAAACTTAATGTCTAAATGCTGTGTAAATGGATATATGGTAAACATGTAAATGAAAAATATCTATTTGAAATATAAATTGTTAAATTTTTGTCTTAAATTTTATTAATTTGACACCTTTGCAGTTGCATGTATTTCTGAGAAATGACTACTAGACTAGAGAAGATGCGAAAAATTATATCACTGGACTTTTTAAAATTCTATTAGCAAGACTTAATTGTGATCTTGGAAAAAAGTAACCTGACACTTCATATTCTGTCCATATATTGAAAGCACTAAAATGAATACACCCTCTTTCACGCCACCACAATCTGAACCAGATGCATGATTACTCCCCATTGTTTTAATATTAAAAGACAAATTGTTCATTAACTCTTACCCATTCTTATAATGCATCTGGATCCATAGGAACATCTAGACGTACGAGGGTTGTTCGATATGTATTGTGTATTGTACGATATCTCAAAAGCATTCGATTCAAAAAGTCAAATGGACATTACATCCCTTCAAAGTATTCTCCGTGATTTGAAATACACAATTTTGATATCTGAATCCATTTCTGAAATGCGTCACGGTACGCTGATTTAGGTATACCTCTGAGGCACTGACTGACGGCTGAGCCAAGGGCCTGTCGGGACTTGTATCGACGACCAGATAAGAACTTTTCAAGTTTTGGAAAAAGGAAAAAGTCGCATGGTGCTAGATCCGGAGAGTATGGTGGGTGTCGCAAGCTCAGATGTATGTGATGGAGCATTATAATGAAGAAGGCGAACATGCCGAAATCCCGACACAGGACGTCGATTCTGATAATATTTCTTGAGCTTTTTCAGTACAACATCTCGATAATACCAACCTGTAACACTTTTGCCATTCGGCACCGGAATTTGTACGGCTAAACCATCACAAGAGAAGAATATGCAATAAAGGACCTTCTTTGTGCTCATTGTCCTTTTGGCAACTACAGGCCTTCTACCGTGTTTGGTTAGCCATAATTTGTTTCCAACTTTTCTTACTGGTTCGAAATAGTGAACCCATGTTTCGTCACCAGTAACTATGTTTGCAAATTGTCTTTGATTGAAGTTTGGACACATTTTTAGCAGTCGCTTAGCGGTTTGTATTCGTACCTTTTTTTGGTCATCTGTCAATATATGGGGTATCCATCTGGCAGAAATCTTTCGTACTTTCAAAATACGCTTCAAAATGAAATGCACCCGTGATAGCGATATGCCAACAGCTTTGGCAATATCACGAATCGTGTACCTGCCATCACTTTCAATTATTTCCTTGACTTTTGAGACATTTGTCTTGCCTGATACAGTCACACGTCGACCCGATTTTGTTGCATCTTTGACGGACTCTGTGCCAGTCAGAAATTTCTGTCTCAACCTACGAACTGTCTCATAAGATACCTTATCAGATCAATAAACTGCCCCCAATTCAGTAAAAATCTGCTTTTCCGAATTACCGAGTTTTGTGCGAACTTTTATATAAGCTCTTATTTCTTCAATATTCTCAACCCTTTTCCCAATCATTTTTACAACAGTGGTCAACGGCTGGCTCTATTGAAATGACGATTATTTTATAACCATGTGTAGATGAGGGCTCGTGTTTATACTGTTGGCAAGGTATTGAATAGAGTTATCCAGGCGTATGAAATCGTGCAAGGCGTTATCGCGCTGTGGAACAATACACAATACATATCGTAACCCTCCTAGAGTTAAATAGGTCGGAGATTTTAACAGCCGAAATACTTTGATTCTCTTCCCTCTCGATACCTGTTCAAATGAAAAATCGGTCACAAACATTCAATTTTGCAAGAAAAAATTGGTCAACATTTGCAAACAGCTTTTGATCATGTCTCCTTCACAAAGTTTCATAAGTTTATCTATTAATAATGTAATATCATGAACTGCATTGACACACACAAATTTATATACACGTCGGTCAAACTGATTTTTTTCATGAAATCTTTTAATTGGCCTGTGAATTGCTATTAGTTAATTTGACACTAGTAAACAAAAATTAAATCAAATTTATACCTGAAAAAAAATGCTCATAACTGTTTGAAATTTTGACCCTATCTAGAAAAGACATGACAGCAACACAAGAGGAAACTATTCTTTGCAAGGTCTGTAAATTAACAAGTCTAAAACATACATGTTCAAAACCATGATTCATGACAATTTTTGTCATAAAATATCACAATCACAGCTCATTAATTTCATTCTAAAAACATTTATTCATTTATATCTCTTTGAATTTATGAGGGAGTTATATATAACTGGATCTAAGAAAATTGTGCAAATTTTCTGTTATATATGATCAATGTTATTCCCGGCTGGTATAAGAGGGCACATTGAATATCGAAGTTGCTATACAGCTATAAAATACAACCTAAGAATAAGTACATGTATATATTGTAAAAGGTATACTCGAGTTATCAATCTGTTTGGTACAGTGGACTTTCAGATATCCGGACGCTTCAGTATTCGGACGATTTTGCATCGGAACGGAATTTATTTTTATGTTATTGTGTCTTGTTTAACTGGTAATTCATATATATCCTGACAAATTGACTAGGAACCAAAGCGAAAAATGAGGTTGAACTGTATATGTCTATTCTGCTATTAGTTTAGGTTTTACTTTTACATACTTAAAAAATCATTTATGGTATTGCATTTGTGTTTACATTGCTTGTGCATTTGTTACATGAAACCGAACGGCACCAATCTGAATATTTTGTGCCTACATATAACCGTATTTCGGCGTATACACTGCTTTTCCTTGTAAATGTATCGTTGCATCCTTCTTTGCAAAACAGCTTGGGTATGTTGTAAATTCTCGGGGTTTGTAGAACAGGCAAACAGCCAAGTTGAGCCAACATTATTAAATTCAAGCAGAATTAATTTATTTTGGCTTTATTTCACTATGAAATCGTTGTTTATATTCCTTTAACTTGTGTTATAGCAAAATCATATGTTCTACCTAGAAACGATCTCGTTGCGAGCAACGAGGAGGTCTTCAGTCCAATTCTTTTTTCGAGGGGAAAATGTGAGAAAAAAAAATTGAACACAAGGGGGATCGAGCCCGGGTCGCAAGCATGTAAATCCAACTTGCTAACAATTTAGTCATTGGGATTGCCCCTTCTAATTTTTAAATGCAAATATCTCGAAATTGGCTTTTTCGATTTTCACACAAATTACTTCGCAAAAGAGTCCCTATTTAAGTCAAAGAAAGAAATTGAAAAACACAAAAATTAAAAAATTACGTTTTAAAGATTCGCTTCCGGTAGCGACCGAAAGTACTGACTATGCTCGAAAAGGTAATTCTGTAAACCTATAAGTCATGAACATTCATCTCCAATTAGTCTCTAGTACATATCTTAAGCAGTTTTCGCTATTAAGTGTTCACAAAATTGCATTTTTAAATCAGGAAATTGTCGATATCTCACGACCGGAAGTTAGGTCATCAAAGGAAAAAAATGTCCAATAAGGTTCGGATCAGTACCTATCAGATGTGAAAGTTTTATGAGAATCGACCCAGTAGTTTCCGAGAAATCTTTGCACAAATAATAATGATAATAGGGAATAAGAAACCGAACGAAAACAATAAGGTCTTCCGTTGGAGACTGAAGACCTTAATTATGAACACGACGTAGACAACTTGACATGATAGACCCATCTTCAGCAGTTATAGTTGCGCGGTGGGTTTAAAATCGTCAGGTTCAAATATCCATAAAAGCAAATTTTGATGTTTACAATTCCTTTTAAAGCAATATTAGTGATCAGCAAACATTTGAACATCATTTGTTGATTAAGAAATGAGATACAGAACTTAGAATATTTCCTAATGTAAACAATGCTTGTGCTTTGTCTTTGTTTACATATGAAAATGTATTTTAATAAAAACAGGATTCAGCAAATCACTAGAAACTATCTAATCGTATTTAGAATTAACTTCATTATTGAAAAATCTGCTTTGGACGAACATCTATACATATAAATTGACAAATAAACTTCGAAACGGGTGTACCAGACGTTTCACTTACTCCTCGAACAATACACTATACTGGGAAAAGACCACCAATTATTTTCCTATAGAGCTCTATACAAACCTTAGGCCCTCTCAGTACTTTACTATGACAAAATTCACTAGCATCATTCAGCAGTATGAATATTTTTTTTAAAAAATGGACCCTTCAAGGGTGGAATACATGTTTTACAACATTATATGTTATTACATGTAAATATAATAAAGCTCAAATGTGATACAGGCAGTCCAAGGTCATTCCAATAATTCATGAAAAACTAGAAATATGTCGATAGGACATTAATGCCCCGCCGAGGGTATATAAGTTTTGCAACATGAAAATTTTTATTAGTGTATGAAATCTGATCAGAATAATAAAAGTGAGGTCAGGGTCAAATGAAAGGTCAAAAATGTTTATTCAATTGAATTGCTTGCATCAGTATGTATCAGCACATGAAGTTTGGGACATAAAAAAATCAGATGCCTAAGGTAAAAAACATTAAGATTTCATCATGTTGAAATTCTACCGTGTTGTTAGTAGGTCTAAGGGAAGTAACTCTAAGTACAAAATTTAGAAACCATTAGAAAATGAGTTGCACAGAGTCATGTTGATGAAACTACAAAGTGCAAAGAGGGAAAATATAGACCTGTGTAATTTTTCCACCATTGAGAAAAGTAAATACCTTACCCTATGGATTTTCCGAGTCCCATCCTATTAAATCATGTTAACTTGATGCCCCAATATTTACTACTACTCCTCTGAATTATGATTACGTGACCTTGAACTTCATCTCATTTGATCCCTACGTCTCTCAATGGTGGAAAAATTAAAGTCAACTTCACCTTCCAGGTAAGTCTCGTTTAATGTTATAATTTCATCCTGTTGAAATTCTACAGTGTTGTTAGCAGGTCTAAGGGAAGTACCTCTAAGTACAAAAACTAGAAACCATTAAAAAATGAGGTGCAGAGAGTCATGTTGATGAAACTACAAAGTGCAAAAAGGGAAAAAATACATAGATCTTTTTGTAGCTACAACATAGAAACAACAACACTATAGATTGATCACTTGGTATCCAAGGAAGAGGTGGGGGCAATCCAGAAGATCACATACACTACCAAACATGAGATGTCAAGACAGAAAATGTCCTCCTTTCACTTGATCATCACAAAAATTCCTTTTAAGTGCAATCTAAATTATTCGAAAAGATACCAAAAGTGCAAAAGTCTAAGAAAGTGAATAAAAATGAACACCAGGTCACTGTCCCACACTTCCATAACGTACAAAGATAAAGGAAAATATATAAATGCCCAGTCACATGAACATGCAAAATACATACATAAATCTATGTATACATACAACCATTCATCTTAAGAGCAATCTGATACATTTTCTTAACTAACCGTTCTTCTTTGGCCATGTCAACCGAACAGTGCTATACCAATTTCTATCTTCTCTTACCACCCCCATCTCTCAATGGACCCAGATCACCTCTAATCCCAATACCGCAGAAAACTAATTTAAATTTTTGCTTATTTTCTCTCAAAATGTAATTAATATTCAAATAAAGAGCTAAAAATAACATTTCATGACTTTCATTTTACTTTATAATGTAAAAATTGGGGTCTCTATAGGGAAAAGAACACTTATCATTTCCCCTTATAACTCTATTCAAAGAAATATAAAACAGGTCAGTCAAAAACGGTGCACAATAAGTGTCCATTAAGAAATTACAAAAAATCTTCTAAACACCAACTTGGAATCGAATTTGAAGATTGATGCCATTGCAAATTTTATAAATATTTTTAAAATATTAAATATATCAAACTGCAATCGTTTTTTTTTACAAATAGAAATAAAATATTTCCTAAAGATTGCTATCTATCTCAGATGAGTGCATATAAAAACATCAAGTATATATTCAATAAATTTTATTGTTGCGAAAATTGGGCACGGCTGTTTATTCAGATACACAAATTATGAAAAGCTATTGGTGTCTATGGCAACACAACAAAGCACAGATTACAAATGAAAATGTCACACAGTCTATAGAAAAATGGGTTTAATTGAGTTTTGATATTGATTATACATTTTTAAAATTAATATTTAGTACTTTTAAAAAACTAAACTGAAAAAAGTAGTACGTGGTGCAAGGATAATCCAGATATCAACATTCCAATGGCTCTCCCTTCTTTCTCAATGGTCATTTTGCCATTTTTTTGTGTTTTGTGAAACCAGATTTTAAAAAATTGATAATGATCACAACATGATGAAAATGACACAACACACGTGCTATAAAGTCCACATTTATTATTTTTAAGCTTTGATAGGGAACATTGGTTTTCATCGGGGATATTTGATTTTCTATCCACAATTGTTCGGAACAACAATGTGTTGTATAAAGTTGAAAATATCATACTTTTCTATAAAGTAGTTTTTAAATTGCCACATTTTTTTAAGCTTGAACACTTACAAATTTCGTTAAGTGTATAAAACCTTTTGAAAGTTGGGGATTAAAAACAATTAATATTAGACTTTGCATTTTAAAAAAAATAGTTTTTTTCTGATAGGACTAAACCTAAAATCTGTTGGTTCGGTTTGGAGAAACACATTTGCCTTCAAGGACTAACCCTCAACAGTCGAATGGTGTACGAGGACTAACCTTTATATCTCTGGTGGGTAAAAACAATAAGAAAAATCAGTAGAATTGTATGCGAGAGGAGAACTGAAATAGTGAATTTTGAATGCTGGACAACATCATGACGACGGACCATTATGACGTCATTAAGTTTAATTGTTCCTCTGCACCATCGGACCTTGGCGTATATGACCGTTGCAATTTAGTTTTCACAGGAAAAAAACCAACGAACTTTGGAGTGACCATCGGACTTAAGCATCTTTAAAGACAGCGAGCTTTCGGGGTTTGGCGAGACTATCAGACTTCGGTGTCACCTTCGTATTTGGAGTCTTAAATATTGTAAAATACGGGAACGTAGCATCGTTTTTGAAAGTGGGGCGCCAGCAAAAGAATTCTTTTTTACTTATCTGAAAAAAGTTGACAAGCAAAAAAAAAAGGCAAAGTGACCCAAAGTCGAAAATCCTAATCCGTGGGGATGGGGTGGGGGTGGGGGTGTTAGGGTTGGGGTAACATATAGAAGACGACTTTTTTTCAATGTCAACTTCTTTCAGTACCAAGTTTTCTGAACTGCAATACTAAATTTTCCTTTTCAATAAAACTAAAAGTTGGGGGGGGGCAACCAGCCTTTCAAAGAACATTTACTATAGTATAAGTACTGTTGGGAAAAAAAATTGGGGGTTGGGCAGGTCCCCTTGCCTCCCCCTGCTGCTACGTGGCTGAAAAAGCCTTTTAAACGTTGGGCGATTAACAAATTTTCAATTATTATTAGACTATGTATTCATTTTTTTTCTTTAAGCGGATGTGTAACAATAATACTAAAAAAATCAGGAAGCGGTATGGTTATTTGCTTCAGAAGGTGTACTCAGTGATCATCAAAACTGGAGGTGGTTTGGTGCTAATTTAATGAACTGACTATCTTTTAGAAATTCTATAGTATGAGCTTCACAAAGAATGGTAAAACTATGTAAAAGCTCTTGAACCTTCTGGCATTCTCACATTTTATGAAAAATTGTTTCCTCACATGTCTCACAGAAGCTACATAGTTTAGTATCCTTCAAACCTATTTTTTATAACGTTTTATTTGTACATAAGATATCTTGATTTATTCTGAATTGTAGCCATTGTACTTTAGAACTTTTTTTACATTGAAAAGGAATTTTGTATATCAATTCCCATAGGGAATCTTGAATTTCAAAATATTCACATGTACTCCATTTTACTTTCGAAACAGGTACTATGTGTTTTGTTTTCAAAATATTATACATTGCTTTTTTTCCTTTTTCACATAGACAGAATAATTTAAATAAAAAGATAGAATGGGCCTTGGATTTAGTCTTTCTTTGTTTACCTTGTCTAAAGCCATCGCTTCTTTTACTGCTTTCTGTATACTTGCATATGTGAAAAAGTTGGTTTCTATATCAAATTTTGCTTTTTGATCCTTTAATTCTAGAAAAGTTTCTTTTTCATCTAACAAGTCTGAAAATAAAAAATTATACCATTTATAAACCATTTGGAGTAAAAAATGGGTTTATTGTCAATTTTAAGTTTTTTTTTGTGCCATAATGGTTGAGAGATAAAATCTTCCCATGATTCTAATTTCAGTTTGTCTTTTATATTTTTTAAAGCAATTAAAGTATCTTTCCAAAAATCATTACTTATACTTTGTAGAATTATTTCAATATAATTTGAACCAGTATTATATAGCTTTTTAATATTAAAAGCTTTTTGAACGTGTAATCTCCATTTAGAATCCTGTCCATTGAGTAATTTTTTAATCCAAGTTGCTTATAAGCTCTTAGTGTAGTTATTTAAGTCAATCATATTCAATCCTCCATTCTTGTAATCTTGAGTATTTTGTTTTCTTTTTATCTTGTCCACTTTAGATCTCGAAAGAAAATTAAATAGAACACTATTTAGATTCTTAACACAATTTTCAGAAGGCGAAGGTAAAGCAATAAAAAGATGGTTTAACTGTGCTATAATAATCATTTTATAAGTGAAATCCTACCCGAGGGGGGTGTACGTCTTCTACTCCACTGTAGAATTATATACTTAATTTTAACTTTTGTCATAGTTGAGTTTTGGAACTCTCCTTAAGTCAACATCAAAATAAATACCCAATTCTTTAAATTGTGTTGTCCATTGAAAATTCATTTAATTAAGAATTTTTTTCATTTGAATATTTTTTGCTTCCTATCCAAGCTATTTGTGTTTTAGGAAGATTTATTTTAAGTCCTAATAATTTACAAAATTCATTTATTTCTTCAATGCAATTTCTGAGGGATTGTTCTGTATTACAATGAAATAATGAAACCCATCTACTTAAAGAAGGACCAAAATTAATTATCAATAAAATTCCATGACGCAGTGTCAAATGCTTTTTCAAAATCAATCATTAACAACATTCCAGGGATATTTTTTCTTCTGTGTAATGCATTAGATCATAAATTAATCTGGTATTTTCTCCTATGTATCTTCCGGTTACAAAACCTGTCTGGTCTGAACTTATAATTGTATTCAAGATTATTTTTCATTCGACTTGCTATACAACCAGAACCTATTTTATATACAACGTTTAATTAAGATATTGGGCGCTAATTTTTATGAAAAAATTACCTTTTCCTTCTTTAGGTATACAAGTGATAATTCCCTGTTTTTGTGTTACAGAAAGCTCTCAATTGTTAACTATAATTTATTGATCTTACTATATGAAATTTCCCAGCTGTTTCAAGAAAACTTTGAAGAATTCTGTAATAAAGCCATCGCTTCCAGGACTTTTATCATTTGACATATTTTTCAAAACTAGTAACGCTGCATTTAGAGTACCTCCCCTTCAAGAATATTCTTTTGTGTATCAATAAGTTTTTCTGCAGCAATGCCCCACGTATGATCACTTAGATCAACATTTGTCATCTCAGAATTAGCCTCATAAAGTATTTTATAATATTTTCATTTTCAAGAAGAATATCTTTCTGATTTGTTATTTCTGAATCTATTGATTAATCTTTAATCAATTTAGGGATTATTTTATTTGTATAGTGTCTGTTCTCAAGGTTTAGAAAGTAATTAGTAGGTTTTTCTCCTTCATTCATCCATTTTACTCTGGACCTTATTATATTTCCCATAAGTTTATGGTCTCTTACATTTTTTGAATTCTTTTTTCATATTATTTATTGTTTGTATATTTTTATTGTAGTCTTTTTCCAAATTTTCAATTTCAGAAATTAACTGATTTTCTTTCTCATTGTTTTTTTTCTTTACATAACTAGAATAAGAAATGGTCTTGCCTCTAATTTCCATAAGAGTGTTCATCTATAGTAAACTGAATTTCTGCATCTGATATTTCTTGATATTTCTTAATATATTCTTTGGAATAGATAGATAATGCATCATTTTCTTTGTTTTCTGAATAACTTTGATGACTGTTTCAATATATTTGATATCTTTAAGAAGAGAGTTATTAAATTTCCACAAACCTTTTCCATGAGTAAACTCAGTCAATTTAATCTTTAGGCATATTGGTGAGTGATCAGATTGATAACTATTCAAAATTTTACTTTCTTGAACATTATTTTAATAAGAATTTGATATTAGAAAGAAATCTAATCTTGTTTGTTTACAAGGGGAAGGTTTACGCCAAGTATATCTTGTTTTAACAGGATGCATTTCTCTAAAAATATCACTAAAATCATAATCAGAGATGATTTCTAGAACTTTGCTTCTTGCCTTTGGATTATTATTATGAAGATAATTAAAATAATTTTTTCTGGGTCTAAAACTAGATCAAAATCTTCTACCAAAATAACATCTTGATTTGATAAATCCTTTATAATATCTGACAGTCTTTCATAAAATGAGGGTGTGTCTTTATTTGGTGCATATATTGAAATTTAACGCAGACGCTTATTTTCAATTTTTAAAACTAAAGCCAAAATATTCCCTGCATCATCAGCTATTTCATTATGAACCTTATGTTCAAAACAATTATTACAAAAACATAGCAATACCTCTTGACTTTGACGAAAATGAATTAAAATATGCCTCATATCCCCATTCATTTCTAATATAATTCTCCATATGACGTCTTAAATGAGTGTCTTGTAGACACAGAATATTGCATTGAAATTGCTTATAATATTGGATCACGTCCTTTCTCTTTTTAAAATTATGCAGACCCTGACAATTTGCTGAAACTACTGTAAACCCAGACATGAGATATGAAATTGAACTGGTGCAAAAAACTTGGACAAACATTTACTCACCATCAGAAAAAGTTTTGCTCTAAACCTGCTAAAGGTAGAAACGTAGACAAAAGAGGGGATTAGAGAATGGTTTAATAATAAAGACACATGCATCATAGAGTGATAGATGTGCACGTCTTGTCTGAGATTAAGTCGATATAGCAAAGACATTTTTATATAAATCATATTGGACATGCCGCCATGAAAATAAAATAGTAAACCAAAAAGATTAAACATTTAAATCCGGAAAAAGTTGAAATATATTTTCGAAGTTGAAAACCATTTTTAAGCGCTAAGCGCAGCGCAAAGCGCTTTCTGTCAGCGTAAATCTACTTCCGTTCGCGATCCAGCGCCACTATAAGCAAGTTAGATAACTCCTCTTGTTATTCTAAAAATATGCAACTGGTAATCCCTGATTCTCTTCCTGCTATTTTGGTGTACTGCTGCGTTACGTGCATTTCTAATAATAGGAAGCAATTAGTTAGGTACAGAAATATTCCACAGTTAGTAGATAAAAGCAGTTCTTATCATGCTCTTCTCTATACATTGTAGTTCATTATAAATCATGTCGGTGCAAATTACTTTTGTATCATGTAGCTAATAACTGCTGCATCTATTGCACAAATACTAAATTAAAAACAGTATATTATTTATCGTAAGAATCAGATGGGATTTTGATACCGTTAATTTTTATAAATCTCAAACTGGAACTGAGTTACTAGTATTCAGTAATAAAAAAAAAACTAAAATTTATTAACAATTCACTACTTACATAATATGGCGTGTTCTTTATAACTTATATCCATATAAACTATCATTTTTTTCTTCTAGACCCTTACTTCAGGCAATGGGTTTGCCCCTGAACTTTTATCTTAAGCTATATTTGAAAAATCTGCAAAATGTTTTAATTCTTACAACAAATTTGAAATCTACAATGATATGTTCAGTTTAAACTCTCTGGTAAAATCCATACCAAAAGCATTAAGTAAGAAACTTTATTTAGTGGCTGAGGTTTTTTTTAGTACAAGATTTTTATTTTTTTCTCTTTGGAAGTATTCAAAGTATGTCAAATTTGGATTTTGTTTTACATACATTCTGCCCAGAGTCATTTTGTGCAGTGGACTGTTTTACAGTTGTCCTAAATAATTGCATAATATAAAATTGAATAAATTGTCATGAATTTTATCATCAGATTTGAAAATAATTGCAAATACATACATGTATGTAAAAATGAATAAAAAAAAATAACCCAATTTAAGCATAAAATTAGACCTATTTAAGTAATATATAAAAATTCAAATCACAGATCCCCTCTTTTAATTTTTTTTTCTCAATAAAAGCAATATTTTAACTATCTTCTTAAATTTAGAAAAAAAATGTCATTACTTTCAAATGTTTTCTTTTTTGTTTGTTACATTTTTAATGCCAGAAAACTGAAACTGTTTGAGTGCAAAAAGGTAAAAAAAAATTAAACATGTGGAGTAATTTAAATTTTTTTCCTTGTCAAAAAAATTTATGTGTCTATTCAAGATAAAATAAGACTGTGTTTGATCCCATAATTTATCTGATCAAAAAATATGGCAGTAAAACTTTAAAATTGATTCATGTGTAACAGTGAAAAAAGTTCAAACTAAATCCTCTGTAGACCCAAACAGGCGCATTGAGTTTTATTTTTTTTAGTTTGTTTTGATTTTTGATAAACCTATGATTGTGTAATATTTCTAAAAATATATTTCATGAAAAATGCTCATTAATTTTTATGTCATTATCCAACCTTCTTCAATCAGATATCAAATTGTCTGTTGACTGTTTATGGATTAATATTGTAAAACTACATTAATATTTGTCAATGTTTTTCCTTATAAAACAATAAAAAATAAATTAAACATTTAAGTTATATTTACAATATTTTGTTTCCTTCCTAAGGGATTTATTGTACAGAGAGGCGTGTCTCCGATAAAATATACTTAGTGCTGACCAATAAGGATGTTTTTAATCTCATTTATATGCAGATATGCAGCTTATACTTTTATTATGGAAATCTGCCCTATTTAAGTAGGCCTACGTATTTTTCTTAATCTGGCATTCTATTTTCAGTTTACACTACGAACATTGCAGAAATACATGGTGTGTATTTCCTTAGTGAAACATGAAAGAGATGGCAATCTCACTGTTGTCGACTTTCCAATTCAGGACACAGCTTTTATAGCAGTCACTAAGTACCACAGCAGAGAAATGTCTAAACTTAAGGCTCTCCGATATCCATTATATATTTCATTGAACAGGTAAAGACTGTAAGCCGAACTACAAGTATTAATTTAAAATGATAACAAATGTTCACCCAAATTTAACTTTCGGTTTGTATTAGTGACGTCTTAACCAGTACTCTTTTTCTGACTATCAATGACTCATCATTATTGTTAGCAAAATCAATGATTTTAAAAAAGAAAGGTCACGTTACCTTTAAATACAATGGACGCGATTTAATATATGACTCAATATCAAAAGAAACACATGGGACCAATTCTTTTAATTACATTGTATTTAGGTTTAAATAGACATATATTTTTTATGGTAAACTTTGGTCAACTTTGTGTACATTGTATATATTATCTGAAAGATGGTAGTGCTTTGTTGTCGTCTGTTACATTATCTAAAAATTTAGTCGACTGACGTTTATCATACTACATTTATACATTGAATTTATAACGGATTTTCCCGTTATTTCCCCTTCCTGACATTGAGCGCATGGCGGATGTGACTGGTCAGCAGGAATGCTCAATCCTCCATGGCACCTTATCCCACTTCTGATGTTTTGGAGATCCGTATTTGCTCTTCTTCTATCTTGTATTGTTTTATGGACTTATGAACTTGAGTACCGTTGTCTGCATATAGTTCTTCATAATGACAGAACAAATTTTAAATATGGTTCTAAATACAAAGTTAATAAATCCCTAATACTATAAAATTGATATTTGTATGTTTTGTATTGAAAAAACCCAGTAATCAAAATCATTTTAGCTAACTACTCGTGTGTATAGCCTAACAAAAAGATACTATAATAAACTATCGTAAATCAAAGTTATAAAATTTTTACCACAGTAAAACAAAATTCCAAAGTTTTAACTTTGGTACTATAGTTAAATATAGTTAACTATTGTTAACTATAGTTTACTATTATATAGTATACGGTTATGGAATGGGTACGAGGGAAATAGCAAATTTATGGTTCTCCGAGGGTGGAAACTACTTCCCGAGGCGTCGAAGCCGCCGAGGGAAATAGTTTCCTCCCTCGGGGAACCATAAATTTGCTATTTCCCGAGTTCCCATTCCATAATTGACTTATTATACCGAAACAATCATAGGCGATTAAACTTTTTTACCAGATATTCCGACATTTAAAAAAAACATTGTAGAATTACAAATGCATGCGGTTAAACACAATATATGATAAGTAATGCATCGTGTCCTACAAAAAATATATTATTATTTTTAAAAAGTATTTTCACTGTCATTTCGAAGAATTATCGTTGTCTTCATTTTGCTAGAATTCAAGTATGATTTTGACATCGCATGTCGAAATGTTTTGACGTCATAGCAGACCTGTTTACTCTTACGATTTCGCCGTATTTTGTACGGATTTTTTGTCCAAAATACGTCTAACGTTTTGCTATTATGAAAATACGGAAATCAGAAATACACTTGCTTAGGATTAAGTAGTCAAGTTTTCGTTATGATATGTCTTAGTTTCACGCATTTTAATCGCTAGAAAAGATTTAAACACAGAAGATGTGCCGGTTTGCCAAAAGGCTGTGGTATATGATGATGAAGACCATGTTATTTAACCATGTTTTAGTACTCAAAAAGCAGTTGTTCTCCATAAATATATGTAAAATTGATGGAAAATGATATCTTACTGGCAAATACCAAATCTCACGGACACATTTCATAAAAAATACGGAGAGACAACGATAAGGGTAAACAGGTCTGTCATAGTTATGTTGCTAAAAGCATGACGTAACAGACTCGAGATTCCTTGAACGCTCCGCCCACTGAACACTTTGATTGGTTAAAATTACTAATAAATATTCATGAGGGAGTAGTCTCAGGGAGTAGCTCTGATTTTCTAGGGAGTAGTCTTCAGATGAAGGTAATTGTCTCTTCTCGGGAAAATAGACATTTTATGGTATTGATTTTATATAGAGTAATTACAGTAGAGGTTTAATATTTTTTGTTAGGGTACATGTATTTGCTCTGTCATTTTAACTGTAAACCAGCAGCCTAATCAAATCGTAGTTTGTTATAACACTTGATTGTTTTCTCAAATGTAAATGACATATTTTAGTCTTATCAAAATAGAAATAGTTCACCGTATAGCACTGACCTCAGAGATAGCACGATAGTAAGTGTTTCGCACTACTTAGAGACCGACATTACAATGCAACAAACACTTTGGTTGACCTTTTGTCGATTTATTTTTTTTTTATAGTTTGTAGCAGTGAATCTGAGAAAAGATTGTTAATTACAGACCAGAATGTTGTCCAAACTTTGACAGAAGAACTCAGGCTCCTTAAAACAAAGTTTACACAACTAGAAAACGCTCAAGCTCGTCTAATGTCCGACCTAAATAAAGGTATGTTTTGTTTAGGTTCCTTTGTATCCTATGTTGGAGTAATTTGACACAAAGGAATTTTAAAGAATCGATCATACGATAATCAAAATATAAATTTGTATGACTAAAACCAAGTTGTTCAGCAGGCAGGGCCGTATACACAAGATGGGGAAAAAAGACATGTCCTTCTTTCAATGATACCAGTATTGTCTATTCAGGTAAGAATTGATTAACTGTATATTGTTTAACGTCCCTCTAGAGAATATTCACTCATATGGAGGCGTCACTACTTGCCGATGGAGAGCTGCAAATTTTGTCCCATACTCGGCAATCAGGACCATTGAGCAGGAAGGGATCTTTTTTTCTTTTAAATTGTGAAAAACAAAAAACAAAATCACTGTATGAATTTAGAATACTAAAATCACAACTTTTCTTTTTTGGGGGTGGGGTGGGGGTAATTATCGTTGTTTTCGAGGGATCAAGAGATTCACGAATATATGCCCTCCACGAAATGTAAAAACACTCTTTTAGACGAGTCTTTATCCACGAAATTAAATCCCCATGAACCATTATTTTTTCATCAAACCACGAAAATTTGACCCTCCGAAAATATGCGATTTTACAGTAATCAATTTACCAGTTAAACAAAATATATTTTGTGTCATTGGATATTAATCCATATCTATTTGTAATTTTGTATTACTAACATTAAAACAGTAAAAATATCTTTAGTACGGGTTTATACAAAAGTAATGTCACAGCTTCAATATAATTGCTACAAGTCGACATAAAACATCAACATTTTAAATGATGGGAGCAATATTTACTTTATATCAGACCTGAAAATTTAAATTTTACATGATTTATATTTGTAAAAATATCGCAGCATAAAAGATACACGCATATCTTTTGACATTATCAAACACCAGTTTGACTTTTCCGCCCGACCTCTCAACGTTCCGTCGCCTTATCCCTTTGCTCATCATTCAATAACCATCATCATCACCGAATTCCCTGAAAGCATCCATAAATAAGACTCTTATATACATTTTTCACCCTGAGTCATTTTAATGAACTTAATATACTGGTAATGTCCCCGTTTTGAAGTAAAAATGCGCTACAGTTCGTTACAGAGTGTTTATTACCCATTTGACAATTCCTTTGGTCAATGCATTCAAGTATATAGGCCTAGCGCAATGTTTATAATAAAATAAACAGCTATATTGTGACGCGCAATGACCTAGAAGTTGTTTGGTCTAGAAACATCACTCGTTCCAACATTCGAATGTTTACATTCATGTTAGGCAGCCCAGTTCAGGAAACATCTGTATATAGTAAAAGAACATTGATCTCTGGTGAGAATAATCTAACTTTTTCATAAGTTCTTTAAATATTTGAAGTCAAAAGCGGTGGTATCGTCTGTTTAAGTTGACATAACTCCAAAGAAATTTCGGGTTGAAAAGATAAGTGCGGTTTTAGGCTATTTAGAGTTTTCAAAACCTTATTCACTATGACCTCTGACCCCCAAATAACTTTCACACAGAATTAAACATATTTTCTCTTCAATAGGTTCATCTAGGACAGAAATTTGCAAATGTAAATATTTTAATTTATTTATGTGTATATTTTGCTGTAGGCATATTATGGTCATGATGAATGTGACCGATTAACATAAATGCTTACTCCTTCAAGGCACCTCATCCAACGTATATGGAAGTTCCCTCGTTGTTTGCATCGTGTGTTTGGACTTCTTATGATAACCAATATTTGTTGCTGATTAAACTTATAAATAATCACCTAAGAAATGAAAGGAAATATGAAATATTTGTAGGGATTACCGGTGGAAAGGCTTATTATCAAAAAGGAAGTGGCGTCACCACACTGTGTCTACCCCACGATCCAGAACCTGTGCCGTCCGACTTTCCGACTCATCCTTTTTCAGATGGAGAAGGGACACTTTGGGGAAGTGAATATCAATTCAGCTTTCGTAAAATTGCACGTGATGATGACGTGCCATGTGCTGTTTGCCAAGTGACGTCACAAACTACCATAATGATACCTGCTAAGCGAACATGCCCCACTGGTTGGAAAAAAGAATACTCTGGCATTTTGATCGGCACAGATGCACAGGATTATCCATCTGAATATATTTGTATGGATGAAAATCCAGATTTCTTTGAGGGAACTCGCAGTCATGATGATAATGGGCGAACTCTTTATCCGATAAGGACGGTATGCGGGAGCCTTCCGTGCCCACCGTACGCAAATCATCAGTTTGTGTCCTGCGTCGTTTGTTCTCAATAAATCTTCGACACTTGTACACTTACTACTAGGATTTATCCATTTACAAAATATCTGCTATCTCCTTCCTTTGATTGGTTGATTGTATTCATTGTTTTACGTCCCTTTCGAGAAATTTTTACTCATATGTAGACGCCACCAGTTGCCGGCGGAAATATTGCGACATGGGACCTTGGTTTATTTGGTCTCATCCGAAGGACCCATCTCAAGGTCCCACAATGAAATTCGAACCCGTCTTGGAAGACGGTATACAGAGTTGAATTATTTTATATTCTCCGGACTATGCACTTCCTCTCTTTTGTGATTGGCGGAAGGAAGGATATGGAGATAACGAACAGTATTCAATCTCAACGTTTATTAAACAATATACAAAATAAGAACAGAGCAAACACGGACCTCCGAAACATCAGAGGTGGGATCAGGTGCCATGGAGGAGTGAGCATCCCCTGCCGACCGGTCACACCCGCCGTGTGCTGGTTGTCATGATCAGGAAATAACGGAAAAAATCCGTCCTCAATTCAGTGTATAAATAATGGACTAACAATTGGTATGAAGAACGTCAGTCAGCATTTTACTCAATGATAAATTGTATTTGCTGACAAGTTCATTGTATCGACCATAAAATTAACGAAATGATGACTTTTAACGAGACTGTTGATATTCTTATTTCATCAACTTGCTTGTCAATAATTTACCTCGTTTAAGAAATTGTTCATACGTAGAGCACGCGCTTGCGTATCGAATCAACTGAGATATATATAGTCCGAATGCAGGTGATGAAGGTACATGTATATTGCTGAATAAGTAAAGGAAGTTGACGATAGAAAAGTTAAAGTCATCACGTTTATCATATAGCTTGGTTGTTAGATTACCATTAGTGTCTTTTTCAAGTAAAATATCCAAGTATGAAGTAGAAGTGTCGGACTCTTTGGTATCTTTTATCTCAAGCTCACCAGGATATATCGTATTGACGTAGGAATGGAAATTGTCATTACTAATTGACAATACGTTGTCGATATATCTAAATGTCGAGTTGAAGGCCACAGCAAGTGTTTTCTTCTTTTCACGAACAAGATTTTGCATACATTCTGCTTCATATGAATATAAAAATAAGTCTGCTAATAACGGAGCGCAATTTGTACCCATGGGAATTCCAATAGATTGTTGGAATACCTGGTCTCCAAAAACCACATAGATATTGTCAATCAGAAACTCAAGCATCTTCTTGATGTCAACTTCAGAGTACTTATGTGTGCAATCGGAATCTGTTTTAACAAAATAATTTTTCAAATGACCAATGACGAGGTAAGTAAATTTACGAGTTCCATATTTGTTGAAGAAGCAGCTGTCAATGATATCAAAAAGCCTGGATTTTAATTTGTCGTGGGGAATCGTTGTGTATAAAGTTGAAAAGTCGTAAGTTTTTAAGCTGTTGATTTTTGTAAAGTCTTGTGATTTCAAATTGTCCAAAAGTTCTTTAGAATTTTTAAGTATCCACATCTGATTTACACCACTTCTTGAATATATAGTTGCACAGTATATTGCATTAATTGCATGATGATAAAATTTCAGTTATTTCATTGCTTAAAATGCAGTTCATGGAAATGGAGGTAATTTTCGGATGATGCAATTTTCGAACGACTTAACTGTTTTTCAAGATTTTTAATCATAAAAAATCAATCTCAACCCAGTTATCGTTCGCTTTCCTACAACACCTCTGTCAACGTCTAAATGTCAAGATTACTTACTTTTACCTATTGCGTCATAAATTATCAATGTAAAAATTTTATACTCTTGCTTAACATGTGAAATGAAAGTTTATTTATGAGAATTGGAATCAGATATCACTTCTTTGCCATATCTTAAAGGGATTTATTTCCCGGCAGGATATTACGAACGTGGAAAGTTTGAAACGCATTGCCGATAAATATCAACATCGTTTAGTATTTATAGACAAACAACTTGCAGCTTTGACACATATATAGAAATGTAAAGGTGTTTATCGTCTTTTGTGCAATTTTAAACAACATTTAAAAATAAAAATCACGTCCCACCGCTTCCGTACTACTTTTTAGACGTTGACAGAAGTATACGTGGAATGATAACTCTGGGTAGAGATTGGTAAAACTAAGACAAATCGGACAATTTTAATTTGCAGCCATTTGTTTTAGATAAATAACACTTTTTTTGTTATTTTTATATATAGCAACAACTTCAAAAAAGATAACTTTATTTTCATTGTGAACAGAATTGATCTTTATAGCATGTAATCTCTAAGCTTTTTTTTTTCTCTTCTTTATCCCTTTACTGTTTGAAGAAGTTGACGGATTCAGCTGAGGTTTGTCGAATGCTTTCGGCAGCAGAGTCGATCTTTTTACGTTCGGTCTTTTTCATGTAGTTGTCTAAAGGGATCTTTATATCCATTGGACTCCATGATTTCAATAATTTAATTCTAGCCTTTGTGTTGTTTACATGTTTATAATTAAAATAATCTATTTCTGGATTTCACAGTAAATTAAAATTCCCACACAATATAACATTATTAGAATTCATGTCCTCTAATTATGATTCAATGTTCTCCAAAAAATTTGGAGCATCATTATTTGGACCATATAACTAGTTCATGACCTTGGATACATGCTTTATTAATGTTAAAACTTCCATCTTCAACACCTTTTTCTGATATGACCTTGAAATCAAGGTTGTCATTTACAAGTGCAACGCCTCTAAAGTTGCTTGTAAAAGCAGGCACGTAGCATCGTTTTTGAAAGTGGGGGGGCCAACCTGAGAAAATTTTTTTTTACTTACCTGAAAAAGTTGACAAGCAAAAAAAAACAAAAAAAAAACGAAAAATTAAAAGTGCCCCCCCCCCCCCCCCCCCCCCCCCTAATACTACGTGCCTGAAAAGAGCTTAAAAAATCTTTACAATCCCGCGTGTTTCTCTATTTCAGGTGAGAAGTGAGTGTCGTGTAAGCAGTATATGTTATATTTTAGTGTTTTTCATTATTTAAAAACATCTCTACGCTTTGTGACATCATCCATACATACCTTGACAGTCAATTAAAGGCCGGTAGTAACCTAGAAAATTTTACCCCCGGACGCCAATTAAGCATATATGGCAAGGAGGCATGGCTCACTCCTCTGCAGTTTAAATTTAGAAATGTTATCAGTTTAAATTTAGAAATGTTATCAGTCACACAAACATTACCACATGCTACAATCTACACGTGCACTCTAGCAGACGATATTCTTTCTTTCAGTGTAAAAGAATCACTTTGTTTAGAGGGCTTATTGATTTATTAAATGATCCTGAATAAAATAAATAGTTGAATTTACAAGATTTTGTTTATATTTATTATTATTATCTGTTTCACTGTATATTTTATAAATTGCTTAATTGAAGACATTTACATGATTTATGATTCAACTCTACGTGAAAAGATATTTGTCTCTTCCAGATGTTGTCTCTGTAGCTGAATGTAGAGGCTTTGTAGATCTTTTTTTCTTTTTTTTTCCTTTATGGGGCAATTGCTCTGGGTGGATTCCATACAGAGGTAAACTCTAGGTCCACATTTTTGTTCCAATGACAGACTGCTAGATTTGAATGCGCTCTGTATCCCTTGTCACTAAATGCAATTCTTTTGTCCTGAAACATGTTCATAGTATTGTTGAAACGTTCTACATAATAAGTATCCCTCGCAAGTACATAATTCTGTGGATATTTATATAAATTTTAACTAGTTATTACACCACGTAACAATTTTTCTGACACTTTATCACAGAGTACAAGTCTTGATGGCTTATAATTTGTATCTGTTTTGCACCGTGATGTAGGATGACAATCAGAATGATTTCCTTTATAATGTTCAATGGTATTGAAAAGGAAAGCTTGTAATTTTTGGGGATTCTGGGGATCAACTGGCTCAACTTTATCATAGAGATATTCAGACCAAGTTTTCCCCTTCTGATATGCTGGTCCACTTGAATTTTTTTTCTCTTTAATACTTGTAACTCCATGCCAGATATCATTTTGATTCGTTGTTCCTCCTAATTCTCGAAAAAATCTATTGATGGAGATATTTCGATCATGGATATGGACATCAACTGAAACACCTTGCTCATCAAGATAGTTGTAAATTCTATCTATTCCAAGTTTCTTGTGTCTTTGAGATACTGGATCGTCCACTTTGATGACATGTTCACACTTTATTACTTGATGTGTTTTCTCTCCTAATGCCACAACACTCGAGTCTTTGGCATTTTTTCGCCATCCATGACGAGCATCTGTCATTATGTTAATTCCATCATCATCGCTGCACCCTACTTCTCCCCATAGCGCCATGCTAATATTGTCTTCATATTCCGATTCAATAAATGGCTATATGTTCTGTAGGCATTTGTCGCGATTACTTTGGTTAATGGTACCAATTTTAGCTCCCTTTGAAAATCTGACGTAATGAACAGGCAACATTCCACTACAAGCAAATCCATGAATAACTCTTATATTCACATAATATTCATTATTTGGCAGGTATGGTGATGAGGACCACAAAATGCTATGATGTTTTTGAATTTTACAATTAAATCTTGCTGCAGCAACATGTTCTTTTTCGGTGATCTTTTTTAACGTAAGATAACCATTACAGAATTTGGAATGATTTTCCACCACTTTTACTAAACATCTTAGTGATAATCTGCATTAAGGAAGATTTTCAGGTTAGAATTCTTTTCCTGTACCTGAATGTATGTGTTCAAGTCCAAGGTTTCCATAGTCACATTTGCTTCTCCATCTTCTCTGTCATATTTCTCCAAGAATGTTTTTAAAACCTTTTTTATGATATCTGCATTTACAGGATGATTCAGTTGTCTCACTAAAATATCTCTTGCTTTATGAAGAAGAGAAAGTATTTCATTTTTTTGTTGGTCATCTCCAGGAATTGATATTTTAAATGAAGGTGGGACGTTTTTTGGTTGTAGAATCCATATTTTATGATCAGAAATAATTCAGAAAATTTAGAGATCATTGAATGCTACCAATAAGCCCAATTTTTATTGGTGATTACAAGTTGAAAAAATTCTATGCTTTTTGTAGTTTACTATAAATGCTAATTTACTGAAAAACAGGTCAAATAAAGTTCAATGAATGTCAAAGAATTTGATATCAAATTATGATTAAAATTCTTAATAAGTAACTTTTAATATTGGAAAGTTTGAAACCCCCCTACCAAAGAAAATGAAACATCCTGCTGCTGAAAAAAAGAGATTGCAATATGAACTCTGAACCCAAGTGACATTTTATGGAGCTAAGTTTGGTAGGAATAATTGGGGTAATATAATTTTACCTAGATAAAAAAAAGTGATATTTGTTCCCCCCCCCCCCCCGATAAGATTTTTTGGGAAAACGGGGAAATTCTAGAAGAAAAAATCCCCCACCGACAAAAAAAGTCATATTTCAAACAATTTTTTAACATTTGATTTAATGTTAAATATTTATATTTTTTCGCTAATTTACTGATTACTATTACAGTATAACTTTCCTCTATGTCCCCCTCCCATATCATTGTTTGGCATCTGCACTGGCTAAAGTTGCTAATGGGCATTAAATCAGAGTAACTTGACATTTTCCCGCGAAAACTTTAACAGTATCTGAACCATGAATAAGGCAAGCAAGCGGAAGGTTATAATGGAATTGAGTGATGATCAGTTAGAAAATATAAGAGGTGTTTTCAATCACTTTGATTGGGATTTTGATTTAGCAGTAATTTCAGATAGTAACTCTTTAGTAAATGCTGAGACTCAGACTGATTAACCAGAACATGAGGACCAAACAAATGAGAATGATGATTTCATAAAGGAACCTTTCAGAATTCAACAGGATCCTAATAGTTCAGAGTGTATATATTGTTTCTGTAGACCATGTATCACTGATGAAATAAATAGGCAGATGTGGTGGGAAACTGACCCTCACCCAAAACATAGAAGAAACAGAACTTTGCGTAAAGAAAAGTACAAAATATTTTGGACTATAATGTATCATAGAGATATCTGGGATCATCCTCGATATGTTGAGAAAAAAGGAAGGACATTAGAACAAGACCCAAGGTTCAGAAATTTAGTGTGGCATCGCAGAGAAATAATGCCAGATTGCGTAATAAAATTTGTGAGGAACTGGTTTCCCAATCCTGACAACATTCCATACGTGGGCCACCTGTGGGAGTAATATTTCTGAAGTTCAAGGTGATGATTTTGGGATGTTTTCCCGCAATTTTTCTACCAATGTGCTCTGCCTGCGAGGCACAGAGAGGGTCTTTTTAATCACGTTAACAATAACTCTCTCTATAAACAATAGGATTTATTTCACTCATTATTATATTTTGAAAGATTGTAATTATAGTTTTGATATACATTCAGAAGTTATGCCTTGGTTATCTAATTCAATATTTATTAAGATGACCCTTTAGGTACTATTTAATGCTGAGCAGGTCAGACTCAGAGTGCAATGAAAGTGACGAACAACATGTGTATCGAAGGACTATTCAGGCAACATTTTACGTGCAATATGAGCTTTCAGTTTTTGATGTAAAATATATACTAGTAGTGAAAGTATTTTATTTTCGATCAGAGAGATGAGTTATTTCAAGATTAAACTGGGGATGTTTACCTAAACTGAGTTTTCTCTCACTCAGACAGTGCAATATATTGTGACTGTGGGAATTATTTTTCATATTCATAATTCACATTAAATGGAACCAGTTGAAATACATTGGATTTACTAATAAATGTGAGTAAATCTAAATATTTCATTCCTTTTAACAGAGAATAACCTGTAGCAATACACATAATTGGTTCATTTTGGCGCCATCACTAAACAGACATGCCTTTGCAGTGTGAGTGAGTCAACATCCGGTGTAAACAATAATAAATAGAAATCACGCCCATAAACTGCCAATCTCTAGTTTGAAATACAAAATCAGCCCTGCTTCAGTTTTTTGAAGCCAAAATTATAATCTAATAAATTTTTATATGTAAAATAAATCTGAAAATAAATGCCTAGTGATGAGAGGAACTGGCATAACAATTTTGAAATGATGAAAAAAAAGATGAATCTTGATTTCTGTAAAATAGGTGTTGCAATCTGAATGTGACCAGACAATTCATATCCTCCACCATTTTTACCGATTGGTTGCTTTTATACCCAATTGCTGGCCTTTAACTGATAATACTTTAACTTCCATCAAAACAGAGTACCCACATATCAATTTGACACAAACTGGAATTTAGACTGCAAAAAATATTTTGTTTTATCACTTTTTTGAAAACATGCCATACGAAAAGAGAGAGAAAAAGAAAGTAAGAGGAAGAGACCATGAAAAATAAAAAAATTTTTTACGTCACAGTAATATCTGTAGAGGATTCCACAGGTATGAAATGTCCGTATGATAGTAGCTCAAAACCGGTTGTTTGTCTATGCTATTTCTCTACATCAATATTAATTTATAATAAGTGAACCATCTTTTTTTAAGTCATTAATTTATAGTTAAAAAACAAGGGCGTAGGTATGAGACAACAGCCTCATTAGATTTTCAGCACCATCCCCTTCCTATATTAAGCTTTTGACATATTTTATTGAATAATTCAATATATACATGATAATCAATAAACTTATAATGATAAATAAATAAAGATTTACAATCAGTATTATTAATCAATATAATGTTTCAAAAAAGATGACAACCTCCTAACTGTATACATATTATTTAATACTGTTCCAGCAAAAAAATAATACAAGTATTTGGAAAAAATTATGCATGCCATTTAAAAGAATATTTAATATAACAGTGTCCCTAATTTAGTCTCTTAGAAGATTTGATAAATTCTTGTACATATGCAAATATTTTACAATTTGTTTCATAAGAGTATTGACATTTTCCCCTTTGCAGAGTGTCTAGTTCTAAAACAACATCAATATCATTTAATTTTTTACCAATTTTATGTTTCACAGGAGTCAGAAAACAATTTATTTCATTCAAAGACCTATTTGTTTTCATTTCAACAAATCAATAAAATATTTTAACATTGAAATGCTGAAATAAAATTTGAAAGAATTAAAAGTTTTCAGCATTAATGCGTATGCAAAAGGGATATTTGATTTTTACAATCTAGATCACCAACTTTTTTAAATAGGTGCATAGACACAGATCTGTAGCCCTTTTCACAAAAATTATTACGATTTATTTCTATCGTAAGAGAAAACTTACGACTTTGTCGGGTTTCACAAAGATTCTTACGAGATTCTTAAGTGTGAAATGCATCGTAACTTTACGACAGCCTCTACCTACTCGTAAGTCTAAAATATTTATCGTAAGTGTAAAATATTTGTCGTAAGATAGAAATAAATAAACAAACATGGCTGCGTTTTTGTTGTTGTTTGAGAACGAGGGAGCTTTGCGAAGAGAGAGAGTTTTTCGGGACAGAGGAAATCCTATTGACAATTTCACAGACATAGAGTTGATAGCGAGGTATCGTTTTCCAAGTCGAACAATAACTGGACTAACTGATTTAATCAAAGATAGAGTACAACATCCCACCTCTAGATCCCATGCCATCCCTGCACTTGTACAAGTAAGTTCTTCAATTATTTATAACTTTTTTGAACTCTTGAAAGAGGAGAGCTAACGGTAGTCAATCATTTCGTACTGCTACTTATTTTTGTAATGGGGCGTTTCGCCGCTATTAGCGATTCGCACCGAGACGATTCGCCCTCCAGAGCTTTCGCTTTTATAGACACGCATATACTTATTAATATATCTAGAATAATAAAGATGTGTATACATGTATCTGTTTACATAGTTTGTAGTGGTATTATCTAATTAATTATATGAGCATATACATCTATATATAAATTAAAAAATATTTCATTTCAATAAAGTATATAACATTACCTAACATTACATATATATTCCATGTGCAGATATAAATGTGTGTTTTATGCAGTGGGCTAATTCATATTTCAAAGTTATTAAAACGTGTTAAAACTTCATATCTTGTAAGTTGTAACAACTGGTATGAGTTAGTCCGTTTTGCAGATTTGCCCAAAAAAAAAAAAAATAAAATAAGAAAATAAAAAATACAGAAGTCACAGAAGAGGTAAAATTATTGTTAACAAAGGATAGGTTCCATTTTATTAATCAATTTAGCATGAATGGTCTCTTTGAGTGAATCTTCAAATTCCATCTCTGTGACATATTGAAAACAGGAGGCCTGGGACCATACCACTCACCTGTCAGTGAGCATTATGACTGTGAAAAAAGCAAAATCCAATTTTGTACATGCATGGAAAAGATTAAATGTTTAAGTTGACTTTTTTGCTACAAGGTTCAACCTTCATTGTGGTCCCATCCTATCCCTAGGGGTCATCATTTGAACATACTTCCATATGAATTTGATCAAACATAGCATTTGTGAGAAGATTTTTGAAAAGAAGAAAGTACGATATGAACAAAAATCCGCCCAGTTCCAAAATCTTATTAAATTATTCTTGAAACATGTCGAGAGTGACCACTTCCTGAGTCATTTTAATTTTTGTTATTATCTCAAACCATTTCTTCAAGAGACCTCTTCAAATATCGGTAGTTTTCGTAAGAAAATAACGCTATGACGTTATGACGTCCTCAACTTGGCGTTATCGAATTTCAACGTTTAAACGTTTTAACGACGACGGACCTAATTCATTTCTACAATAGAAAAATTACTCAAATTTTAATATGAGGTAAAGTGACATTTTGTGAGTTAAAATCGATGAAAAAAATATATGGTCATCGATATAGATTTTTAATAGGGAGCGTTTCAAAAATAGGCAACGAAAATCGATAATTACTATAGGAAGTAATGGGAAAATGCGAGTTTGTGGTACAAAAGTGATGAGTAAAAAAATTCTGCAATAGAATTTTTGTTCATATTAAGAAACAATGTTAACAAGATAATTTAGTAGCAAATAAGGCCAAAAAATAAGTAGGTCATCGGTCTAGATTTTTTAAGGGGGTGTGTCAAACTCTGGTGAATGGCATATTTTGGGGGAAAATGTTCATTGAAAATACCTTGGCAAAATAAATTGTGTCGTTTTATTTCCTTATTCTTCAATTTACTTTTACACTAAATAAAAATAATAATTTAAAGTTGTTTAAAACTCTAGGGATGGTGATAAAGTGGGATTTTTGTGAAATAAATGCGTATAATACTCTAGGGATTGTCTCAAAGTACGATTTTTGTGACCCACGTCCATGGGAATTAATATCTGAAAGCCTGATTATATCAAAAGTCAATATTTTCTTAGCATACCTGTAATTAACTAAAATACTTGTACCTGATACAGTGTTTGTCAAATTAAAAATAAGCATAGATAGTAAAAGATTAAGTATAAGGGACTGTTTCAAGATAAGTGTTTTTGATTTTTCGTTATATGCGTGCTTTACTGTATATGATGCCCTCATTATGAAACAAAGGGTACGACTATTTCTATAAACAGAACCGGAAAACACGGGGCAATCACTTTCTCAGGAAAAAGTTTTCTACGTTGTAATTTGCCCCCATATGCTGCTTAACCCTTGCTCTCGAGAAGTCATACTTTTATTGCTGCAATCTCGAGCACTAGTAAATTCAAGGATTTAAATTGCTGGTAAGATTTGTTTTAGATCCCCCTCCCTTGAGCTGAAATATCTATCAATATGAAATCTGGGAATGTTTTCGCAAAATTTGACAATAATGCACCTGTGTTATTTTACTCTGAGTCTAGGCTACTATAATTGTAAAAGTATAAGAATTTCACACACAGGTAAAATACTTTATTAATAAAGAATTTCACATTACAGGACAAAATGATGACAGGTATAAAAGATTTAACTATGGAGTATCAAACAGTACCACTGGGTATCAAATACATGTATTGATGAAATTTAATATACAAAAATATTGTACTTGTATATGTTTGTTTACAATGATTTCACTCAGTCATTTTAAATAGCTACATGTATTAGCTGTTACCTTATATACAAACTTTGATTTTTTTAACTAGTTTTTTTTTTTTGAGATATACTGTAAATCACTTTTTATTCGCGAGAACTTTATTTTCGCGTAATTACGCGAGACAGTGTGCTCGAGAAAAATAAGTTCTCGCGTACAATAGTATTCCATAAGATTATATAGAGCAATAACCACAATTCGTGAAAATTTTGTCTCGCTTATCAAGTGTCAATGACTATCTCGCGAAAATAAGGTGTCGCGAAAAATTAGTGATCTACAGTAACATATATACATGTGGGGTAAAACTAACCGTACACTAACTACAGTTCCTAATTATTTCATCACATCTGTGTATCTAAAAAATGATGTACATGCTGTTTACATGTTGAACAACACTAAAAACTTGCAATATTGTTACATAAGAAAAGTTTGTAAAAATTTTCCCAGTGGCTAATCATATATTCTGGTGCTGTAAAGTTGGAGGTCTTTTGGTTGAGAGAGTAAAGGTTGGAACAGCAGACATTGGCACACTAAAGAACCCTCACTCCTCATTGCTCCCAAGTGTCATTCACTGCATCTTGTGACTTCTCATCAGGGTTAAATAATCTTTTAACATGTGTTAAGCTACAGCAATCAATCCATGCCTGCAAGGTGTATTTTTGGAAATGCTGGAAATTCAAGAAAAATTCCTGACGATGATGGGTGCTCTAATAGATGCAGCAATTTGAACTATCTGCATATTGTTGTTTCTACCTGAAATACACAAAAAAACTATGTGATATTCAGATAAATAAATAACATTCAATCAATATCAATATCAAGTGTACACAATTTTTTGCATTTTGTTAACAAAGGTAAAAAAAAACACTATGCGCCCAGAGGCAACAAAGATTTGAAAAGCTATTTTTAGCTTAAGGGTCACAGTCAAGGTCAAACAAAGGGTCATTTACCTTGGTGTCTTTTGAAAACTTAACTAGTGGATTATGCATACCAAATATGAAGTCTCTATCTGTTAAAAGTTATGGCTAAGGTTAAAGTTGACAACAGACAGACAAACAGACAGGACAAACACAATATATGCCTCTGATCTATCGATTGGGGTGCATAAAAAAATATATGAATAAACTGAAAGACTCAAAATAAAAATTAATATTCACACCCTAATAAAGCATATGATTAATCAGCATTGTCAGTGTACAAAGAATAGGAGAATGACTTTTAACATTTATCTCCCTTTTGAAAAAGTCATGTGTGAAGTTTTCATTTTAAAAGACTTCAAAAACATACCTAAACAAGTGTTTTTTCTTAAACAGCAGGTATTTCCTCAGTACAAGTATCTCAGTCTGCAGATTTTTTCTGTGGTAAAAAAAATAAAACATTAAATTTGAAATGCAAAATACATTTGAGTATTGTGATCTACATACATGTACATGCATCTTAAATTTGTATAAAATAGTATTATCAGTGTGATTCAGTTTTGAGTTGTTAATTTTTTAAAGCCGTGAGTGCATGTACTGTAAAAATTGAAGGCAACTTATTATTATCTTTTTGGAGGAAACAATTATGAATGATACACAACTAATAATTCAACAACTTTTTGCATTAAAACAAATGATTCAAGGGTTCAAATACCGTATAATCCCTATTAACCGCCCCGGGCGCTTAGAAAATTGTAAAAAGGGGGCGGTTTTTTTGGTACATGTACTCTATTTATGATATTCAATGTCATATTTTAACTTTTAAAAAATCTTTTGAAAAAAAAAAAATAAATACAAGGAACCAATAAAATAATGTCTAACTTTACTTTAGAATGAAGATAATCCACCCAAATTATGCTAAATTATTCATTACCATTGAAATATTGGATAATAGATATTAAGTTTAACTTTCACTTTCTTCAATATTTTGATACGATTCTTGTTGATTTTAATCACTTTACAGCCAGGGGGCCCTTATTTCCTGACAATTGAAAAAGACCTTAGGGGGCACTTATAGGGGCAGGGGCGGTTAATATGGATTATACGGTATATGACGTACAAGATAGCATACTGCCATACTTGATTCTAATGATTACATGTTGGTAACACAGGGGAATAGGGTCGGAAAGTCTCGTTTACTTTCACTTTCGATTCGCAACTTCCGGGCAGCAGACCAAAATGCCGCTGTGTTTTGCCTTCGGGTGTACCCATATGACTGGTGCAAATCGCACTTGTAGCCTATTCCGTTTCCCTACGGATCCAAAAAAGAGGAAGAAATGGATTGATAGATGCAGGTAGGCCATTATTATACTTATTGTAACAAAACATTTAATTAGAAAACCTGTCGGAAAGATAAATGGTCTGTGTTACTCACTTACTGTGATATATGCCGAAATGAAACTTCAGGCCGTATGGCGACTTGTCTTTTCAGTGCAAATTAATAAATTAAATCAATATTATGTCTGTCTTCACTCTGTCTTAATTTTCATGATCAATAGAAGTAGTATCGTTCATAATCTCTTGGAGTCGAAAAAGACCTATATATATATATATATATACATATTATATTGGCAACGCTTTCAGTATATGCATCTATTTTCACATTCTTTATTCAACGTTTTTCTTAATAATATGACTACTGTCAATATCTTAGTGAGGAGTAACGAAAGAGGCTTGGTTGAATATTTACTGGAACCCGCAATGTATCGTTGTTTGTAAAGATTTTTATGAAGTTCGGAATCCTATAAAAATGTAGGGTAGTTCAAATTAATTTTGGCTCTGTGGAATATAAAAATAACTAAAACTGACAAATGATTTAAAAGAATTTCTTCCTTAGATAGGGAAGTATAAGTATAAGTAGGATTACCATTTGTATAATTAAATCCAAGTTCCTCTAAAATACAATATATATAATGAGCCTTACAAACGAAGACAATGTTGGACCTGCTTTGTCGACAGGGACCATACATACTGGTCATGCAATCTATCTAATTATTTTTTCACTTCTGGATTATTGAACACAGAAGGATAGATGGTTACCATATTGACCCGTAATCTTTGAATTCGAGACTTTAACATGGATCTGATACGAGGTGTGTTACTTACTGTGCAAGTTTTCTTGCCTGGTTTGTTTGATAATTTTACTGTCTCAAATGAAATCTTTCGAGACATCAGCTGCGACCCAGTTTTCGGAGCGTCTTGATCCCGGAAAGCTTTATTCTTAAATTCTTTCCTTTTTTCCCCAAATGGAACCCATTTATTGTCGATGAACTTGAAACGTTTTCCAGTTTCGGGTATTATGTCAAAAATGACATCATATAGTCCAGAAGGATCAAGGCCACTTAAGAAAAATTCAACGTATGGATACATTCTCCTGAAATAAGTAAGAAATAAAAATCCCCATGATACCTATGTTTCTTCTTTATTGCAGTATTCGTAAAATAACATGAACTTTTATAATTTATCGAATACATGTATGTATAATTAGGAATAATTGGGCTTTTTTCTCAATACTCTCTGCAACTGAAACGTTTGATACTTCTAAAAAATATCTGCAATAAATTGATTTTAAAAGTCGGCTGTATTTTATCACGGGGACAAAAATCAAATAAAAAGAAAATTAAAACAGCTGCTTTTACATGTTTTAGGCTACTAAATGCAGCAATTCCATGAAGCAGAAATCTAGCACCCCCCTCCCCTGACAAAATGAAAGAGAAAATGTATAATAATTTGATATCGGTAATCAGCAATCTTTGTAACAATTCCGAAGATTTTTCACATGTTGCTGTCTATTTTTTATCTGACCTTAAAAGAAGGCATGGGTAAAAATATGAATTCATCTCATTCAATCTTTACATTATAAAGATTTATGTCGTTTGTCAGAAGGTCTAGAGTGAAACATATGGAGATGATGAATAGTATTCAAGACATTACATTAGAAAACTACATACCTTCCGGACCTTGAGATAATCATTTCCGTCCCTACTTTCTGGAACTCGTGCCATAGTTTTCTTTCTGTCATCGATATTGTAATGGCTCCATTGATAACAGAAAAACGGTTTCCTTTCCTATCAGCAAAATCATCTTTGAACGTTCCATCCTTCGACAAAGAATTCTCCCCGTCAGAATAACCAGACAAGCTACAGGAAATTGCATCATTTTTACAAACATCGGTATCAAAAGTCATGTTGTTCATAATGGATGACGTCAAAAGCAAGCTAATTCTGGAAGGAGTATGAATTTGATGAAGCTCTTTTATGTAAATCTTCCCTTTTTCTCCTAATTCTAGTATTTTTAATACGTTGTTTGTCTCAATCTTTCTTGGAATATAGTTGTCTGTTTCACCTTCAGTCGCTAGAAATATTAAACGTGAATTAAACGATAAGTGATAAAAATGCCAAGTGCATAGAGCATAAGGAAAATATAGAAAGAATAATAAAAATGGAAAAAGCAGTTGCATATACATGTTTTTTATTTGATAGTTGTAAATTTTACATAAATAACAATTGCTTCAGTAAACAAGAAAATACAGGGAGAAAAAAGACTTTAGGGACCAGTAGTCTGTTTTTAACAAGTTCAACCTTTAAGAAATTGACCTCCGTTGGGGAGGCCCTTCTACAAAAAGAACGATACAAAGTCTAACAGAGATGATTGATGCCAACGATGATGATTATGATTAATACTAGTACTAGACAATAGAAATTGAAATTTTGCGAATTTAATTGCAGTACAGGTTTCATTTTAATAGACATTTTGTGTTCTAAGAACAGAATTTAAACTGCACAATAGATACACCACAATGGCTATTTGTTAAAGCTGTTATTATGTCGTCAAGAACTAAACTCTAAACAACATTTTGTTATTGTTGGACCTACTGTTTTTTCCGAGCACTTACTCTGAGACTTGGTCGAAGTTAATGAAATTATTATCAGTAGCTTTTAGATGTTGACTAAAACATTGATTTTTCAAAATGACACCCGTTGCCCTGGACACCAAAAAAAAGGAACACCCTAGGGTTGGTTGTATTTTGAAATAAGGATTTTTTTTCTGAAATCCATAACTTTTGAAACGATCGGATAATCTCTTTCCCATAAAGAATTAACTCACGTGTACAGTTTCTCTTAGACAGGTAAAAAATTCAGCTGCGGTGTGATTATTATATATGGATTGTTGTGTATGCGTTTTGCTTGCAAAAGCAAACATTGTAGTCTTAGGTTTTTTTTTATTATTCTTGATGTTTGCGGCCAACTTACAAATAGGACGATTTTAGATTTGATTTTTCATCTGTATATCTTCATATCTTACTACGTAGAAATATTTAACTATCACCTGCATGTGGTGTTTATGTCTCCCAACTTATTCGTCTGTTGAATAATCAACTTTAAAACAGAAGCAGGATACAGACAAATAAGGTTATGCTTCAAGGCTTTCAACATTATCAATCAAACTTAGTATTTAAACATAGGTCATCAGAGATTACAGAGCTCACCTCAACGAATGTTGTCTTTAAGTAAGGCAAAGTCACACAATTAATCAACAAAAATTGTACATCCGAAAATGCAAAATTTATGCAATTTTGATTTTATACTTTGGAATAGACCTATATAAAATCTTCAAACTAGCTCTTCATAGTTAAAATGTAATTAAAATCCAGCATCTGAAGCAATTTTGAGAGTTTTTATCCCTTGATACATCATCTGTGCAAGTTTGGTTGATATAAGCCTTACAGTTTCTTGGTTATAGACCTGCACCCATAAATTTTACTAGGTCCATTATCTGGAAAATATATGTCGATCTCAGCATCTGAAGCAATTCTATTAGTGTGCATCCTAAGATGTATCATTCCTGCAAGTTTGCTTAACAAAGTTACTTGAAAATGAAACCTGTATAAAAAAAACTGTAACCTGTTCACTCGTCCAGAAAATGTAGGTCAGATTCAGCATCTGAAGCAAATCTGGTAGTAAGATTTATCATCCATGCAAATTTAGTCAATATTAGGTTCATAGTACCTTGGAAATGAAACCTGCATCAAAAACATTAACCAGTTCACTCAACCGGAAAATGTAGGTCAGTTTCAGCATCCGAAGCATGTCTGGTCGTATGCATCATTAGATGTACCATCCATGCAAGATTGGTCATTAAATGGCTCATAGTAACTTGGAAATGAAACCTGCAGCAAATACTTTAACCTGTTCACTCAACCAGAAAATGTAGGTCAGATTCAGCATCTGAAGCAAGTCTGGTAGTATGCATCCTTAGATGTACCATTCATGCAAGTTTGGTCATTAAATGGCTCGTAGTAACTTGGAAATAAAACCTGCACCAAAAAAATTTAACCTGTTCACTCAATCGGAAAATGTAGGTCAGATTCAGCATCTGAAGCAAGCCTGGTAGTGTGCATCCTAAGATGTACCATCCATGCAAGTTTGGTCATTATAGGGCTCATAATATCTTTGAAATGACACCTGCACCAAAAACCTTACCCTGTTCACTCAACCGGAAAATGTAGGTCAAATTCAGCATCCGAAGCAAGCCTGGTAGTGTGCATCCTAAGATGTACCATCCATGCAAGTTTGGTTATTATAGGTCTCATAATATCTTTGAAATGACACCTGCACCAAAAACCTTAGCCTGTTTACTCAACCGGAAAATGTAGGCCAAATTCAGCATCCGAAGCAAGCCTGGTAGTGTGCATCCTAAGATGTACCATCCATGCAAGTTTGGTTAACATAGGGCTTATAGTTCCTCGGAAATGAGACCTACACCAAAATCTGTTAACCTGCTCCAAAAACATTAACCTGGTCATTCCTTTGCTGAAATTTCAGCATCTGAAACTTTGACTGGTACAATGAAACACACTTAAAACATCTTCTATGCATATCTAATCAATATAGAACATAGAAGTACTTTAAAAGAAAACTGCTCCAAAAAACTTAACCTTAACCCGGGACGCCGAGTATAGTGCAATTGGAGCCCAGAAATAAGTTAAATTGTTCAGAGAAATTAGGAAATAGTTCTTGCGAGTTAGTTCTTTGTTCGGACAAACGGTATTTGTGGAAAAAACATGAAATCTATCAAGACAAAAAAGAATGTTTAAGCTCGAAAGTACACTCAAACAATAGAAATCAGGAGCAGAACAAACACGGACCTCTTCAACATTATAGATTGTAGAAAGGTTCAAGTGCCATGGAGGAGTTAGTATCGCTTGCCGACCGAATACATCTGCCGTATTTCTGGAAATTCAGAAAAGTTATAAAAAGATCTGGTCTCCATAAAACACATACTGTGAAATCGCTAATTTTTGGAGGGGGTAGTGGTTCTTACTGTTTTCGTAATATGGAGAGACCCTCGAATTTATGACCACCGTGAAATGTTGAATGTAATATGCTTTACTACTCAACACTTCTCCAACAATGTAATCCAATTCCGAATTATCAGGATTTTTTTTTCTCAACCCTAAAAAAGATTTTCCCCTTCAAAAAAATGTAAAAATAAAAGTAAGAAATGTCGATCAGATATTAAGCAGCAACATTCACGGAGTACTTATCTTTACAAACAGTATTTTTAAAAATAATTTTGTAAAATAACCGATGACAAAGTTATATAATTTTATTATTTCATTTTTATTGAAAAGCTGCTGTCAATAATGTCAAAAACTCCTGAGTTTAATTTATGGTAGGGAATAATTTTATATACGAAAATTGTCTCAAAACTTCATACACAATATTTTTAACTTTGTTAACATGAAACCAATACCGACCAAATTGTGTATAGACATAATCTCTTCAATGTTCTCTAAAATTATATATTTTTCATATTAATAGTATTGGGAAGATTTACATGAAGGCCGCTATAGTCTGTCGGCGCACTGACAAAATTAGAATAATTTACCCATATCACTATTACATTTGCTTTTATTTCTTTAGTACTATGTTAAATATTGAAGTCAAATTTAAATCAGTGAAACCAGAATTAATATCGTAATAATATGTCAAATTTTCATGTAAATAGCAGTAGAAACATACGAATGGTGTCATGCATTTCAGTGTTATTGAAATCGAGTTTGATTAAAATGACGTCGTCAAACGCTTAACCGTCGCACATAGATGTAATAAATTGTTATGAATATGGTTTATTTACATCAGAGACGGGAAAAAAAAGAACAGAACTGACATTTCACACTAGATTCTAATAGAGATATTGTTTTTAAATGGTATTAGATTCAATGATAGTTATTCCTCAATACCGAAAATAGTTCCCGCATGTAAGTAGTAGAATACTGTTTGTTTAACACAGAGAGTGATGCACAATCTGGGCCACGAAAGACGTCAAACAATGTTTATTCTCTTGTGCGTACAGTGTACTTTGATCTTTCGACTAAATTTCGACTGAAATTTGAATATGCAAAAACAAAAACATACAGCAGTGATTTAAAATAAGTCCCTTAGTAAAGAGGGGATTTTTCATTGAAAAAAAAATTGATGTAAAAAAAAATCGTGTGAAGCAGAGAAAGAGATCATGAAAACATAAATTACGTTTCCTTTCATGCGCCGATGTACAACTGCATGCTTTCTTAAATTTTTTCAATTTTTTTTTCAAATATCCGCACCTCTTCTTAGATATATTGTTCCGCAGAACTCCTGAATTTATGTTTTTCCCCCACTGCTGTTAAAATCTTTTTAGCAGGTTTTAAAGAAAGACGCTTGCACACAGTTTGTATCATTGCTGGTAAGGATTTTTATGAAGTTCATTTTTTTCCTGGACGTTAAAAAATAATTACATTTTGTTTGAAATTGTTACTACAATATGTAGGTATACCTACACAATTTAGCGAAGTGCATATATGTCCGCATCTTCTTTGAACAAAACTTTCTCTCTATTGAATAAAAATGCCAAGGAAACTAAGCATGAATATCAATTATATTATTTATCAATTATAGTACCTCCTTTTTTTAGATTTGGAAGTTCAAAAGTTGAAAAAAATCATGCATGATATTTGGACATTCTTCACTATCCTGGAAAAAAAGAAATCAGTTCAAAATTACTTATTCTAAATGGTAGACATGTAAAAAGATAGATAATTAACACAATTAGCCACCTATCAAACAGGTTAAAAAGAAAACAGCATTTTGAACACAATTTAGGGCCACTGAGCAGTGAGGATTATTTGTCGTGTTCAAGGCCTACCGTCACACGGGGCTTCGGTTTTCAGGACTCACAAAACCCCCACAATTTTTACTTCGAAGTGCCGAGAACTTGGCGAAGGAACAGTTGCTACCCATTTTTTATTGACCTAGGTCAGTCGCAGCCGCAACCTTCCAATCACGGAATGAGCGCTCTACCGACGGAGCTACTGGGACGGTCGCATGCATATAAGATTATGTTGTCAAAAAGAAAATCAATTTATATAATTTAAAAAGCTTAGCTACACATTAAACAATAGCAAACACATACACAAAATGACTTTCGCTCCCCAAATTTACACATGTCTTATAGTCCAAAAAGTCGTATGAGTAGTTTATGAAAGCACCCACGGTGAAATAGAAGCAAGAAAGAAAAACAATAATAAGAATGAAACGCTTAAAACATTATGTTCCCAGACTTTTTATAGCTTTATAGTAAACATTTGTTTAATATTGAATTGAATACTCACTTTTACTTCGTCATTTAGTCTTCTCTTTTAGGATGCCTTAGTAGCCTGTTCAATAAAATCGATTGCGTGCTAGTCTTTTAAATAATATCTTGAAATTGTATTATCCAATCAACAAATTCTCTACGCCTATGACATTTAATTCTTCAATAAGATACTCCACAACATTAAAAAGGTGGGGCTAAATTTATAATATTTATGCTTACATTGCCATAAAATCTATAAGATTTTGAAAAGATCAATAAAATGCTAGCATGCTTAAACATTAAGATGACAGGACTTCAGGTACACGTATATTGATTTTGTTTACAAGTATATTGACATAAAAAATTCAGATTTCAATCAGGATTGCAATTCTGAAACACAGCTTCACCCCCTCACCACCACACACAACCTAACACTCACTATAGGTAACAAAAACACTTTTTGCAACATACATATAAAAACAAAACCTTTTACAGGCTCATTAGACTTTTTAATCAATGTTACTTATCTCGCCTAAGCGAAAAAGGGACTGGGTCTTACCAACGAGTTTTGAATAAGTAAACAGCTTTGATTAAAAAAGATCTAGTCATAAAATAAAAACAAAGTCATTAAAATGATGAGGTTTTCTCTTTTTGCACTTCAACAGCGGTCGATCCTTCCGGTTTTTGTTTTTACATGTCTCCTGTACCCTGTGTGGTCTTCATTCTGTGTCTCCCTCTGTCTATTGCCTATATCTCGACAATTTCCAATTTCAAATTCATGTAATATTCTCAAAGTTTCTTATTTGTTTAAACAAAATTTCTATTTTAATTATTGTTTAAGTTCATAATTCATATTTGGTCTGTTCTTATAAAGATTTGTCTTCTAAATAATAGCGGAAAATTTTATACTACAACTCTTTCACTGTAAAATAATATCCGCTTTTGGTAATGTGTTACTGTTATATGATGCACTGTTACATATTTCACGCCAAAGCACGATGCTTATTGAGCAGTTTCTCTGTCATATTCCTCTCAAACGGGGGTTATTCATAATTTGTTATGCTTTCATTAAAAAATAAAATTAGAAATATGCGTAGTTATGGACATTTATTATACAATAGACTATATATATATATATATATATATATATATATATATATATATGTGTGTGTGTGTGAGGGTGTGTGTGTGTGTGTTTGTGTGTGAATAAGTCCTCTTTAACTTTTGTTTTACTTCTAAACAAACCAGTCTTGATATTTGTATATTTGCATACCCACTGCTTTCTCCCACTATGAACCGGCAGTCTACAATTGCATTCATAGGCTTATAGACGTAACTGTTTGTGCTATGTGTGCAATTCCTATTTTAAACTCGTAGAGAACAAGCACTACTACACTAATTTAACGCATTCAGAAGTATATATATGAAATGTTTTGCAAAAGGAATAAATATAACTTTTTAATAATATTATTTGGAAAAAAAGAAATTCAGAATAATCTAAAATTGCTGATTTATATCTTTAAAAATTTAATTTTGGTCAATGTTTTTAATTGTATAATAAATTTTTTAAAAAATTTATGGAAACTGCCATTTTTTTTTAGATATTTTAGCATATTTGTACAAAGATCGATAACTCTTCACACTTGGGCGTTTTAACATTCAGAAAAAGCAACATTTCTTTAATTGTATATCTCTGTCAAGAAGGATTTCGGCTCTGAAAATAAATAGAAAAACTTATAAAATCATAGAAAAGCTTTCTGGAGTTTAAATCATTATGAAAGCATTCTCTTTTTCATCATAAGGTTAAATTATTGATTTTTGCCAGAAGGTTTCAATAACGTTGATCGATGACGTCACAGCTGCATCAAAACAAAAATTAAGAGAATGTGACGACAGCACAGCAAGTATCCAGATAATTGTGCTTAAGAGGCAAATACTTTATAAATTGTTTGTGATTTAATAGAGAAAATATGCAATGATCAGGTATACTAATTTCATAGACGTGTGTTTTTCTTTACTGAAGTCAACAAGCCCCATCCATATGTAAGCCAGGATTTCCTCTGATATTCTTGACAACATAAAAAAATGCAAATATAATTAATAAACAACGATTATTTAGTGAACATGGCGTTATGAATAGCAATAGCTCTGCTGGCATATTTTCCATGAAGCGCTAGCGCGCATCATTGAATATGCCAGCAAAGCGATTGCTAATTCATAACGCCATGTTCACTAAATAACGTTGTTTATTTCTTAAATATTTGCTTTTTTTGTTTCCTTGACATTTTATTGGACCTTTTGAAGAATTCAAACAAGTTTATTCCAAGAACCGTCAATAGCAGAAAAAAAACAACTGGTATTTGTAATAATTGATGTTGCTCAGCATAGGCCAATAGTGCTGCAGAATAATTTAGACTAATCCTGTTTCTTTTGAAACATTTTCAAGTAAGCTATGTTATTTTCTTTTAAGTCAAACAGCCCAGTAAAGATCTTTTCTTTTGATATGACCAGTCGTAAACGGTGACATGCGTCAAAATGAGTCATAAGAAACAGCCAAAAATGTTTGTATAAAAGTTAAAGGTTTGATATTATACTTTACTCTTTTAGTGCCTTGGTCTATATCATCCCTCCGCCGTTTGGCATTCATTGGGTTTCTAACTCCGTCTTCCACACTTTATGCATGCACATTACCATTAACATTTCCATGTCTTGTACTTGGCAGGTGTGATTCAGTATTCCTCCTGCTTCAAAATATTTTAAATCGACTTTCCACAGTTTGATAATTAATCAAACCAGGAATTTAGACCATGATCTTGCTTATTAAATCAGTTGAGAGACATGTAATTTTCTTCATAGATTTAGCGATAGTAAAAAATTTTTATGTTTGCATGAGAAGTATACAGGCACAGACTGAAGCCTTTTCTTCAATTTATTAAATGATGGCTGAAAGTTCCTCTTTGCTATTCAATCAGCTTTGAGTACATGTAGGTTTTTTATCACACTACAATTAACCAAAGAAGGAAAGAATCATTATCGAGCCAACGATGGAAAGACGACTGTTTTAAGTCTTATTAAAATACCACTAAAACCTTTGTACATAAATTTATAGTCCTGTGCATATGATCCAGGTAGATATTTTTTTTTTTATAAAAATAACTTCTTTAATTGAGAAAAATAAAAACGAATTGATTTTCTTGATTGTTGTATGTAGTTTTTCGTCCTCTTTGAGATATTTTCACTCATATAGAGACGTCACCATATATCGGTGATGGGCTTCAAATTTTGACTTATACTTGGCACTAAGGGCCATTGAACTGTGAAGTATCTTCGATTTAAACTATGATCTGTTTTTAAACCCCCTTTTTGAGGTAAACCATGTACTTTAAAAAAAAAAAATTAGCATTCAAAGACCTATAACATGTACGATATTATGAGCTTTGGGCTCAATATCTTTCTAAATTAATATATTTGTTTCACACTGACTTTACATTTTCTTTTCTGTTTTGTTAATTTTACGGTCCTGGGATAACTTTGCTATTTCAAAGTATTTAATTTTAGTTTAATCGTTTGGAAATTCGTTTGTTTATTTGTATCTTCTATAAATATTATATTGAGTTGTGTTAATTCATTGATAATATCGACTCTAGTATTCTAGTATTTAGTTTCATTATGATTCTATCAAATGAAGTAAATATGTAGGTGAAGATGCATTCATTAAGTAATTTTTGTGAAAACACATTTAATACAAGTTCTGAAATGCTGCGGTGTTATATTCATCCTATGATTATCCCATTTTCATGTATGATGGGTAATATGGATCATAACTTGAACTTCTGTTTTGAGGTGAAAGTTTATGTGTAACCTATTTGTGTGTTATGTAGGTCCCGTTCCACATTATACGTCCTACATTTACGCCCTACATTCTGTGTTGTATTTTTTTCTGTGACTTTCATTGTTTATGCAAAGGAATCACCGGATAATTGAAACATAAATGAAATTATGCTGTTGAGGTTCACTTGGTACAAAAAAATTAACTTTTGGTATTCAATGTTTGTATCTTGAAGACCGAATACATTTTAAAATTAAAAAAGTATGTGACTCTTATTATTATTTTCAACATATATCACCTCCACTTATGTAGTTCATCAAGTACACTTTTGAAGCAATTAATCTTTTAGTTAGTATAACATCCTACATGCCTTCTTGAAAATAAAACTGCCGTATTCATCATGTATCTAATTGACGTTATTGAAACATGTGAAAGGAAGTGATAATTTAATTTCCCAGATTTTAACAGTTTGAAAGGAAAACAAGAAATTTGATCAATATAAAAAATATATTAGTCAGGAATCACGCATTATTAATACATCCATACATGTTTGTCTCAAAGATGCCAGGGAGCCGAAAAGAAAGTTTTCAAAGAATAATAAATTTCAACTATAACCACACTCAACCACGTATTCGAATCCCTTACATAGAGGACATAAGAATTTAGGAAAAGCATATTTGCTCTGAAAAATGATATTTTGTTTAGCTTAAACTCTTGAGAAAAGAACAATGTTTTCACAAAAAAAATTAAAAAGAAATTTAAATAAATAATCAATTAAGGTAGTCCGATCCTCAGGTTTATAAAATTAGCAGTTAAGTAATGAAAAGTACTCATAAAAGTATTTCTGAATCCACAAAGTCATGTAAATTTATCCACAGGAATTTTTTAAAGTTAAACATTAAAGTTAATCATATTATATAGGGGAAAATGTCAAATCTCCAATATTTTTGCAGAAAAAGCGAATTGGAATATCAGCAATGCATTTTCTAATTGCAAATTGATCAACAAATATATTTTAGTTTAAAAAACGATAGGTATCCAGGCATTCAGAGAAATTGTCATGATTGTTATACTAATTTGGTATTTTTTGTCTTCTATTTCCGTCATATTTTCAATAATACATAGATTAAAAGGCTTTTGCTATCATTGAAAGACACCACAAATCACTCTTTATATCATATCATGCTAATAAGCATTAGTATCTAAGGCTGGATACAAGAAAATCTTATTTCTCTTAAACAGTATTAGTTTTTTACCTTTTATAGGGTATAAAAGTCAACTTTTATAAGACATTTCCCAAGACTTCCAAAAACCTTGAATCTTATAAAGATGAATAAAATGAAAATTGTTGCATGAAAAAAATTCATTTTCAAGCTTTATTTGATGCATTTCAAATAAAATATTAATTTTTGGAGTTATCCTTCCTGGCTGAGGATCGGATATCCTTAAGTCCAAACCTAGCTTAATGGGCCATATAGATATTTTTTTCAATTAAGTAAGATGCAGCCTTTTTAAACAAGAGTTAGGTATATTTGTTTCCCTAAAAGTTCCCTGAATTATATAGAGCTCTGATATTCAGTCAACTTTTAGTACATGTAGACCTTTTGTCACACTACATTTAAATAGCGCTCAAAGATCATTCCAATTTATAAATATTATGAGCTTTCAGCTCATTATTTTTCTAAACGTATTATCAAATCAAGAAATTTTGGAGTTTTAGGAATCAAGTTTTTTTTTTTTTGAAAAAAAGTTCTTAATGTTTTGATCACCACCTTTCCTTAGAAATAACTCTAATTCTTGGCCATTTTATTTCTGTATAACCTTGTTTGGGTCAGTTTACGCTGTTTTAAAATCCCCGAAGGCTAAACTGACGAAAACCAGATTATACTCGAATACATTGGCCAATAATCGAGTCACTTCTTATAATTTAATTTTAAAATCATTAAACAACTGCAGGTGTAGAATTTCGTTGCTTTTTACTGATTCATATATGCAGCTGAACAATACAACCGTACATTAACAGAAGAAATTGGAAGTGAGGGGATCTAGAAACAGATACATACACTCTAGTCCTATCAACCTCCTTGTTTGTTTACAAGAGGTTATATAGAGTTATTGTCTGAAATTAAAATTATATTTATTAAATGTGGATTTTTCCCGAGGACTGCACATAAGAGAGCTGTATGGATACAGATGATTCAAGTGGTTGGGAAGGGTGTGTGTCTCAAAATAAAATCAGGTTATGCAGATAAATTTTTTGTTTCTTTTCGGATATTAACCAATCTGAGGCTAGAAAAAATATGTATAATTAATTCATATCTTGCTTGAGTTCAGAAGGTTCATTTGGTACTAAGTAGATGAGTTCATTAACTCAATAAAAAAGAAAAACACTTTCAGCTTAGTCGTTCAATGAGTACATTTTCCGAAGCAAATAACCTTAAGACTTCTTGATTTGCTTTGTTTTCTGGGGTTTTTTTTTTGTTATACGTCTGCTTTAAGAAAAAGATTATGAAAAATACATGTACCCGGTAATAATATTAATTGTTAATTTTTAAATCGCCTTACTTTTAAAATTTATAATGTATATGTAAGACTCTAAAGTGTTATGGTAACGGCAATGTCCCATGGTCTCGTCGAACCCTGACGGTCGGCGTCCAACCCCGATGGCTCGCTGACTTTAAGGATGCCAAAGTTCGATGGTTACTCCAAAGTCTTATGGTTGTCCTGCATTCAAAATTCATTGATTCAGTATTCCTCTCGCATACAATTTTAATTATTTGTTCTTAATTTTTTCACGTGCTAGATGTATGAAGGCTAGTCCTCTTACACCATTAGACTGATAAGAGTTAGTCCTTGAAGAACTAAGTGTTTCTTCGAACCAACCTTACAGAGTTTTAAAATTAGTCCAATTTCAAACTATTGGACTGATTTGGGTTAGTCCTGCACTCAACCAAAATATTTTGGTTGTAGTTTGGTTTCCGTCTCGATTGACAAGTGTTAGTATCGCATCTATATCAAAAAATGCATGGAAATAAAAGAAATGAATTATCATAAATAACTCTACTTGTGTTGAGAAGGTTCATTTGGTACTAACTAGATGTGTTAATTTACTTAGTACCAAATGAATCACCTCATGTTTTGTCAATCACTGAGTATACTTTTTGAAGCAAATAACCCTACCGCTTCTTCCATATGATTTTCTTTGTCTTTTATTTTTTGTTTTACATCCGTTTAATTTAATACTTTCTTAAAATGCAAAGTGATAAAAGTTTTTTAATCACCTAACGTTTAAAAGTTATTATAAATATGTACGAGGGTTGTTCCAGAAAAATACGAACTTTTTGAATATTCCGAATACTTTTTAACCAAAACTATTTATTTTTGCATATTGTTGGAAATCATCTTTTAAATATTTTGACAAAAAGTTATAGGCCTGTGATGTCATGTGCATACAAAACAGCATTTTAATGATATTAAATATCGATGGTCTGCGCACGACATTTCTTTGACTTTACAAATAGCATTGTTAATGAAGTTTTCGTTGCATTCAGGCTATAAGGCAATACGATGTCAAAAATTTTACCTACATAAATACTCAATATTTTTGCGTACTTGTGTTTAAAATTTCATTTATTTGAAATCAGTAAAGAAAAATATATGACGGACGATATGTACCAATGAGCTTTGAATTAGACATTCCCAAAAATGGTAACGTTAAGCGAAAATGAGGAAGACAGAATTATCAAGCAACACTATGTTGAGCGGGATATAACTCCTGTACATAGGGAAAAGAGCTATGAAAAGACAAACATAACTATGGGAACAGGTTAAATCTCTAGTAGAAGGGGTTTGAGGTTGACTCGACTGGTTATCCGATGGAAGAGAATAGACCACTTAAATAAAGACACACTGAAAAGACAAGCGCAGAACGTCATAGGCCTATGTGAAGACCACTGTTAAATAATCCGATCACATAGGTTTAATAATGATCGGGATTGCGAAGTTGTCAATTTAAAGAATCAACTCAGCAATCATTTTGTAACACTAGTGTTTGAGATGTATAACTTGGTAACTAAAACAAATTGAAATACATTGCCGAATGTATGCTTAAAAGAACATTTTTAGAGGCACAGTTTCCAGAACGGATTCACAAACACTTTGAAATACATTTTGACGTCGTCAGTGTTGCGCCGACAGCTGATTTGTAGGATCTGTTTATCCGAGAGGAAAAAGTTATTTATAGAAGTTTTCACTGAAATTTTTAGGCATCATTCAAAAAATGTTGATTATGATATATGCCAATGTTTAACATTATAGTCTTATTTAAACAAAAGATATTGAAAATGTTTGCTTGTTTCTGGGACAACCCTACTTAGACTCCAAAGTTCGATGATATCGCCAGACCTCGAAGGCTCGCTGCCCTAAGACTCTAAAGAGACGCCAAACTCTGATATCACGCCAAAGTCCGATGGTAACGCTAAAGTCTAATGGCTCGTTTCTAATGAGACGTGTTGCGCTAAAGTGCTCTGGTCTGATACGCAAAGGTCTGATTTTGTGGAGGAATAACCAACGTGTATATCGTCACAATAATTCAAAGTCATGACGTTGTCCTACATTCAAAATTCATTTAGTGTTCCTCTCGCATACAATTTTTTTTGCATGATCTTACTTATTGTTTTCACCCACGAAATCTAGAAGTAGTTGGGTTAGTTCCCGTACACCATTCGACTGAGGAGAGTTTGAACCGACTCGACAGATTTTAGGGTTAGCTTTTACAAACTATGGGACTGATTTTGATAAGTCCTGAACCCACAAAATGTCATTTGGTTATAGCTGTTTATTTTCTTAAATGACAAGAAAAAGGTAAGAAAACAAATGAATTTTTTTTTATCAAGAACTCTACTTGTGTTCAGAAGGTTCATTTGGTACTTACTAGATGAGTTCATTTACTTGGTTCCAAATGAACCACCCCACGTTTTGTCGATCACTGAGTACATTTTCTGAAGGAAATAACCTTAGGGGATCTTGCTTTTCACAGTATTTCTTTATAATAAGTCTGCTTTAAGAAGAAAATAATTATTTTGAAATAATAGTTTTATGTAAGGTGTTAAATAATTAATCGCCCAACCTTTAAAAGTTATTATATATATGCATGAATCCTAACGAGATGAGTTCATTTAATTAGCATCAAACCACCTCCAGTTTTGTTGATCACTGAGTACACTTTCTGAAGCAAATAACTTTACAGTTTCTTGATTTTCATAGTATTATTGTTATACGCCCGTTTTAAGAAAACAAATGAAAACATAGTCTAATATATACTAATTGTTAATTAATCGCCCAACGTTTAAGAGGGATTTTTATTAGTCAGCCCGCGGGCTGACTAGTTATGATACGAAGAACTTCAAATGCGCTTGCGCGTTTTGGAATTCTGGGAGGTAGTTCTGCAGTAAATCACTCTTGCTAGTTTTATTTCAGTATAAACATCAGTATAGATTAAATCAAGAAATCCCTGTTTCACAGCACGGTAATATGTAAACTAAATTACTGTAGAAGTACTTATTTCCGCGTGGTATTAATTTACGCTATGTACGCGGTAACAAGTTTTCCGCGGAAATTTGTCCAAGCGTAATCAATATAAATGTAAGGCATATAGTGACAATCTAAGAAATCCGCGTAATTTTCTACCCGCGGATTAAACAGAAATTGAGATACCGCGGAATTATGACCCCGTGGAAAAAAGTACGTCTACAGTAAATTCAACTCAAAAAGGAAGGCCATTTATGCTCATTTATTTACAGAAGCTTCTTAAACAGTTCCAGGATTTTTTAAATCCTAGCTCGCAGAAATTTGACTGGTTCTCATATCGGATCTACGCAGCAAAGCATACAATTGTATGAATTTTATTTCACGAAGTGTTTGACGCGTTAATTGAAGGTCTTTTGTAAAGTATATTGAAGGTATTTTACTTATGTATTACAATCTACTGCATAAACATTGGTTTATTACCGTCTTCCTTGGAAGACGGTATTGTATAGTTGAAGTTTTTTACAGTCTTCGGACTATCCACTTCCTCTCTTTTGTGATTGGTAGAAAATGCATGATGAGAAAATTTTCAATTATTTCATTGGTTGAAATGCTGTTCAAGGCAAGGGAGATAACTTTCTGATGATCTAATTTTCGTACGACTTAACAATTTTGCAAGATTTTCAATCTTAAAAAAAAATGACAAAACGAACAACAAAATCAGCAGTAATTAATTCCTAATAACATGATTTTTTGTATAGCAAAAAATAAAAAAAATCTCTCTTAACTTCATTATAAATAAAATTTGATTTTTATTGCTTGCAGACTTTACAATTTGTTATTATTCTTTTCCGCTTTCTTGTTTGAAGAAGGAAATGGAATCAGCCGAGGTTTGCCGAAAGCTCTCGGCGAGTCAAAGTTTACGGAGATGACCGAGCGACAACCGTGGTAGGGCTAATGCCAGTAAAAAGCTAATGTAGAAATACAAAATGAAGAAATTCAAAAGAATTATACGGCCTGATAGGTGTAGATCAGTTTACAGTTTAAGATTGTTGCTAAAGACGGGAAGCTTTTTAAAAAAGCTCTACTTGTTACAGATTTTGAAGTTAATAAGTTTTTACTGGTTTTACTTTCGTTTTCATTAAATCATTTCGATCCCGATGCAAATTAGCGAACTGATTTGTTAATGCATACAACGGATACTTCGGAAAGAGACACAACTGACTGAGCTTGCTCGTTTGTTGTCCCCAGCTGAAAGTGGAGGAATAGATATTAATTTCGGTCTGTCCGTCATTCTGTTCGTCTGTTTGTAGTTCTGTCTGTCTGCAACACTTTCATTTCTCTGCAATATCTCTAGAAGCCTTTGAGATTTTGCAGTGAAATTTCACACAACTCACAATGACCTATGGACGACTCCTCTTGATTTTGAGGTCAAAGGGTGAGGGTTATAACTTCAAAATTCTATCTGATTAAAAACTTTGTTTCCGCTCAATATTTCGATAAGCCTTTCAACTTTTGAAAATAAATTTTATACAACTACCTATGGCGAAAGGAAGACCCCTATTTATTTTTTTTATGACTGTGCAAAACTTTCATTTCCAGTCAATATTTAAAGAACCTTTTGAGATTTTACAACTAAGTTTTATCCATAACTTCTTATGGCCCCGCCCGCCTTTATTGAGATGCACCCCTAGATCTGTGCATGCTTTTCTTCTTTCTCTATGATTGATTGTATACTGTTTAACGTCCCTCTCCAGAATATTTCACTGATATGAAGACGTCATCATTGCCGGTGAAGGGCTGCAAATTTAGGCCTATGCTCGGCACTTACGGCCTTTGAGCAGGAAGGGATCTTCATCGTGCCACACCTGCTGTGACACGAATCCTCGATTTATACGGTCTTATCCGAAGGACCGCCCCATTTAGTCGCCTTTTACGACAAGCAAGGGGGTACTGAGGACCTATTCTAACCCGGATCCCCACGGGGATCTTCTTTCTCTAAGTGGGAGAACCAGATTCTCTGAATAAGCTTGTTTTTTTCTCTCGTTTAAATGAGACCATTTTGGTTGTGGCAATCAGATTAAGGAATCTATGGTTTTGTTACGTTATAGTTAGATATCTGATAAATGAATTTGTAAGTCTACCTTTCTTTAAATTTTGTCTAAATACTACTGTTTTCGAATTTCAAGTTAAAATTCAACTAGCTTACGTCAAATTAGGATAGTTAACAAACTAAGAATTTAAAAAAATAGTACCAATGTATTATGCTAAGATGAAGCTTAACAAGAGTTACATGCATATGGGGCCTGTTTGTGAACATGAAATTTCTTTTTTCTAAAAGTGCTAGAAAATTTACTGGGTCCTTTATCGATATTCTCAATGAAGGGTTTAGTATGGTTGTTACGGTATCGCAGGGACAAAGGTGTCTCCACTGTCTAAACACAGAACCTTGTGTGATTCAACCTGCGATACATGTATAACATGCTCTAACAGGGGTGATAGTGAATGAGGTCCTGTTTGATGGCCGTGGGATTGTTAAAACTGCCATAATGTTCATACCCCGTTCCTAAAATCGTATAAATCCTATAATGGGCTTGGTTTATTACTTCATGGAATTATGTTTTGTGAATTTGAACATAAATGAAAATTATACTTTCTGTTCTTTTGACTAAGAGACAAAAATGCAAAAGAAGCGGCATGCTCCAACGCTTTTGTTCCTATGCGGAAAACTGTTGACTGTTAAAGCATTTAAATCTGCTAATCATAAAAAATAATATTGAAAGCATTTTTTTCAGTTCCTTATTATTTTTTAACATTTAAGACAGAGAAGAAAAATCCTCTGGCTGACTCTCTAAGCTTATTTTAAAAGCTAAACTTGTTTTAAGACTCAAAAAACGAAGGTGACGCCGAAGTCCGACAGTCTCGCCAAACCACGAAAGCTCGCTGTCTTTAGAGATGCTTAAGTCCGATGGTCACTCCTGTGAGAAACTAAATTGTTATTGTCTGAAACACCAAGGTCCGATTGTGCGGAGGAACAATCAATGTTAATGACGTCACAATGGTCCGTCATCATGACGTTTTCCTTCATTCAAAATTCACTTATTCAGTATTCCTCTCGCATACAAATCTACTGATTTTTCTTCTTGTTTCTTACCCACCAGAGGTAAAAGGGTTAATCCTCATACACAGACTGATGAGGGCAAGTCCTTGAAGGCAAATTTGTTTCTCCAAACCAAACCGATATTGGGGTTAGTTCTTGCACCCACTCAAAATGTTTTGGTCATTGTCCTTTTTATTTTTAATTGACAAGTGTATGTCTCGCAGCTAAATCCAAAAGGCAAATAAACAAAAGATTTTTATCATTATTCAATTCAGTTGAGAAAGTTCATTTGGTACTTACTAGATAAGTTCATTTACGTAGTATCAAATGAATCACCTCACGTTTCGTCGATCACTGAGTACACTTTCTTAAGCAAATAATCTTAGGGCATCTTGATTTTCTCAGTATTTCTTTATAAGACGTCTGCTTTAAGAAAAGGTATTTTCTTTAAATACATAGTCTATCAAAAGTTGTTATTTTCTTAATCGCCCAAAGTTTAAGTCATTCTCTGTAAGCATCAAAATTGGCTGGAAATTGATTCTCATGGATTTTAATGAAACTTGGTGAAATAATTACATTATAAGCCCTATTTACAAAAATATAATTAAAAGTGATCAATTGTCCTTTTTTCCATGGCAACCAGGTTACCTGTTTTGCACATAGGTGGTAAATACCTAAAAAGAAATTTCTTCTTATTAATGTGATTATTCTTTTTTTTTCCTTTGTAATAATCTGTTATTTGTATTTTCTATACAAAAAAAGTATATAAGAAAAAATTGGACCTGCCGTTTAATGTCAAATAACATAAAAAATTGCTTTTAAAAAGGGGGGTTGAACATAACGATGTACATGTACACAAAAAACAAAGGCACTGGTGGAATATTCTGATGCTCTGAATTTTACCTTGTACATTTATGAAGGACATATGAAAAAATATGGAGAGGTATTATTTAAATTTAGAAAATAAATTGATTGTAAAATTGGTAAAAAAAAAAAAAATATCTAAATTTACACACATTTTTGTCAAGAGTCCCCTTTCGGAAATCTTCTGCTTAAGGTAGTCCGATCCTCAGGTATATAAATAAGCAATTAAGTAATCACAAATACTCATAAAAGTATCTCTGAATCCACAAAGTTATGTAAATTTATCCACAGTATTTCTTTAAAGTTAAAGATTGAAGTAAATCATATTATGTAGGGATAATTGTCAAATCTCCAATATTTTTTCAGAAAAAGCGAATTGGAATATCAGCAAAGCACTTTTTAATTGCAAATTGATCAACAAATATATTTTAGGCTAAAAACTATAGGTATCAAGGCATTCAGAAAACCTGTCATGATTTTTATACTTATTTGGTATTTTTTGTCTTCTATTTCCGTCACGTATTCTATAATACATAGTGTAAAAGGCTTTTGCTATCATTGCAAGACATCACAAATCACTACTCATTTCATATCATGCTAATAATTATTGGTATCTAAAGCTAGATTCAAGAAAATCTCATTTTTCTAAAACTGTATTAAATTTTTTCCTTTTATAGGATACAAATGTCAACTTTCATAAGACCTTTTGTAATACTAAAAAACCTGGGATCTTACAAAGATGAATAAAATGAAAATTGTTGCATGAAAAAATTTCATTTTCGAGCTTCATTTTGATGCATTTCAAATTAAATATTAATTTTTGGAGTTATCCTTCCTGGCTGAGGATCGGATATCCTTAAATCAATGAGATGAAAGTGAAAGAACACTGTAGAAAACGTCTTTTATGAGTAAATACTGTCTAATTCAGATATTTTCAGGGGTTTTAATCCAACTTGTGAAGTATTTAACATTACCCATAGTTAAACTGTTAAATGATTGTTCAGGATTTACTGTGTCTGAGAGATATACATGTTTGTGATGTGATAAACTTGAAAATGGATTGCATCCTATGAAATTCCTGCCTATGTGACAACAAGTGCTGCATCTTTGAAAAAAAGTGTTTAAAAACAAGGTAACGTCAGTTATAGACTATAAATGGACTTAAGAGCTAAGGGATGGATAATAAGGTTGTGATGGAGAAATATACATGGCAATAAGAAGATCACTAGGCAAGTACCAATGAAATGTTTTCCACGTACATTGAAAGTTGCACATATTTTGTATGAGTTTATAAAAAAAATAGGGTATGACTATATATTCTAAAAATAACATTAAAGTACCCATAGCATAAATAATGACATGATTCTAGTTACATGTATATCAATAATTTATAATATAGGCATATTATCAATCTTCTCAAAATCAGATGTTGATGAAAATTATTTAAACCATCTGTCGATAAAAATTATATGTTTTAACCAAGTTAAGCTAAAGCAATTTAGTATAAAACCAATGCTTAAAGGCCATCAATTGGGTATAAAAGCAACCAATCGGTGAAAATGGTGGAGGATATGAATTTTCTGGTCACATTCAGATTGCAGCACTTATTTTACAAAAATCAAGATTCAGCTATTTTACTATCATTTCAAAATTGTTATGCAAGTTCCTCTTATCACTGGGCATTTATTTGTCAGATTTATTTTACATATAAAAATTTATTACATTATAATTTTGGCTTCAGAAAATTGAAGCAGGGCTGATTTTGTATTTCAAACTAGAGATTGGCAGTTTGTGGGCGTGATTTCTATTTGTTATTGTTTACACCGGATGTTGTCTCACTCACATTGCAAAGGCATGTCTGTATAGTGATGGCGCCAAAATGAACCAATTATGTGTATTGCTACAGGTTATTCTCTGTTAAAAGGAATGAAAATTTTAGATTTACTCACATTTATTAGTAAATCCAATGTATTTCAACTGGTTCCATTTAATATGAATGGTGAATATGAAAAATAATTCCCACAGTCACAATATATTGCACAGTCTGAGTGAGAGTAAACTCAGTTTAGGTAAACATCCCATATTTAATCTTGAAATAACTTATCCCTCTGATCAAAAAATAAAATATTTTCACTCCAAAGTGATACTTTACATCAAAACTGAAAGCTCAGTAATATTACACGTAAAATGTTGCCTGAATAATCCTTCGATACACATGTTGTTTGTCAGTTTCATTGCACTCTGAGTCTGACCTGCTCAGCATTCAAATGTACAAAAAGGACCATCTTGCTAAATATTTAATTACTTAACCAAGGCATAACTTATGAATTTATATAAAAAACTATAATTACAATCTTTCAAAATATACTAATAAGTAAAATAAATTCTATTGTTTAAAGAGAAAGTTATTGATAACGTGATTATGAAGACCCTCTCTGTGCATCGCGGGCAGAGCACATTGGTAGAAAAATTCAGGAACACATCCCCAAAGCATCACCTTGAACTTCAGAAATATTACTCCAACAGGTGGCCCACGTATGGAATGTTGTCAGGATTGGGAAACCAGCCTCTCACACATTTTATTACTTAATCTGGCATTATGTCTCTGCGATGCCACACTAAATTTCTGAATCTTGGGTCTTGTTCTAAGGCCGTTCTTTTTTTCTCAACATATCTAGGATAATCCCAGATATCTCTATGATACATCATAGTCCAAAATCTTTTGTACTTTTCTTTACGCAAAGTTCTGTTTCTTCTATGTTTTGGGTGAGGGTCAGTTTCCCACCACATCTGCCTATTTATTTCATCAGTAATACAAGGTCTACAGAAACAATATATACATTGTAAACTATCAGGATCCTGTTGAATTCTGAATGGTTCATTTACAAACTCATTGATGTCATTTGCCTCATGTTCTGGTGAATCAGCTTGAGTCTCAGCATTCACTAAAGAGTTACTGTCTGAAATTACTGCTGAATCAAAATCCCAATCGAAGTGATTGAAAACACCTCTTATATTTTCTAACTGATCATCACTCAATTCCATTACAACCTTCTGCTTGCTTGCCATTTTTATGTTTCAGATATTGTTAAAGTTTTCGCGGGTAAATGTCAAGTTACTCTGATTAAATGCCCATTAATTTAGCAACTTTAGCCAGTGCAGATGCCAAACAATGATATGGGAGGGGGACATAGAGGAAAGATATACTGTAAACGTAATCAATAAATTAGTAAATGAATATAGATATTAAACATTAAATCAAATGTTGTTTAAAAATTGTTTGAAATATGATTTTTCTTCCAAATTTTCCCCGTTTTCCCCAAAAATCATTTCATTGGGGGAACAAATATCACTTTTTTTTATCTAGGTAAAATTATAATACCCAAATTGTTCCTACCAAACATACCTCCATAAACTGTCACTTGGGTTTAGAGTTCATATTGCAATCTCTTTTTTCAGCAGCAGGATGTTTCATTTTCTTTGGTAGGGGGGTTTCAAACTTTCCAAATATTAAAAGTTACTTATTTAGAATTTTAAAAATAATTTGATATGAAATTCTTTAACATTCATTGAACTTTATTTGATCTGTTTTTCAGTGAATTAGCATTCATAGTAAACTACAAAAATCATAGAATTTTTTCAACTTGTAACTCCCCTATCACCAATTGAAATTGGGCTTATTGCTAGCATTCAATGATCTTTAAAGTTTCTGAATTATTTCTGATCACACAATATGGATTCTACAACCAAAAAACGTCCACCTTCATTTAAAATATCAATTCCTGGAGATGACCAACAAAAAATGAAATACTTTCTCTTCTTCATAAAGCAAGAGATATTTTAGTGAAACAACTGAATCATCCTGTAAATAATGCAGAGATCCTTGAAAAGGTTTTGAAAACATTCTTAGAGAAATATGACAGAGAAGAGGGAGAAGAAAACATTGGACTTGAACACATACATTCAGGTACAGGAAAAGGATTCTAACCAGAAAATTTTCCTTACTGCAGAATCATCACTAAGATGTTTAGTAAAAGTTGTGGAAAATCATTCCAAATTCTGTAATGGTGATCTTACGTTAAAAAAGATCACCGAAAAGGGGCATGTTGCTGCAGCAAGATTTAATTGTAGAATTCAAAAACATCATAGCATTTTGTGGTCTTCATCACCATACTTGCCAAATAATGAATATTTGGTGAATAAAAGAGTTATTCATGGATTTGCTTGTAGTGGAATGTTGCCTGTTCATTACGTCAGATTTTCAAAGGGAGCTAAAATTGGTACCATTAACCAAAGTAATCGCGACAAATGCCTACAGAATATATATCCATTTATTGAATCGAAATATGAGGACAGTATTAACATGGCGCTTTGGGGAGAAGTAGGATGCAGCGATGATGATGGAATTAACATCATGACAGATGCTCTTCATGGATGGCGAAAAAATGCCAAAGACTCGAGTGTTGTGGCATTAGGAGAGAAAACACACCAAGTAATAAAGTGTGAACATGTCACCAAAGTGGACGATCAAGTATCTCAAAGACACGAGAAACTTGGAACGGAGAGAATTTACAACTATCTTGATGAGCAAGGTGTTTCAGTTGATGTTCATATACATGATCGAAATATATCCATCAATAAATTTGTTCGAGAATTAGGAGGAACAACAAATCAAAATGATACCTCGCATGGAGTAAAAAGTATTAAAGAGAAAATGAAAAAAAATTCAAGTGGACCAGCATATCAGAATGGGAAAACTTGGTCTGAATAAAAATATAAAGATAATATGAAGATAAAATATGATAAAGTTGAGCCAGTTGCCACTCACTGCCACTGGGCAATTAGAAACTGCAATCAGAATCCTCAAAAATTACAAGATCTCTTTTTGAATACCATTGAACATTATAAAGGAATTCATTCTGATTGTCATCCTACATCACGGTGCAAAACAGATCCGAATTATGAGCCATCAAGACTTGTTATCTGTGATAAAGTTTCAGAAAAATTGTTACGTGGTGTAATAACTACTTCAAATTTATATAAATATCCACAGGATTATGTACTTGCAAAGGATACTTATTATGTAGAAAGTTTCAACAAAACTATGAACATGTTTCAGGACAAAAGAATTGCATTTAGTGACAAGGGATACAGAGCGCGTTCAAATCTAGCAGTCTGTCGGTCGTTAACAATAACGCAGCTAGTTTACCTCTGTATGGAATCCACCCAGAGCAAATGCTCCAAGAAGTAGAAAAGGAAAAAAGATCTACAAAGCCCCTACATTCAGCTACAGGGCAACATTTGGAAGAGACAAATATCTGCACTTTTCACGTAGAGTTGAATCATAATTAAATCATGTATGACGTAAATGTCCTCAATTAAGTAATTTATAAAATATACAGTGAAACAGATATTAATAATAAATATAAACAAAATCTTGTAAATTCAACTAGTTTTTTTTTTTTTTTGAATTCAGGATTATTTAGTAAATTGAGCCCTCCAAAAAATTGATTCTATTACACTGAAGGAAAGAATATCGTCTGCTAGAGCGCACGTGTAGATTGTATAGCATGTGGTAATGTTTGTGTGACTGATAACAATTATAAATTTAAACTGCAGAGGAGTGAGGCATGCCTTCTTGCCATATATGCTTAATTGGCGTCGGGGTGTAAAATTTTCTTTAATTAATACCTCACAACAGCTTTTTAATTGTGTGCTTGAAAAAAAAGAGGGATGGGGGGGGGGGGGATTTATTGCCATGCAAGGTATTTCATCAATTATTTTAAAGAATTAATTTCACTTATTTATCATTTTTTAACTTAATTAATTTGAAAAAAAAATATTTCACATGTTGACCTTATGAAATTACATCGCTAAACTGAACACGTGACAAAACTGCAACTTTCTTTTAGATTTCAATTTGTGCAGGGCTGAAATTTGCTGATGCAAATTGTGTTTTTGAATGGGGATCGATGATCGTGGGTGAATGTGACCTTTCATGCATTTAGGAACTTGAAGTTATTGCAAAATATTGAAAGAGCTTAGAAATTTATTCTTTAATATCAGATTATTTTATTGCAACAAAGAAAAAATAAATTATTTAATTATCAAGATTGTTTTGTCATAGCAAACACTGTCACAGTTGCATTTATAAGCCAAATTTTTAATATATTGTGTACACTTTACTGAAACAACATATAGTGAAGGAATACATTAAAATTTATGGGGAAATATGGCAATTTTCAGTGGAGAGGAGTTCCTTTTACGTATATGCAGAAAAAGCTGAGAAAGAAAAATATCATATTTGATTTTGTCATATTTTATGAAGACATCTCAGTACTCCTTTTATCCACTTTATGTTCTGGAAAATATTTTTAAGAAGATTTCCAAATAGTTTTAGATAAAAATAAGTTAACTTGAAAAAAATTGAGATACAAATAAATCAAGTCCCCCTTTTTAAACATATTGGAGGAGAGGGTAGTTATATCTTATCCCCCCACTTTTACTCCTAAAAAACTATTTCAGATAATTATATTTTTTCTGTCATATATCGATGTATACTTAAGGTAATAATATTACACTCACTTTGATTCAAAATGAGGTTATCTGTTGATTGAATTTCAAAAGCTTATAGGGAGTTTTGGACCTAATAAGAGCGGCGGTGGTGTGTATTATTATATGCTTTCCATCTACAATTACGCATTCCCTAATACTTATTTTAACCTCTGTGCCTTAATGAGGAAGATCAAAATGACAAAATCTTTTAATCACATACTGAATTTTGAGTGTCATTCTTAATGTTTATGAATGACACTTATCTCTGCTGGAAAAACTTCAACGAAATTTTTTTTATGTATGGTACTGACAGGCACACGGATAAACAGGAAGCTGACATCAGATTTAAACTCAAATGTTACCCACCATTTATATGGCATCCTTAGCAAATACTGTGCTAAAATATCAAGCATCTTCAATGAATAGTTGCTGAGAAAACTGCAACCAAACATTTGCTACGTACAGACACACAGGCAGACACACGGACAGACTGTCATACAAAGGTAAATCAGTAAACCCCATCACCTTCGTAGCGGTGGTATAATAATTCCTTACGAAAGGAAGGTAAAAGATAATTTCTACAACAGCAAAAACAAGTTGAATCGAGGAGGGGGGGGGGCTCTTGACTATGTGTTTGTCCTACTTAAACTAAGAAGTGTGTGTACATGTTAAAACATGTGTTTATATGTTTCAATTTATAAAGCAAGTTGCTTCCAAAAGATCAGTCATGATTTTATGTAGGTATTTATTGTTTCCTTGGTAGCAAATCCTGCTGCAGTAATTCAGATATATGTGATCAGTTTAAGTTTGAGTTCATCTGTTTTTGTCCCGGTAAATAAATTGATTAGAAATATAATCAAACATTGGTGGCAGTGCTGTGAGTTATATATACTGGTACATCAATTATTTTTTGTATCATTCCTGAATTATTTGGTTGTCATAACAACTGTTTTTTTAAATTATGAATTTCTATTTTCATGTTAGTGAAATGACAAGGTTTACATGGTTTATGGAATTTATTTCATTGAAAGAGACATACAACCGTGCAATAAAGCAGTAGATTTTGTATATGAAACATATCAATGAAAAGGATTTTCCTGAACTATTGGCCTGGCTGCAATAGCAACCATTTTTAAAATAGATTATGAATTTCTATTTTGATATTTAGTGAAATAAAATCAAATTAAATTTATTTCATTAAAAAAGAGAAAAAAAATCATGAATGAAGCTTTTATATTATCCGTTGTACATGTATTCTTGTCAGTAACACAAAAACAGTGATAGCAACCATTTTAAGGAAGTGTTCAAAAAATATTTGTTTATCATAGCAACGTTGTTTTAGACGCTTGAATTTTCATTTTTTTAATGTATATTTGTGAAAAAACAAAAATGATAAGTGTTATCTATTAAATTGAAGAAATTCAATCATGCACTGAGGTCACAGATCCTGCATAATGATAACGTCAATAGTTATAGTGATTTTTTCCTGACTTTTTGGTTGCTATAGTAATACACTATTTTTGTTTAATTCACGAACTTACATTTTTATCATAATATTTTAAAATTATGAGGTTTAGGAGTGTGATTTGTTTTACTTTTGATTTTTTTTAAAGTATAATGTACAAAAAGGAGCCAAATGTTGAATCTACAGATTAATCCAAAATCTTCATAGCAAGCGTTTTCGTTTTATTTGATTTTTAGAAATAATACCGCTCTAGAAATTTCATATTTTTTTGAGTAATGAATGACCTTTTCAGTGATGGTAGTTGTTTGTTTTGTATTGCCTGCGTTATCTTGCTACTATGCTTAGAAAATGCCAAAAATTGGCATTTTTTTTTACATTTGTTAAAATTTGAAAAATTCACACTTTTCACTGAAAGATAACTCTTTAATGACCAACTACTGAATAATTCTTCAGTTGTGATAGTTACTCCAACAAATATTCTATAAGAGTCAGCAACAATTAAAATTGTAAATAATATGCAGAAAATAGAAATTTATGATGAAGATAGTATACTTTCAGTAGGTTGCTCTGTATTTGGCCTCAAAATGATGGTTTTGGTTACCATGGCAACCAGGACTCAAAATAAGAAATTAACCCCAAAATGTTCTATACATCGTGTTTTACATTGCATGCAAAAAATCAGCCAAATTTGTGATGTGCCATTTCCAACTTTTTTCTAAATTCTTTGATTCTTACAGAGAATGACTCTTAAAAGGTACTATATATGTAAGACTCCTGACTGATTATACTGAGGAATAATCAACGTATATGACGGCACAATAGTCCAACATCATGACGTCCTGCTTGAAATTCAGAATCCCTCTCACATACAATCTTTTTTATTGTTCTTATTGTTTTCATCCACGAGAGGTATGAGGGATAGTCCTCTAACACAATATGACTGATAAGGGTAAGTCCTTGAAGACTAATTTGTTTCTTCGAACCCATCAAATATATTCTAGAATTAGTCCTTGTAAACTTTTGAATTGATTTAGCTTAGTCCTACACCCATCAATGGCATTTTGGTTATAGTTGTTTTGTTTTTTTCTGACAAGTATGAGTATTGCACTTTGCAAGAAAACAAAAGAATAAATTATTTTAGGAATGAAGCTTATTTCAAATTTTGATATACGATATAACATCACTTAGGCAGTTTACGCTTTATAAACCGCCAAGCGGTTTACAAAGAAAACAATTAATGTGAACGTTTATGACGCAACGATAGTATGGAGTCATGATGTTGTCCTGCATTCAAAATTCATTGATTCTGTATTCCTATTGAACTTAATTTTACTGATTTTTTAAAAATTGTTTTCAAGGGTAGGAAGGTTAGTCCTCGTACATCATTCCACTGATAAGGGTTAGTCTTTGAAGACTTATGTGTTTCTTTGAACCCACCAGAAATATTCTAGAGTTGGTCCTTGCCCAATGTTGGACTGATTTGGGGTACTACCGCACCCATCAAAGATATATTGGTTTCAGTTGTTTGTTTTGGGTTATTTTGACGGACAGGTGTAAGTATCGCCCCTTATCCAAAAGGCAAGACAACGAAAAGTTTAAATTAATAACCAATAACTCTACATGTATTGAAAAGGTTCATTTAATACTAACTAGATGAGTTTATTTACTTAGCAACAAATGATCCAAATGAATCACCTCCAGTTTTGTCGATCACTAAGTACACTTTCTGAAGCAAATAACCTTACGCCTTATGATTTTCTTTGTAATTTCTTTTTTATACGTAAGCTTTAAGAAATAAATAATATACATAGTCTTATATTTATTTTAAATCTTTTAATCCCCCAACTTTTAAAAGATATTTTATATATGTATATCTAAAATGCAAGAAAACAAAAGAATAAAATTATTTGATGAATGAAACTTTTGGATATAGGGCGTAAACTGCCCTAAGTTATGTTCTATCGTTTATCAAAATTTGAAATAAGCTTCATTTTCTTAGCAATGAATGAACCGAATGAACCACCTCCATTTTTGTCGATCCCTGCGTACACTTTCTGAAGCAAATAATTTTTGCCTTTTGGATATACGGCGTAAATTGCTTTAAGTTATGTTATATCGTATACCAAAATTTGAGATAAGCTTCATTTACTTTGCAACAAATGAACCAAATGAACCACCTACAGTTTTGTCGATCACTGAGTACACTTTCTGAAGCAAATACTTTTACGTCTTCATGATTTTCTTTGTATTTTTGTTATATATTAAAAAATGAAATACAATGTCTAATATCAATTTCTAATCTTTTAATCGCCCATCTTTTAAAAAGGTATTAAATATATAACAGACTCCAAAGTGCGATAGTGACGCAAAAGTCCATGGTCTTGTCAAACAGCAATAAATGAACCAAATGATCCACCTCCAGTTTTGTCTAAAGCAATTAACCTTACGTCTTCATGATTTTTTTTTTCGTAATTTTATACGTCCATTTTGAGAAAGAAATAGTCTAGAATTGTTATTAATGTTTTAATCACCCATCCTCTAAAAGATAAAATATATATATGTATGATTCCAACGTGCGATAGTGACGCCGAAATCCGATGGTCTTGCCAAACCCCGAAGGCTCGCTATCTTTACTGAAGCCAGAGTCCGATTGTTACGCCAATGTCTTATGGTTTTTTGCCTGTGAGACGCGTTGCGCAAATGTGCAATTATCTGATATGTCATGGTCCGAATGTGCAGAGGAATAATCAACATTAATGACATCACAATAATCAAAATTATTTGATGAATATCAAATAGTACAAATTAATTTAGGTTGGCTTTAGGTGTTATTACGAAATATGTTTGGTACAAATTAACCACCATTCATTTCGGTCTCAAACATCGAACGAGCTATCCATCCCTTGTTAGCCGGAACTTTCTAGAATCTTCTGGAACATTCAAGCATCGTGGCCAGAAAAAGGATAATCCGTCCTCATCAAACTTGCTCACAGCATCATGCCCCCAGTGAGAGAAAAAAGAACAGTTGCCAATAAACGGCGCAGAGATGATATCGGGTCAGCAGCCAGAGGTAAAGGTAGGAAGAAACGTCCCCGCCCGGAGGCGCAAACACAGCGTCCCTCGGAGGACCCTCTCCCTCTCCCACCTCCTGCAGAACCGATCCTGTCGGGCCATGGGACGCATACAAGTACTGGTACCGGACAAGAATCAGAGTTTCCCAGTGAGTCTCAGGTCACATTACACGATAATGTACAACATGTGCAAAATAACCAACTATGTCAGCTCAGTTTAGTTGATACTTTAGGAGCCCATATTCCTAATAAACTAAAAAATAAGATTTGGGAAGGTCAGTTTATCGATTTGTCATTGCTCCTTAAATCAGCTGCAGAATTAGAGTATTTCGATTCGCAGGGCAACCTGCAGATTAGGAATGGCACCTTATATGTTGCTAACCCTAAGAAAAACACTTTTTTACCCATAGAGAAATGGACCTCAGCATTTTTGATTTTTACTAGCATTATGTTAGAAAAGTTTAGTGCTAAAGCTCAGGATTTGTTAAAATATATCAGAGACATTCGGCTGGCAGCAAGTAGGTCCAGTACTTGGTACAAGTATGACGAGCAGTTTCGTCTACGCAAAGCCCTTTCACCTAATACTCCATGGGGGGAAGTTAATTCTGAATACTGGCTTATGTATGTATCAGCTGGAAATACACACACAAGTTATAGTCAGCAAGTTACAAGCATGCAAAATACTCCCTCAAATAAAGTACCATTAGGCAAACAAACTGGGGGTTGCTGTTTTGTTTACAATGCTGGTAAACCCTGTCCTTTTTTCCCCAGATGCAGGTATAACCACATGTGTAGCCAGTGCGGAGGAAAACACCCTCAAGTTAAGTGCTCAAAACAATCGCTCAGTTTACTCGCTAGGACAGACACCTGTAAAAACTAGCTCATTGGCAAAACATTTAGAAGGCTATAAACATGCCAAATTTTTACTTCAGGGTTTTACTTTTGGTTTTAGGCTACAATATCAGGGCCAACGGGGGGCAAGAGAATGCAGAAATATCAGTAGTTTATATGAAAATTTGTCAATAGCTAAAAATAAAATCAGTAAAGAGGTAGCGCTACATCGAGTAGCAGGGCCATTTCCAAACTCGCCTTTTGTTTGTTTACAAGTTTCCCCATTAGGTTTAGTCCCCAAGAAGGACGGTGATATGCGTTTAATTCATCACCTCTCATATCCAGAAGGAAGTTCTATCAATGATTTTATTGACCCTATGGCCTGCTCTGTTAACTATGCAAGCATTGATGAGGCAGCAGATATTATAGCTTCTTTGGGAACTGACACATTATTGGCTAAATCTGACATAAAATCCGCTTTCCGCCTTATCCCCATATCACCAGCTGATTTTGACCTCTTGGGGTTTAAATTTCAAGGTCAATATTATTTCGACAAAATGCTACCCTTTGGGTCTTCCATAAGTTGTTCATTGTGGGAGAAATTTGCATCATTCCTACATTGGCTTACAAAACAACATTCGGGCAATGCTCATATTATTCACTACCTAGATGATTTTCTTTTTTGTGGCCCCAAGTCTTCCGCGGTTTGCGCAAATACATTGCAACATTTTAGAACCCTTTGCTCAGATTTAGGCATACCAATAGCTGAGGACAAGACTGTAGAACCAACCAATGACTTAGTTTTCCTAGGCATTAGATTTAACACTTGCAACATGACCATGTCACTACCTACAGATAAAATAGAAAAATTACAAGAAAACATCAATACAGTGTTGCAGGCTAAAAAGGTCACACTTAAACAAATGCAGTCACTATTGGGACTTCTAAACTTTGCTTGCAGAGTGGTAGCGCCAGGTCGAGCATTCTGCAGACGCCTCATTAATTCTACCATTGGCATCAAAAAACAACACCACAAAATCAGAATAACACAAAATATCAAACTTGACCTACTCGTATGGACAACTTTTTTGAAAGACTACAATGGAGTATCAGTTATTAACACCCCATTGGTTGACAGTCACACCGTTCAATTGTTCACAGACAGTGCTGGGGGAGAGCGGGGTGGATTTGGTATATATTTTGGTGGCAAGTGGGCTGGGGGTCAATGGCCACAACACATTTGGGTTCAGTGGGTATTCTTAGAGACATGACATTTTTGGAACTGTTCCCTGTGCTGGTGGCTCTTACACTTTATAACAAAGACCTACAAAACACGAGACTTATTTTTCACATTGACAACATGTCAGTGGTGCACATTATTAACAACTCTACCAGCAAATCAGATAGAGTTATGAACATTGTACGCAAACTGGTACTCATTACACTACAATACAACATACAAATTAAAGCTTCATATATCCCTACTAAAGCAAACTCAATTGCTGATGCAATATCTCGTTCACAGTGGGCCCGGTTCCGACACCTCGCACCAGAAGCAGATTTCTTCCCCACACCAGTTCCAAACCATGTATGGGATATCTAGAAGAAGAGGCATCAAGGCTTTTAAATGACTCTTTATCTGCCAACACACAAAAAGCATACAACACAGCACTTGAGCATTTTCAAGGATTTCGTACACAATATGGGTTAGATCAATCCTGGCCAGTCTCGGTAGATCAGCTTTTACACTACATAGCCTTTTTGTCCCTCCAAAAGTATTCATACCGAACAGTTTGTTTGTACTTAAGTGCCATTTCTCATCATCACAAAATCAACGGTCACAACGACACAACTAAAGTATATGTAGTATCAAAAACACTTGAAGGCCTACGTCGATCAGCCGGAGTAAACAAAGATTTACGAATTCCCATCTCTCTAAACATTTTCATCAAAATTATTCAGACCCTTCCGGTTGTGTGTCGATCTCCTTACGAAGCTTCACTTTTTGCTGCATCCTTCTGTTTAGCTTATTTTGGTTTATTGAGAGTAAGCGAAGTTCTGTGCATTCAGCTCTCTGATTTACATTTTGTTTCAACAGATCATCTCACAGTTAAAATCCAAAAGTCTAAAACTGATCAGATAGGTCTCTCAACTTTAGTCAAATTAACCAATCAACCTGACTATAAGATCTGCCCTGTTAATCAGATCAGAGAATATATCAAATCTAGGTCAAGCAACTGCAACTTGTTGCTTGTGCATGTGAACAACAAACCCATTACACGTTTTCAATTTCAATCAGTTTTGCAAAAAGCACTCAATTTCTTGCAGGTCCCGGGTCATTATAGGTCACATAGCTTTCGCATAGGTATGGCCACCGAATTGGCAAAACAAGGGGTATCAATCAACCAGATCAAAGCACAAGGGAGATGGAATTCAAATGCTTATCAAACCTACATTCGTACAGATTTTTAAGGTCTCAGCTAGGAAGAAATTTGAATCATTAACAATTGTAGAATTATGTTTCAGTATGTTTCATTTTTATATGCTTTAAATACTCTCAACAGTTAGTCCTTTCTAATTTCAACAAAGCTTTCCAGGTGTGTCCATCTGGATAATTGGATCCTCAATACCATACTGGGCAGGAGTAGCAGCAGAACATAGACCTGGGGGTACTAATTTGAACTTGCCAGCTTCAATAACTTGGAATGGTGTAAGGGGACTTCAGTGGCATCAGGTTGAACAAACCATAGCAACTATGTCTGTTAAATTTTCTCCCCCTGATTGGTTAATTTTTCATGTCGGATCAAATGATCTGACTTCTGGTGACATTACCTCAAAATCTTTCTCACATATGGCACAATGCACCTTGTACAGATACAATGCACTGTGGCCTAACACTAAGCTAGTCTGGTCATGTTTACTCCCAAGGCGTTATTGGCATTATGCACCTCTTGGGGACGGGTCAAAAATCAATAAGAAAAGGGTCAGAATAAACAAGCTAATGAAAAAATTTATGGTTAAGGAAGTACAGGGATGTGTTATTGAACATGATCATAATATCAAAGCAACAGAAATTGACCTCTATCGTACTGATGGCACACACTTATCTAATGTAGGCAACCAAATATTTTTGAATAATCTTCAAGCAGCAATGCAGTTTTTCTTGCAGAGCAACCAAAGAATTTTTCCTGCCACAAGCCAGTAAAACAGAGACTTTCTTTCCCTATGTGCAAACAGTAGTAAACACATGGATGGTTAGAGCATAGACATTTATATTCATAGTTAAATAATTTACTTTTTATGTTAAACACAGAACATTGTTATAATTTTGTGGGGGACATTGTTAATGTCTGTGGCGGGACTGGGGAGTGCGTTGCGGTAGCTGATCACTAATTCTGCCCCAAAACCTGTTGTCTCCTCCCACCTGCTACTAAAGCAGGGGGCATGTGTTATGTTTACTATCAAGTTGGTTAAAAAAAGTTAGTAACAAAAGGCAGTACTTAAAGGTTAATTGTAATAGAGAGGCTCACAGCTAGTCCATTGCTGGTGCCTCATCCACCTCCCTACCTAGGGAGGGGATGCTACAGGCTGGGGCATGTTCTTTGTGGGGCAACCGTAGGGCAGTCTACTGGGTCCTCCCTCTCATGCATTATACCAGGTAGCTCTCAGGAGACGGGCGAGAAGGGCAGGCATCACTACCCTCCTCAGAACGCGGTGACTCGTTCAGGCTCTGAGCACCTATGTTCACATAGGGCTCCCGGTGGGTCCCCTACATTGGGTAGTTAAATTGGAACACTGGCCGCCTCCCCAGTTCCCCACAAAATTTTTGTATGCGACCTTTTCCACCATATTTGATTTATTGTCTGTTTTCTTTGTCTGCATATTAAAAGTTATAAATGTGCAAGCTTTCTTATGTTGTGAATTCTGCCAACAGGCAGCTCCAGGGAGTCATAGTGTACTAGCTCAATTGATACAGTTTTGTAATTTACAGTAATTGTTTGGTGGTTTAAAGACAGTAACTATCTGAGTAATGTGTATTTTGAAAAAAGATTGAACAGTTAATTAATGTATCATTTATGGTGTAGCACAAGATAATGGTAAATCCAAGCACAGGGAATAAAACAAGCTTCAATCATGGTCAAGGCTTCATATCTAAGTGCACAGTAGTCAGCTAGTAAAGTAGCCAAGTCTATAAATAATCTGAAGTCATGACTTTGTCCTGCATTCAAAATTAATTGATTCAGTTTTATCTTGCATACAATTTTCCTGATTTCACCAACCAATGATATTTGATTACAGTTGTTTTTTTCGACTGAAAAATGTTAGTTCCAAATCTATATCATTAACACAAGAAAACAAAATAATTAAATCACTAATCAATAATTCTACTTGTGTCGAGAAGGTTCATTTGGTACTAACTAGATGAGTTCACTTACTTAGCAATAAATGAACCAAATGATCTAACTCCAGTTTTGTCGATAACTGTCTTATCTCAAGCAGATAACCTTACGGCTTCATGTTTTTTTTTCGTATTTTTTATACGTCCATTATAAGACAAATAGGTCTAGTATTGATAATAATGTTTTAATCACTCATTTTCTAAAAGATATTATATATATATATATATATATATATATATATATATATATATATATATATATATATATATATATATATATATATATATATATATATATATATATATATATATGTAAGATTCCAACGTGCAATAGTGACGCCGAAACCCGAAGGTTCGCTATCTTTACTGACGCCAAAGTCCAATAGTCACGCCAAAGACTTATAGTTTATTGCTTGTGAGACGCATTGCGTAAATAAGCAATTGTCTGATACGCCATGGTCCGAATGTGCAGAGGAATAATCAACGTTAATGACATCACAATAATCTGAAGTCATCACTTTTCTTTGATTCAGTATTACTCTTTATACAATTTTACTGATATTTGTTTTATTGTTTTCACCCATCAGAGTTATGTGCGTTAGTCCACGAAAACCATTAGACTGATAATGGTAAGTCCTTGAAGATAAATGTGTTTCTTTGAACCCACCAGACATATTTAGGGTTAGTCCTTGGAGACTATTTAACTTATTTAGCTTAGTCCTGAACCCACCAAAGACATGTTGGTTATAATTGTTAATCTTTTTCGACTGACAAGTGTTCGTATCGCATCTATATGTTTAAAAGGCAAAATAACAACAGAATTATATTAATAATCAATAACTCTTCTTGTGTTGAGAAGGTCAATTTGGTACTTACTAGATGGATTCCTTTACTTAGCACTAAATGAACCAAATGATCTTCCTCTAGTTTTGTCGATAACTGAGTACACTTTTTGAAGCAAATAGCATTACAGCTTCTTTAATTAATTTGTTGTTGTTTTTTGTTATACGTCTGCTTTCAGAATAAAGAAATCTTTTTTTAAATACAAAGTTTAATATTAATTGCCAAGTTTTTAATCGCCCAACTTTCAAAAGGTTCTATAAACTTAACAAAATTTCGGAGTGTCCACTCTTATAAATGTAGTTATTTAAAAAATACTTTATAGAATTGTATGATATTTCAACTTTATACAATAAATTGGGATTCTGAACAATTGTGGAAAGAAAATCAAATGTAACCGATGAAAACCAATGTTCCCTGACAAAGCTTGAAAATAAGAAATTTGTACTTTGTGGCACGTGTGTTGTGTCATTTTTATCATGCTGTGATCATTATCATTCTTTTAAATCTGGTATCACAAAAAAATTTACAAAACATTGGCAAAATGACCATTGAGAAAAAGAAGGGAGAGCCGTTAGAATGTTGATATCTGGATCATCCTTGCACCATGTATTACTTAATCTAGTTAAGTTCTTTTAAAAGTCTTTAATATTAATTTTAGAAATGAACATCCAGTATCAAAACTCACTGAAACCCATATTTCTATAGGCTTTGTGTCATTTTCATTGCCTATTCATCAAAATTTGAAAGCTTTGGACAATCCTTAACCAAACCGGAAGTGATCTGGTTCTTTGTTTGAGGCCAAGGTTTTGTGTCACACCATATTAAAAGAGTGTTAAATTGTCCTGGAACCATTTTAGAAACATGAGAACAAACAATTCCAATCGTATAAAAAGAACAAGGAATTGGTGCTCGTATCAATCTAATATCATTTCACACAGTCTGAATTGTTGTAAAAGCGGTGCAAGTACATGCTAAATGCCCAGGGATATTAAACAAAGGCAATTGTGTGACAATGCACTGCCACATACCGGCTCTAAATCCCATTTAACAGATTTGGGATTTTCATAAGGAATATCAAAGCCCCCCCCCCCCCCCCCCCCCCCCCCCCCCGCCCCCTCTTCAACTAAATTTCAACGGTTTGGAAATACCTATACATTTGGTGTGGCAGACATTATATCAATCTGCTTACATGAGCACAAGTTATCCATTAGTAAAGGATGTCCTGCAGTTATTAGAGCGAGTGGTGGTCTTACTCCATAGAGATTATTTCATGTGAATTTTCATTCTGCGGGTACGTCATCGAACTGAAATATGCATCGTTTACCATAAATTAAAGAAATTATTTATTGTATGCATTTGTTCTTTTAAACTTAAAAAATGTTATGTGAACACTTAGAAGTTTGGTTTAATGTATATATGTAAGAACCCAAAGTGCGATGGTGTCGCCAAGGTCCGATGGTCTCGCTAAACCCCGATGGTCGGTGCCAATTCCTGAAGACTTGTTATCTTTACGGACGTCGAAGTCCGATGGTCACGCAAAAGTCTGATGGTTTGTTGCCTGTGAGAGGTATCGCGATCTACTTCAATGGTCTGCTAAACCACGGTCCGATTCTTATTAGGAATAATCAACGTTTATTACGTCACAATAGTTCGGCGTCACAGAGATACTCTGCATTCAGAATTCATTGATTTAGTATACATTCAGCTTTACTGATTTTTCTTATAGCTTTCACCCACCATAGGTATTAGGGTTAGTCCTTGCACACATTCAACTGAAAATGTTTAGTACTTGAACATTAATGTCCTCGTCGAAGATTAAAATGTTAGTACGTGCATGCTATTCGACTGATTTCGGTAAAACAATCGGACCTTGCCATGGAGCGGCATTGCAGTTTGGAAAGCAGAACTAAAATGTCATAAACGTTTATTGTTTTCAACACCATCGGAATTCGGCGTGAAGGATATGGAGATAACGATCAGTATTCCAGTATTCAATATCAAAGTCCATAAAACAATACAAAATAGAAGCAAAGCAAACACGAACCCCCAAAACATCGGAGTTGGGAACAGGTGCCATGAAGGAGTGAGCATCCCCTGCTGACCGCTAACTACCGCAATGTATAAATGCCGCATAAACGCCGTATGCAGGTGATGAAGGTATATTGCTGCATAAGTAAGAAAAATTGACAGAAAAGTTAAAATCAGCACGTTTATAATAGAGCTTGGTTTTAGATTACCATTAACGTCTTTTTCACGTAAAACATCCAAATATGAAGTAGATGTATCAAACTTTGTGATATGTTTTATTTCAAGCTCACCAGGATATATCGTGTCGACATTGGAATTGAGATAACCATATGCATTGCTAATTGACTATGCGTTGTCGATATATCTAATTGTTGAGTTGAAGGACACAACAAGTGTTTTCTACTTTCACGCATAAGATTTTGAATCAATTCTGCTTCATATGATTACAAAAATAGGTCTGCTTATAACGAAGTACATTTGGTACCCATTTGAATTTCAGAAGATTGTTGCAAGACTTGGTCTCCAAAAACACATAGATAGTGTCAATCAGAAACTCAAGCATCTTTTTGATGTGAACTTCTGAGTACCTGTGCGTGCAATCATTATGTCAAACCTTATGAGGTTGACTCAGACTACTGGACTTTGGCGTGACCATTTCAATTTCGAGTCTTACATAATTATATAATTCTCGTGCAAGGGAAATGTCAAATGATGTCATATCAAATGCTATATCATATACCTAGTAGTGTATCAGCCCTGATACAGGTGTTTTGGACTAGCTGAGACAGCGCCTTGGAGCTAAGGCTGTCTCTGTCTCGGCCCGTTGCCAAGGGGCTGTCTCGCCCTCAAATTTCAAAACATTATTTCTGTTGAATTTGTGTTAATAAAAGTAAAATTTATATTTAAGTATTTAAGAGTAACAATTTATATCGAAAAATCTAACAAGAATTTAAAAAAAAAATTATTTATACCAGAATTTTGAGAAAATTGTTTTTAAAAAGTGCGCCAAATGATAGCACTTTTGACGTAAGAGAGATAACTCTTGTTTACTTCTAGGACAACAACAAATCATGTTTTGAAAAAAATGGACGTTTATTAGCTTTGACAGTAAGATATTAGTAAGTTTTTATTTAATGTACCATTATAATTTGATATATATCGTAAACAAAACAAACAGCGATTATAAATCTCAGACTTGCAAGTTGTAATTCGTTGAAGAAGTTGTAACCCCGGTTCGATCCATGGTGAAAGTAGAATATTTTTCACTTTTTAACTTTAGGACCTATCTTTGTTACCTAATGTGCATCGAAATGAAATGTTTCAAAACATCAGGAATGTTTTTTTTAATTACCATACCAGGTATCAGCCCTCGGATGGTCTCGGCCCGCGCCCTCCGGGCTTGGGCCGATACCAACCGCTCGGGCTGATACCAGGGCCGAGATCAAAACAGCAGTATGAGATTCTATATATATATCAAATTAAATTACATACTGAATTCTCTGCAAATTTTTTTCCAGCACAATTATGATAAGGAAAACACGGCGGATTACTGACAGGTTAACAATGTTGCTTACTCTTCAATGGCAACTGATCCTATCTCCAGTATTTTAAAGGTACACGTTTGCTTTGTTTTTGTTTGTTTGTTGTTGAACGTCCCTCTCGAGAAGCATTCACTCTTATGAAGACGTCTCTACTTATATACTGGTGGAGAGCTTCACATTTTGTCCTATACTCAACACTCATGGCCATTGAGCAGTGATTGAATTTTTTCGTGCCAGCACCTACTGAAATACCGGACCTCGAACTAAACGGTCTAATCCGAAGGAGCGACGTCTGCTTTGTTTCAGATTTGTATTTTTTCAATCTAAAGACTTTTAAGCTCTAAAACTGTTTGTTTTCTCCATAATTTATTTAACAAGACAAAAGCAAACAAGGGCCAAGAAAGTTCGCTTTTCAATTTATGTGGTTTAATACCCATACTTTGAAATAATCTTTAATAAATGAGCATTTTATTTTTTATTCATACATGTTTTATCATTATTAAGTTATTAATTAACTTGCTTTATTAAGGTATTTCTCTTTGCTTTTTATTTATCATCATGCCTTTATCATCTTGATGACGAATGTAGAAGTTTATTAAGTACAAAAGAAAGCATGGGTCTTCCCGATTACATTCAGGAGACGTGATAATTCTATTATCAGCTGCTAACGTAATATAAAACAAGACAATGCCTGTAACAATAAGAACAAAATGTTATTCAACTATAAGGTGATTAAATGTCAGATATCGGCCTTTCCATGGCCTTTCACGTAACTGATTGGCAAACGAACATCCAATTGCCTTCCGACTGTATGTAATGGTTATAAGACGAAAACTGTCCATTATGTCAGATATTAGACGACCCGAGGCGCGTTAGCGCCGAGGAGAGTCTAATATCTGACATAATGGTCAGTTTGAGGCTTATAACTTACTTAAAACATTTCACCATTGTCGAACACTTCCATTGTTAACTTATTGGACAGCTACAGGTAAGGTCTCGTTCTGCTTGAATGACTACCTGGTACTGTTCATCAAGTTAGGCCAAAGAAAACCAGTTTTGGTTTTTCTTCTGATTTTATTAATTGTAGGAATCATAGAGAGGTGTTTTATATCGATGAATATGAACATTAACTTTGTTTAGTCTTATTTGTCCGCATTGCGACATTTTTTATCTAAACTACGCATGCGTAAAAGTCAGTTCTACTAAATTCTTGACAATTTATTCATTTTACAACGCAACGACAACGGATGACGAAGTGCATTTTGATTTTTAAAAAAATACCTTCAGAATCGGGTGTTTTGACGATGCCATTTACAGATTACACCAAGATGCCTCAGTTCAATTTTTTACTATGAAATCCGGATAATATTCTTATGTTTCGGAGTTTCCCGTTAACAGGTAATTTTTGTAAAGCAATAGGATTTGAAGTATTTTAATCCTACAACTGTTTAAGCATTTTCTTTGAAATTGGGAGATTATTTCTGGTGTATTTTTTTTAAATGCAACACTTTCTCTTTTGTGTGCAGGTTTCGAACTCGGAAGGATTTTACCCCAGCCACTCCTTAAAACAACGACAGACACTCGCTCAAACGACGCAGGACTAGGTGGACAAATGGTAATAAACCACTGAACGAAATTACGGATTCTGTTGGAATTTCGTGAGCGAATTTTTGTGCTTAATGCGGAAAAATGGATATTTCAATAAACAAAAAGCTCAAGGTTGTGTTTAAGAAAACGCATTCTTCTCATTAATTCTTTGTGTCCATTGGATTCTATATTATGTTCCGTGAATCAAGCATTGGGAAATGAATCTATTATATAGCAATGAACGGTGAATTCAGGAACTTTATGATCGGAGCCACGGATGCGCGTCTACAGTAATGAATCTGAGACATTCAATTCACTGGATTTTTTGTGCCATTTTCAATAGGATTTTTTTGTGAAATACTAACATTTAACGCTACTATTTTCCTACGCTGTTCATATTAAATTGTTATATTTTTCATTGCCTTTAAGTGCTGTTTACTTATTTGCCTCGCTCTTTGTTCTCATTTTAACGTTACCTGTACCTGTCCAATAAGTTGAAACTTATTGGACACCTACAGGTAACTTATTGGACGGGGTGCAGGACAATAACAAATTTATTGAACCAGGTTTAACAAAAGATGACGTCACAGAAATGTTTTAAGCAAGTATATGTTCTGAAGATTACTGCTCCTCATGTTTTTTCTATGTTTTTTCACTTGCTTTTTCATTGTTTATATTTAACAATGTTAACTAGTTATTTAGATATTTAATTTCCTGAATGTCATAGATTCATCTTGTGATTAAAGCACATGCTTGCATTGTGCATGTACTTATAATTTAACTATACAACCGAAGGGTGAATAAACATGCCAAGATATCTCGAACGGTTCTCACAGCGATGGAGTCAATAAAAGTGTAATTGATGCAAATCACCCATATTCCCCAAACTCTGGCAAGACAATTTACGGCAGCATATATCAGGGGGGGGTGGATTCTAGGTTTTTCAGTTTTCTTAGTTAAAGAAAAATAAACTTGATACATTCCACCATTTATTTCTATAATTGATATTTAAACATTAAAATGAAAATATTTATATATATACATAGCCAATAAGGTAACGTCTAAGTATCACATCGGTAATTGTTTTCAGTATATAATTTGATCTATAATGAAAAATTGTTTTTTAAAAAAATCAGGTATTTGTTTACTTGAAAAATATTTAGCAGGAGGTGTTAAACATTACCTGTCATATGAGCTGACACTAAAACAAAAACACGGTACCTACACGGCATTTTCTGACTTTTTTTTCATCTGCAAACAGGGCTACTCTTAAATCCACGTGTTTTCAATGTGTTTAGGAACATCCTGAGTGCACCACAGAAAGTAGCCTTCTATGCCCGAAAAAAATAGTTCCTGTCCAAAACCTTTATTTGTTCACAATCTACAAAAATGTTTACTAAGCACAGGTACTGAAGTTGTAAAAACAACTTGGAAGGCAATAGAAAAACGTCTCAAAAGAAAGGAAAATCATTTTTTTATGTATGGACCTACATCTAAGTTCATTTTGATTAGTCAATTACCGGTGTGATACCTCTACCCATTTAGTAGAGGTATCGTACTACCCGACGTTAATTTATACTAAGAAAAAACAATTGATATGGAAAAACGAAAAAAATTGAAAGCCAGCTTATTTTTTCAAAAGAATTAATCTACTATAATTAATTCTAACTTTCCTTATCTTTTATTTTACTTTTTAACACCATTTGATTGAGATGCCCCACCACCCCCCTCCTCCCCCCCAAAAAAAGAGAGAGGGGGGGTGCAAAGGCTTTTAAATGATAAGTACGTATTCTACCTATGTTTTAAATCCAGTAAAACTCAAAACTGCAAACGCAAATCTCCCTGGGAAAAAATCACAGATTAACGTTAATTCAGCTTTTAATGAGTTCGCTTTCCGGATAGAATGCATAGGTTTTCTGGGCATATTTTGTAGATTGGTGTGATCAACACTTTTTTATTTCATAATAATGTAATATGCCACAATTTTATTTTTACTTAAGATATTAAACATCGTCTTTCGAATTTTTTTTTAAATTCATTTTTCAACAACGATATGTACATTCGGTGCAAGGAAAGTCAAAAGTATCTTAACAATTTGAATGACTGCCGCAAAATTTTTAATAGATGCTTTATTCATTTATTTTCTTTTCACTCAACTCATTTCAAGTTTGACCTTTAATCCCATTCCAGATTAAATATACTTATTTTATATAGTGCTCAAGTAGTTTTACAGTTGGTGGTAGCTCCTTTTTGAACTTTGGTAATGTTTAATTATATTAAACAAACGAAAAATAACGAATTTCCTTATTTCAAACGGCTTAATGATTTAGTTATATGATCGGCACAATTAGCATCGATCACACACCTGATACACATACATTAATAATATTGTTTCAAGTATGACAAGCAATATGTTCACTAATTATCAATAATACCAAAGTATGTACTATTTTATTTCATCTTCAGTACTTAATGACCCCAAGGCTTTGTTAATATTGTCTATGGTCTTAAGCTCCCTTAGACAAAATTTTCTTCCTGCAGAAACCTGTTTTAATTTTTTATTTTTATTCAAGTTTTGAAAATTACTTGAAAATAAATAGCAATCTTTAGGAAATATTTAATTTCTCTTTGTAAAACCGATTGGGGTTCAATATCTTTAATATTTTAAAAATATTTATAAAATTTGCAATGGCATCAATCGGGAGAAGATTTTATTTTTCATTTTTTTGATGGACACTTATTGTGCACTGTTTTTAACTGACCTGTTTTATATTTCTTTGAACCAGAATTTATCTAAAGATTTTATCAAAATTTATCTACAACAGAGGAAGAAAACACTTTCTATGGAATTTAACTATACTCATATCCATTCACATGTCAACTTGATATACTTCTTGAACTTAAACTTAAATAAAAGACACCAAGGAGTCTGCCATAAGTGTTTCATATTTTGGTGTGATGGGATGGGAATAAAAAAATGTTCACAGGTGTCTTAGGTCTTGGCTTATGAATTTAATAATTAAATTCATGTATGCATATATCTTATTGATATGTTAGGAAGACACTTTATTCTATTTATGTAAATTTGTAATAGTTTTTCGATTAATAAATATTTCCAATAAGTGTTCTCAATGATTTACCATTAATTAATTCACCATATAAGCTTTTTTATATAGCAATAACTAGAAAGGTCTCTTTAATTTCATTGTAAATAAAATCTAATTTTTATTGCTTGCAGGCTTTACAATTTGTTATTATTCTTTTCCCCTTTCTTGTTTAAAGAAGGTAACGGAATCAACCGAGATTTGCCGAAATCTCTCGGCCAGCCAAAGTTTACGGAAATGACCGAGCGACAACCGTGGTAGGGCTAATGCAAGTAAAAAGCTAATGTAGAAAAATCAAAATCAAGAAATTCAAAAGATTTATATGGCTTGTGTTTAAGATTGTTGCTAAAGATGGTAAGCTTTTTTAAAAAGCTCTACTTGTTTATTGTAGAATATTTTATAATGAAATCTAAATATAGGTTAAGGACAACATCTTCTTTATAAGAACAAGTTTATCTTTTAAAAAGATGGGTGAGCTAGCGCCGTAGCACTTTTTAAACACAGAAAGGAATATCCGTGATCAAGTGATTTATTTTGCTGAATTCTTTATTTTTTATCTAGGCTGGAGAGTACTGTGATAAAGTTATTATTGTTTTGTAAAGCGTATTTTATAGA
>PRKT01000003.1:2354872-2407222 GCA_003671525.1 Saccostrea glomerata | reverse complement strand
ATCTATGAACAAGTCTCTCGTTAACATTCTTTCCTCTGCGAGTTTGATTTACCATCATAACTGTTTCTACTTGTGATTTCCCGACTTTGAAGGAAAAATACATTACAACTCGTTTCGGTGTTTTATTCCATTTCGACATTTCCTTTCTGCAATACATCAGATATAAACAAAACTGTTTATGATGAAAAAAAAACAATGCTGCCATTTAATTCATAACTTAAGATTAGTAAATGTCGTAAATTTTGTCTTTAAAAATATCGGACGATTAGACGATTTTTTAGATGCTTTTTTAAATGTGTTTGTCTTTTTTCATTCTAACAATATTAACTTTAAAACGTGACGTTTAGTTGTGACGCGGCGACACCCCCTATGTTTAATGTTTTAAACATCCATAAAATGAATTCAATTGAACATTATTAAATGAAATTTTCAGTTTTGATTAGATTATGTTTATGCATCTTTTGGTGCATTATATTTGATAATATGACGCCAAATATTAAAGATATGGACACAGTGACATTATTTTTGGATCAACCCTCGTATAATTGAGAAAAATTCTTCTTAAAAATGCATATATTTTCAAAAAATACACCTAATTAATTCTGTGCTCTTAGTGAAAACCGTCATTGCAGAAACAAAATATGTTTATCAATGAAGGGCAAGGTGGACTTGGATAGCCTGTGGAAAGTTGTTTTCCCTGTTTATTTTGTCCAAATGTTAAGACTTGAAAGTGAAAGTATATTGCAAATGGCGGATTCTATAGGGTCTTGTCTTTATACATGTCATGCTTTCAATAACAGCCTCTCAGAGACCATTCACGTCCAACTTGCCCTTCAATGATAAACAAACACTCGATTGACTTCATTCTATTTTATCTTACAGGTAAATTACTGTCACTAGTACCTATTGTATAAAGTTTAATATATGTTTAGCTTGAAGTACCTTTATTTGTTTCATTTGCATACATTAGTGCACATCTGAATATTTGTTTTCACTCATATATTTTTAAACGATAGTTTTACACCATGCACTATTAAAAGAACAGAAAGACACGGTTTACAAAACCTGTTTTACGTTAGGTAGTACACGTAGCACTCATGCGTGTCTTTGAATGGTTTTCGACTAGCTTGATAAGTTATAAATAAAACTGAAACTAGAGAGAAATCCATCAGAATATTTTGTAAATAACTACAATCCAGATTTACTATCAATTTGGAAGGCAAGCATGGATATGCAATATATTACTGATCCGTGGACTTGTGCAATGTATATACTAAGTTACATAAACAAAGGAGAAAGAGGAATGGGACGTCTGCTTAAAGAAGCTTCGAAAGAATCTGAAAAAAGGATGATATTAGACATCAGCTTAAGAAATTGGGCAACGTATTTTTAGTTTTGGTGCTATTGTAAAAATAAATTTTTGAACATGTTCACCTTTGACGAAACCTTAAATGCACCTTCGCTCGTGCGTTGCCGACGTCGTGAGGTATCTGCACAAGAAGCCGTTTAATACAGTGTTTTTTCTGTGCCATTAAAAACCAGAAGTCTCTGTTGAGACTGAAGCTCTACTGGTTTGTACTTATAACAAAGGATGAGAAAAGTAGCAGTTGGGACTAAAAAAACTTTACAAAAGCAATAAATAAAAAAAGATCCTTGATTAAGTATCTTTTTGTGGTAAGATTGCAATAAGGCTACAACTGTAGGAGTAGCTTTTAATGAAATTTTACAGAATTTTCAATTTTAGATACCATGACAACATTAATCATCGAAATCAAAAACAAAAAGCTGATAATTATGTATTTGAATGTAGTCTACTTGCATGCCAAAATATATTATAATCAGACTAAAACTGTATTTGGAGTAGAATTTTGAAAGTATTTCACAGAAATGTCTATTTTCAGTAACCACAGCAACACCGTTCATCGAAATCAAAAACCAATACACAGAATTATGTATCTTAGTGTATAGTCTACTTGTGTGCCAAGTTATATTGAAGTCAGACCAAAACTGTAGGAGGAGAAGCATTTTTAAAGTATTTCATAGAAATGTCTATTTTTAGTAACCACTGTAACACCGTTCATTGAAATCAGAAAACGACGTACAGAATTATGTATCTTAGTGTATAGTCTACTTGTGTGCCAAGTTATATTGATATCAGACCAAAACTGTAGGAGGAGTAGCATTTCAGAAGTATTTCACAGAAAATTCTATTTTTAGAAACCACGGCAACACCATTCATAGAAATAAAAAAAAGATACACAGAATTATGTATCTTAGTGTAGTTTACTTTTGTGCCAAGTTATATTGAAATTGGACCAAAACTGTAGGAGAAGTAGCATTTTTAAAGTATTTTAATTTTTTTCAATTTTTAGTAACAACGGCAACATCGTTTATTGAAATCAAAATAACGGTAAATAGAATTATGTATCTTAGTGAAGTTTACTTGTTTGCCAAGTTATATTGAAATCAGACCAAAAATGTAGGAGTAGTATCATTTTTAAAGTATTTTATAAATTTTCTATTATTAGTTAAAACTGCAACACCATTCATTGAAATATAAAAAAACGATACACAAAATCATGTATCTTAGTATATAGTCTACTTGTGTGCCAAGCTATATAGATATCAGACCAAAACTGTAAGAGGAATAGGATTTTTTAAAAGTATTTCACAGAATCTTTTATTTCTTAGTAACCACGGCAACACCGTTCATTGAAATCGAAAACCAATACACAGAATTATGTATCTTAGTGTATAGTCTACTTGTGTGCCAAGTTATATTGAAATCAGACCAAAACTGTAGAAGGAGTAGTATTTTAAAAGCATTTTTCAGAAATTTCTATTTTTAAAAACCACTGCAACACCGTTTGTCGAAATAAAAAAAAACGATACACAGAATTATGTATCTTAATGTGGTCTACTTTTGTGCCAAGTTATATTGAAATCGGACCAAAACTGTAGGATAAGTGGCATTTTTAAAGTATTTTAATTTTTTTTTCTTTTTTCAGTAACCACGGCAACATTGTTCATCGAAATCAAAATAACGGTACATTGAATTATGTATCTTAGTGAAGTTTACTTGTTTGCCAAGTTACATTGAAATCAAACCAAAAATGTAGGAGGAGTATCATTTTTCAAGTATTTTACAGATTTTTCTATTATTAGTTAAAACTGCAACACAATTCATTGAAATAAAAAAAACGATACACAAAATTATGTATCTTAGTGTATAGTCTAATTGTGTGCCATGTTATATAGAAATCGGACCAAAACTGTAGGAGGAATAGCATTTTTTAAAGTATTTTACAGAATTTTTTTATTCTTAGTAACCACGGCAACACCGTTTATTGACATCGAAAACCAATACATAGAATTATGTATCTTAGTGTATAGTCTACTTGTGTGCTAAGTTATATTGAAATCAGACCAAAACTGTAGGAGGAGTAGTATTTTAAAAGCATTTTACAGAAATTTCTATTTTTAGTAACCACTGCAACACCGTTTGTCGAAAAAAAAACCATACAAAGAATTATGTATATTAATGTAGTCTACTTGTGTGCCAAGTTATATTGAAATCAGACCAAAACTGTAGGAGGAGTTGCATTTTGAAAATTTGTTTACAGACAGACAGACGGACAGACAGCTAGACAGCTAGACAGAAAGACAGACGGACGGACGATGGAGGTATTACCATTGCATAAGCTATTCTGATCTCTGACCAGTAGAGCTAAAAACGTCCAGATAAGTAGTTTTTATCAATACAATACCAAGTGAAAGAATTTATATCTTGAAGTACCGGTATACCACTTAGTCTCGAAAATATATGTCTCTTTCTGACTTTGGATCAGATCTGCATTTAAGAAGTAGAGAAGTATAAGTTAATGAATAAATACGAATCAATCATCGGGTATTTTTATTTGATAGGCATTGAACGAGGATTTAGAAGAATCATATAGACCAAGGTGTTTTTGATGAAAGTTGATTTGTCGTTCAATGAATGTCAATTTTGCTGCATTAAAAATTAGAAAACAAATGTGGTGTTATGTATTAAAAATAAAATAAGAAATATGGCGTTTTGATTTTGTAGGTGAACAATACATTTAATATCTTATCACGGATAAAAATTACAAACTTTCTTATACAATACTCCATTTGTGCAAGTTCGTATTACATCTTTATACGTTGGCAATTTAGCCACATATAATCCACATATGCATTGCCTTTCATATGAGGATCATATGTGGATGATATGAGAATCATATGTATATACAATCATATGAGAATTATATGTGGCTAATAATATGAAAATCATATGATTACACATATGTATATCATATGATTGTATTTACATATGATTCTCATATGAAAGGCCCTGCCTATGAGAATGATATGTATATTTTGACATTTGTCATATGAGAATCATATGAATCTGATCATATGAGAATCATATGAAACTATATTAACTTATTTGCCTTGTTATACTCTGGTAAAAATCATATAGATATTTTGACATTGATCATATGAGAATCATATGAAACAGTGATCATATGAGAATCATATGAAAAAGTGTTCACTAATTTGCCCTTGGTATATGCAAGTAAAATTGCAATATCAATAATATATATATCAAAAGTAATTTAAATGTATATTAATTCAAAAAAAATTGTTAGGAATAACTTATGTAATGTTCCACTCTGTTTACCCCCCCCCCTTTCCCTTTTAAAATAATGCATTTCCCAGACAAAATTGATAAAGAATAAATTAACTTGCTTTTTATTTCAAATCTTTTGGGTTTGGTTTATTACTTGAGTAAAATCAAAGGATGCCGATTGAGTGAGCTGATTTAAAGAAGAGAATTTCTTGGCAATTTAGCAAAGAAAATACATGGGAGTTGAAAGGAATATAGAAAATAACTCAAAGTGTATGTTGTGTAAAGAGTCCAGAGAGTTTGGAATGCATGTGAAGTAGTTTGGTCCATCTTTGTCAATATATGTTAGGTTAAAAGCCATACACATCAGAATTTTTAAACACAAATAGTGGATTTATTCGTTATTTTTAGTGTAAATTCTTGCTTCTCTTTCTGGAATTTGTAAGATTGGCTGAATTGACTAATCAGAAATTTGAATCTATCTTTGGTTGTGTTTAGATGTAAAAAAAAAAAAAAACTCCCTTGTCATTGTTTAGAACAATCAGATAATGACTCGGGCTTTTCCGTCAGCATGATACAACGAAATTGTTATCATACGGTCTATCTGTAGTAGTTTTCACAGTTTTCCCAGAATGCACCACCATGGCGGCCGAGCATGCGTATTCAAGGAATTTGGACTAACGTAGTTGCTAGCGCTCGAGAGCGCTAGCAATAAGAGCACCAAAGCTCCGGATGAACACGTGGTATTTTTGTGCACGATGAACGTTAAACAGAATACTGAATGGATAGGCATACGCCTCTCATTGGCTGAAATCAGGTATTTAATTGCTTTCATTTCAAAGTAAAATTAATGACGTTTGAAATATGTGATGGGATGAGGGAATATTTCAAAAACTATAGAATTACCAAGGAAGATTTTAGGAGTGGAGGTTGATTTTTGATGCAGCGTGTTATTTACTGCTGATCGCTATAAGTTAAAAATAACTGCAATTTCGACCTATAAAGGCCATGAATTCAATATTTAAAAAGAAATTTGTTAGGGCTTAGAACGAAGTTTTGAATGATGCTAAGGATTTTTCTTAAATTGTCATAGTTTAGTACTGAGAGGGCCTAAGGTTTGTATAGAGTTATAAGGGAAAATGATTAGTGCTCTTTCCCCTATAGAGACCCCAATTTTTACATTGTAAAGTAAACTGAAAGTCATGAAATGTTATTTTTAGCTCTTTATTTGAATATTGAAGACATTTTGAGAGAAAAAATTAAGCAAAAACTTTAATTACTTTTCTGCGGTATTGGGATTAGAGATGATTGCTGAAGCACTGTTCAGTTGACATGGCCAAAGTAGGAAAGTAAGTTAATAAAATGTACCATATTGCTCTTAAGATGAATGGTTGTATGTATATATATAGATTTATGTATGTATTTTGCATGTTTATGTGACTTTGCATTTATTTGTTTTCCTTTATCTATGCACATGTACATTATGGAAGTGTAGGATAGTGACCTGGTGTTCATTTTTATTCACTTTTTTAGACTTTTGCACTTTTTGTATCTTTTCGAATAATTTAGGTTGCACTTAAAAGGATTTCTTGTGATGATTAAGTGAAAGGAGGACATTTTCTGTCTTGACATCTCATGTTTGATAGTGTATGTGATCCTCTGGATTGCCCCCACCTCTTCCTCGGATACTAAGTGATCAATCTATAGTGTTGTTGTTTCTATGTTGTAGCTACACAAAGATCTATGTATTTTTTCCCTTTTTGCACTTTGTAGTTTCATCAACATGACTCTCTGCACCTCATTTTTTAATGGTTTCTAGTTTTTGTACTTAGAGGTACTTCCCTTAGACCTGCTAACAACACTGTAGAATTTCAACAGGATGAAATTATAAAGTTAAACGAGACTTACCTGGAAGGTGAAGTTGACTTTAATTTTTCCACTATTGAGAGACGTAGGGATCAAATGAGATGAAGTTCAAGGTCACGTAATCATAATTCAGAGGAGTAGTAGTAAATATTGGGGCATCAAGTTAACATGATTTAATAGGATGGGACTCGGAAAATCCATAGGGTTGGGTATTTACTTTTCTCAATGGTGGAAAAATTACAGTCAAACTTTACCTTCCAGGTAAGTCTCGTTTAACTTAATAATTTTTCCCCATTGAGAGCCTCAGCCTCAAATGAGACTTCAGAGTTGATGACCCAATAATAATAGATCACAAAGTTCATCATAAAATAAGTGCAAAAAAGTTTGAAATAAGTTTATTAACTCCAACTCAGATTGATGTACATATTTCCATATATGATATGCTACAAGTTGTCATTTTGAAAATTGTCCAACAAAGCATTGCTGAATTCACTTGACAGTTATACTGGTTTGTTATAAAATTTTCGAAAGGTATTGTCAGTAGTCCAGCCTGCTGTTCTAACAATTGTGGCAACAGACACTTTAGCTTTAGCTGCAGCACTAGTCGTGTACTATGCGGTAAAAAACAGTTCATGTCTATTCCGGCAATTGTTATAACTGATTTGATCCAGCGACCAATGGTATCTACAGAAATTGGATTGTGAGGCTTTTGGGTACTTATAAACAATTTACATTCTGAGCCCTTCAATTTTTTAGTTCTATGAATATATTCCCTATAAACATGTACAATACATAAATCTCTATCATTTGGATAGGCAGCAATAGAAATTTCATCTAAATGATGCCCTGATCTTGTTTGTTTTAACAAATCACCATATTTAATGATTAGCATATTATCTCTGACAGAAACATTTCTAACATCTATAAGATGTAAACCATGTTTTCGATGTCCGGATAATAAAGCTTACAACATCGCTAATTTCTTTGACAACTGAAACAAAGACCAATCCTGCACAGACGACAATTTCTTAAGATATCCTAAAACTTTATTTATATCCCTTGTAAATGATATTTGGATAAAGTTGGTCATGACAAAAATACACCCTTAATAAAACGTTTAATTTATATATGATCACCTATTTTCTAATTCGAGTGATCGGAAAGAGACAAAAATGAACTTAACGAGCTTCTTGCCGTGTTCAAAGCACTATAACCAAGATTTTTCTTATACAAATTTGTAAGAAATTCTAAAACTAAATTAACATTTGTTTTAAATAGATCAATCTTTTTTCAAAACAAAACTGCAACCATTTTTGCTGATAACCCCTATATTGTCTTTTTTTGGATTCCCGCCATGATCTGCAGATAATTTTGACATTTTTTTTCTGATAATTCTCTACTATACAAGCATTGCCGGCAAACTGAACGCAACCATCTTCATCTTTGTCAAGGAATGTCGTCGTTTTGGATCTTTTGGCTATTTCAAGAGAATCTCTGTTTTCGGAAGAAGATAACACGGACCTGCAGCTTGATGCATCAGCTGCAGAAACCATGTCTGCGTCTTCCACACTGGAGCTATTAACAGAGCAAACTGCACTTCCTTCTCCTCGATCTTCTTCAAGATACTGCTTATGACACTAAAAGGAGGAAATAAATAACAGTCAATATTTCTCCAAGAATGTGCAAATGGATCCACTCCTAATGCATTTGGGTCTGGTGTATATGAATAATATCTATTAAACTGATGATTGTCCTTTGATGCAAATAAATCTATATCACATTTCTCGCACAAATTTGTCAGTTTATCAAAAACCACTTCATCTAACTTCCATTCCATATCTACATTTTTGCGAGACAACGAATCGGCTATAATGTTTGTTGCACCCTGGACATTTTCTGCACTAAGCCAGATGTTCCTATCTATGCACCAAGTCCATAATTCACGAGCTAGTTCATTCAATGTTGAGATTTTGCCCCCTTGCTTATTAACATATGACACAGCTACTGAATTGTCCGTACACAGTCTAATATGGGAGTTTTTAATATTTTCTCCCAATCCTTTTAGAATGTAAACCCAGCTAAAAGCTCTAAATAGTTAATGTGTGTCTCACAAATATTTTTGTCACATAATCCTTAATGCTTCACCTGAATCTCCGTTCACTCCAACCCATCCAAACTTTGAACTAGCACTTTTGAAAATGAATTTTGGAGGTTTTCTAGTTAATGGTTAAAGGATTCACACACATTAAGAGACCACCAGTTTAGCAATATCCTACTCTGATGAGAAATAGTCATATAGGCTTCAAAATTACCTCGATTAAGTTTCAAAGCCAAATCATTTTCAATTTCTAAGGTCTAATAATAAAATCTAGCATATTCTACCCCTTGTTCAGAGGCACAAACATGCCTACAAGCTGTGCAATCTGTGAAATTGTCACTTCATTTTGATTCAAAACCATATCACAATATTCTTTAATAGATTGAGCTTTCTGTAGTGTAAGTCTAACTGTCACTGTAACCGAATCTTATAAAAATCTCAGAAAGACAACATTCTGGCTTGCATAAAACTGAGTTTTATCACGGTGAATAGTAAATACAAGAATATCTAAAGACTTAACAGTGTCTCTTTAATTAACTTCACACTCGTCTTTTGTATTGCACAATAACAAAACATCATCTATGTAAATTACATTCAAATGACCAAATTTCTTAAGTTCAGCGAAAACAGGCTTCATGATTTTAGTAAAAATACATGGAGCACTGGCTAGCCCCATAAGTAGATAAAATGATATGCTTTATTTTCCCACCTGAATCTTAAAAATTGTCTACTACATTCATGAATTTTCACAGAATAATAAGAATCTTTGATATCAAGTGAGCTAAACCAACAATTTGGTTTTATTAAAGATAATGCAGACCTCAAAGTCTCCATCATGAAATGATGATTGTCAACAAACTCATTTTAGCGAATTTGGTATGTAAAATTGAAAAGGTTTATATTTGAATTCTATCTTGTAATCTTTAACAACGTAAACCAACAATTTGGTTTTATTAAAGATAATGCAGACCTCAAAGTCTCCATCATGAAATGATGATTGTCAACAAACTCATTTTAGCGAATTTGGTATGTAAAATTGAAAAGGTTTATATTTGAATTCTATCTTGTAATCTTTAACAACATCAAAAATCCAACTATCATGAGTTAACGTACGCCAATTATGTCAAAAAATTGTGAATTTTGTTGAAGCTGAACTGTTTGTCCAAAAAAGGATTGCCTTTTCCAATCAAGTACGTTGGCTTCTTCCCGTAGCTGTGGGACACTTTGGGAATTCTGTATTTCCCATCATAATCTTTATTTCCTATCTTTTAAGCCAGTTTCTTTGCCTCTAGCACATTCTTAACTTGACTGCCCAAGTCGTCTCCGAATAAATTTTCTGAAGAGCTCTCTGCAGAACACAAACTTACAAATTGTTTGTTTTTCTCTGGCTGGATAATTTGCTACCGCCTCTTGTAGGACAAATTATGGAAAACACATTTAGTAAATTTTAGGATGTCACAGCACAGCTGTTTGCCTTCTTCTCATCAACCAATCCTTGCGCAAATTTACGCATGAAAATGTCAAACATACCATTCATATTACTCTCAGTATGCTACTTCGAATGCATCGTGTTATCGTCACAAACGGAATCCTCGTCAACTTGATTAACAAGATCATCGCTGTTGTATTTTCACATTTGCGATGATGGTCCCGGCTCATTAGCCATGCCGACAAGAAAGAATGCAAAAAGATTCTGAGATTCTCTTAAACGCTTACTCCACACCACATTGCGTGTAAAAGCAATATGGCGCACGGGACTACAGCCCCTGCATCAGTGATGTCACTGAATCAAATGCTGCACGTCTTGATCTCTTGAAATATATGCAACGCTTAATGCTACAATTCCCACATGGGAAAAGCGCAAAGAACATGTGTTCTGTACAACCACTAGCTACAAAACCAGTGGAAAATTTAATTAGCATTATTAATAAAATCCGAAAATAATTTTCTATCATCACTCGCGTCTGAACTATGAAAAGTCACAAACTTCTATGAATACGTGACCTTGAACTTCATCTCATTTGAGACTGAGGTTCTCAATGGGGAGAAATCTTAACTTTTTTGACCTTAGGCTTCTGATTTTTCTTTCATGAATTATTGGAATGACCTTGAACTGCGTGTATCACATTGACCTTTATTATATTTACATGTAATAACATGTAATATTGTACATGTACATGAAACAAAAAATGACTTGAAAGCCTTGGTACATCACTTCCCAAATTCTAAATTTATATGGTCTCAGGTCCTTCCTAGGTTAGAATGGAGGTACTCTCAAAATGGTGAATCAATGAACTCGAGTTCGCTTTAATAGAGCGATCGCTAAACATGTCCTTAGTCTGGGGGTTTTCAAGATAAAATATCCAGAACTTTTGTGGGATAAATCCCTCTTTTTTGTTAAATGATGGTATTCATCTCTCTGACCTGGGATTTTCGTATTGTTTAACACAATTCAGGAAGGTCTGGAATACTTTCAGCTAAAATTAGGAACAGTCTATCCAGAAGGAAATAACTAAGAGGCTTAGATATTGTCGTGGGTCAGTTGACTTGGTGCTATCTTGTGGGGTGACTGCAAACGTTTACTCGTTTGCAGTCATTGTCGTTTGTGCACACTAAAGTCAACTGATATTTAAACGAAGTATTATTAATGTGAAATGAGTTAAATACTGATTAACATTTGAGTCAATATTTTGTGCTGATGGGAACTGCATTGCTTTGTGACTTTTATTAACTTATGACAGGAAAGCTAGATTTTATAGAACAGCCTGACATGTAGAAACTTCTGTCAAGGTGTCAAGGTTAGAGAAATAATTTTGATTGACCAGAACAAGTAGTTCTCTTTTTTCAAAGTTTATTTTTAACTGGTTTCTTATATTTCCATGTGTTGTTCATTTTGATATTAATTACATTGGCAATTAGAGCTATACTAAAATATGTCATTGAAATGTCAGTTTTAATTTCTGCTTTTCATATGACAATAATATACATGATATCATTTCTAACTTACTTTGGTAGGATTAGATTTTACTGAGTTATTAAATAACGATAACTCTTATTGGTTACGATCGTTTATTGGACATTCGGAAGCTGTCTAGTGTTATACAGTGATTTGAGTAACGTCCTTGTCTGGGTTATACTTAGAATGCAGATTTTGATTGGATAAAAGAGACACACCTTTAGACCGCGGTGTATTTAAAGTCCAGGATCAGTTGGCTTGGAACCTTCTCAAAGGTTCGTGCCAGCTCACTTTTTGATAAGATGGGTTCATCCCGGTCTCTGTCTCTGTTTCGTTTAATTTATTTAACTGTCTCGTTCACTCGTTCATTCGTTCAATATTGTCCTTTTTGTTGTCGTCCATTTCTATTGTTAATTTCCAGTTCCTTAATGCTATTTTTGGTAACCGGTTAGGTTAGGCATAGTAGATTTTTCGTGCAGGGGTGGATCACTTCTCTTCGGACTTAGCATTGTTTAGGACGGGTTCTGGACTTCGTACATCTGTTAGGTAGGCACTTATTTTTTATTGAGGCCCATAAATATATAAGAAGGTCGTTAGTACATCAGTTTACGTTGTAAATATATAAATATAAATATTTTGTGCTGTTAATAAAATACAATTGTTGCCATAATAAATACTTGTTAATTTGCAAACTCTTGTTATTAAAGTACTTAGATAAGTAAGTCACATTCGTGACTTTTTGAGATACAAAAGGTTTATTGGTTAGTAAGAACTTGGTATAAAACGCGAAGAACTATTATTGATTAAGAAAGTGTGTGATATTTAAGAGGTATTTTCATACGGTCATTTTTGTTACACTGGTATCGTGGAATTTCCTAAATTGCATTGATACTATGTAGCGAATTCCGGTTACATTGGTGCCGTGAGTGGTACTTAGGTTTGAGGGTAAAACCAAATTCTGTCACATTGGTGCCGTGACGGTCCCTGGGCGTGGAGGTTTATGTCCTGTCAAATGTGGTTACATTGTAAGGTAAGATAGGCATAGACCTTCCAGGGGTGAACCTGGGTTAGTGATAACTGAGAAATAAATTTATGTGCTCAATTGTTTACACAGTACAATTTTTGGTTTTAGTATAGCTCTGTTTACAATCACAATATTATAACACCAGTATGAAATAAACACAGTTCTCACAGACGTCGGCAACGCACGAGCGAAGGTGCATTTAAGGTTTCGTCAAAGGTGAATATGTTCAAAAATTTATTTTTACAATAGCACCAAAACTATGTGAAGTATAAAGTCAAAACTTTTACAGTTTATGAATTTTTAACTGATTAACAGAAAGAAAGTATCACTTGATAAAAAAAAATACTTGGAACAAATATAATTGAGAAAAATTCTTCTTAAAAACATATATTTTCAAAAAATACACCTAATTAATTCTGTGCTCTTAGTGAAAACCGTCATTGCAGAAACAAAATATGTTTATCAATGAAGGGCAAGGTGGACATGGATAGCCTGTGGAAAGTTGTTTTCCCTGTTTATTTTGTCCAAATGTTAAGACTTGAAAGTGAAAGTATATTGCAAATGGCGGATTCTATAGGGTCTTGTCTTTATACATGTCATTCTTTCAATAACAGCCTCTCAGAGACCATTCACGTCCAACTTGCCCTTCAATGATAAACAAACACTCGATTGACTTCATTCTATTTTTATCTTACAGGTAAATTACTGTCACTAGTAGCTATTGTATAAAGTTTAATATATGTTTAGCTTGAAGTACCTTTATTTGTTTCATTTGCATACATTAGTGCACATCTGAATATTTGTTTTCACTCATGAATTTTTAAACGACAGTTTTACACTATGCACTATTAAAAGAACAGAAAGACACGGTTTACAAAACCTGTTTTACGTTAGGTAGTACACGTAGCACTCATGCGTGTCCTTGAATGGTTTTCGACTAGCTTGATAAGTTATAAATAAAACTGAAACTAGAGAGAAATCCATCAGAATATTTTGTAAATCAATTTGGAAGGCAAGCATGGATATGCAATATATTACTGATCCGTGGACTTGTGCAATGTATATACTAAGTTACATAAACAAAGGAGAAAGAGGAATGGGACGTCTGCTTAAAGAAGCTTCGAAAGAATCTGAAAAAAAATGATGATATTAGACATCAGCTTAAGAAATTAGGCAATGTATTTTTAGTTTTGGTGCTATTGTAAAAATAAATTTTTGAACATGTTCACCTTTGACGAAATCTTAAATGCACCTTCGCTCGTGCGTTGCCGACGTTGTGAGGTATCTGCACAAGAAGCCGTTTAATACAGTGTTTTTTCTGTGCCATTAAAAACCAGAAGTCTCTGTTGAGACTGAAGCTCTACTGGTTTGTACTTATAACAAAGGATGAGAAAAGTAGCAGTTGGGACTAAAAAAACTTTACAAAAGCAATAAATAAAAAAAAGATCCTTGATTAAGTATCTTTTTATGGTAAGATTGCAATAAGGCTACAACTGTAGGAGTAGCTTTTAATGAAATTTTACAGAATTTTCAATTTTAGATACCATGACAACATTAATCATCGAAATCAAAAACAAAAAGCTGATAATTATGTATTTGAATGTAGTCTACTTGCATGCCAAAATATATTATAATCAGACTAAAACTGTATTTGGAGTAGAATTTTGAAAGTATTTCACAGAAATGTCTATTTTCAGTAACCACAGCAACACCGTTCATCGAAATCAAAAACCAATACACAGAATTATGTATCTTAGTGTATAGTCTACTTGTGTGCCAAGTTATATTGAAGTCAGACCAAAACTGTAGGAGGAGAAGCATTTTTAAAGTATTTCATAGAAATGTCTATTTTTAGTAACCACTGTAACACCGTTCATTGAAATCAGAAAACGACGTACAGAATTATGTATCTTAGTGTATAGTCTACTTGTGTGCCAAGTTATATTGATATCAGACCAAAACTGTAGGAGGAGTAGCATTTCAGAAGTATTTCACAGAAAATTCTATTTTTAGAAACCACGGCAACACCATTCATAGAAATAAAAAAAAGATACACAGAATTATGTATCTTAGTGTAGTTTACTTTTGTGCCAAGTTATATTGAAATTGGACCAAAACTGTAGGAGAAGTAGCATTTTTAAAGTATTTTAATTTTTTTCAATTTTTAGTAACAACGGCAACATCGTTTATTGAAATCAAAATAACGGTACATAGAATTATGTATCTTAGTGAAGTTTACTTGTTTGCCAAGTTATATTGAAATCAGACCAAAAATGTAGGAGTAGTATCATTTTTAAAGTATTTTATAAATTTTCTATTATTAGTTAAAACTGCAACACCATTCATTGAAATATAAAAAAACGATACACAAAATCATGTATCTTAGTATATAGTCTACTTGTGTGCCAAGCTATATAGATATCAGACCAAAACTGTAAGAGGAATAGGATTTTTTAAAAGTATTTCACAGAATCTTTTATTTCTTAGTAACCACGGCAACACCGTTCATTGAAATCGAAAACCAATACACAGAATTATGTATCTTAGTGTATAGTCTACTTGTGTGCCAAGTTATATTGAAATCAGACCAAAACTGTAGAAGGAGTAGTATTTTAAAAGCATTTTTCAGAAATTTCTATTTTTAAAAACCACTGCAACACCGTTTGTCGAAATAAAAAAAAACGATACACAGAATTATGTATCTTAATGTGGTCTACTTTTGTGCCAAGTTATATTGAAATCGGACCAAAACTGTAGGATAAGTGGCATTTTTAAAGTATTTTAATTTTTTTTTCTTTTTTCAGTAACCACGGCAACATTGTTCATCGAAATCAAAATAACGGTACATTGAATTATGTATCTTAGTGAAGTTTACTTGTTTGCCAAGTTACATTGAAATCAAACCAAAAATGTAGGAGGAGTATCATTTTTCAAGTATTTTACAGATTTTTCTATTATTAGTTAAAACTGCAACACAATTCATTGAAATAAAAAAAACGATACACAAAATTATGTATCTTAGTGTATAGTCTAATTGTGTGCCATGTTATATAGAAATCGGACCAAAACTGTAGGAGGAATAGCATTTTTTAAAGTATTTTACAGAATTTTTTTATTCTTAGTAACCACGGCAACACCGTTTATTGACATCGAAAACCAATACGCTTGACAACGAGGAACTGTTTTTAAGTTCGTATGAAAAATTTTAGATATAAGGCATAAGAAGTCATAACTTGTCGGCAAATATCTGTAACCCACCCCCCACTCAACGAAATAGGATTTTCACGTTTGGGTAGGTTTTATTTTTTGCTTGTCAACAAATTTTTGAGTTGAGGTGGATTTTTTGCTACTATGGTGGACCCCCTGGATCAGAGCCTGAGAGTCACTTGCTTGATTCAATAATTTTATGCAAACTTTAGGTCACATGTAAGTAATCACGTTCAATATTGTAAAATTTTTACACAATACTGCCCAGTACATGGTGTCTAATTTAGCCTTTACTAAACAGTTCTTATTGGTAATAAAATACAAGAATAAAAAGTGCGACGACAACTTGCATTGTACATAATAACTCTCCGCATGCCCTTATTCTAAAAAAAGTCATAGACATTTAATATAATAAATACTCAAAAAACGGAACGGGACACGTTGAGAAGGAGTGTGAGAGGCCCTAAGGTGTTTTGGTATAAAAATTCATAGCAAAAGCTCAAAATCCTCTTGACATATCGCTCGGAAACGAAAGAGTTACACACAGAGGAAATGCATAAATTTCCTACTTTGAACATTGACCTTTTGACCTCAAATTCATTTGGGTCTTTCTTAGGCCACAGGAAAGTCTTATGTAAAATTCCATCGAAAAAGCTCAGAAGATTTTCGAGATATCATGCGTAAACGAAAGTGTTTAAACATACAAAATTTAGTTATTTTTTTGCTTTGACCTCTGACCTTTTGATGTCAAAATCAATAGGTTTCTTTTGTATGCCATATGGAGTTGCTATGCAAAATTCCATTGCGAAAGCTCAAAGGGTTCTCGAGATATCGTGCGGAAACGAAAGAGTTACAGACAGGCAGAAATACAGACGGACAGAGAGACAGAAATACAGACGGACAGAGAGACAGACCCAAATTAATGTCCCTCACTTTTGGTGAAAGCGGGGGACAATTAATGGATTAAAGAATCGTGAAAAATTTTTTTAATTCAGAAATTTACCGCCAACTTCATGATTTTTCGCATAACGGGATGCAAAGCTTCCAACAAAAATAATGATTTTTGGAGTAATTTTGCTGAACACGTGAAAGGTAAACATTATCGAGGTTTGAAATCTTTTTTTTCAATATTTTGAAGAATTTCCAAATTTATTGCTTAGGAAATTGAACGTATAGATATAGAATATTATTTTCCACTAGACCATGTCAGAAATTTTATTTCTACTAGGCCTAATATAAAAAAAGAGGGATATTTAGTAATCGAAAAAAGGCAGTTGAAATGATGTCCATTTATATCTTAAAGTAAGAAATTGTAGAATCTTTAATTCAAAAACATAGATTCAGCATTAGCATTCAACCCTTATTAAAATATACCCATCAAGAAAGAATAATATGACAGCTTAGACTCAAACAACACTGAATATTTTTTAAGAAATAAACAACGTTATTTAGTGAACATGGCGTTATGAATAGCAATTGCTCTGCTGGCATATTCCATGATGCGCGCTAGCGCATCATGAAAAATATGCCAGCAGAGCTATTGCTATTCATTACGCCATGTTCACTAAATAATCGTTGTTTATTACTTATATTTGCATTCTTTGATTTTGACAAGAATATCAGAGGAAATCCTGACTTACATAAGGACGCAGCTTCTTCTGTCTTCAGTAAAGAAAACCATACGGCTTTAAAATCAATACACCTGATCAATACTCCTTTTCTCTAATAAATCACAATTTATAAAGTATTTCCCTCTCAAACACAGTTATCTGGATACAAGCAGCGCCGTCATCACATTCTCTTAATTTTTGTTTTGATGCAGTCGTGACGTCATCGATCAACGTTATTGAAATCCTCTGACAAAAATCAATAATTTAACACTATGATAAAAATGAGAATGCTTTTATTATGATTATTACTCCAGTATGCTTTTCTGTGATTTTTTTGGGTACTTTTTCTATTTAATTTTTCTTGAAATAGATATAGATCTACTAGTTAAAGAAATTTTCTCTTTCTGAATGTTATTACCCAAGTTTGAAGAGTTATCGTTCTTTGCACAAGTATGCATGATACGAAAAAATAAAAATATGGAGTTCTATTCAATTTTTAAAAAGTTTTATTTTACAATTAAATACATTGACCAGAATTAAATTCTTAAAGATATCAAACAGCAATTTCAAATTGTTCTGAATTCCTTTTTTTCCAAAAAATATTATTAAAAACTTATATTTAGTCCTTTTACGAAACATTTCATATATATACTTCTCAACACATTACATAAGTGTAGTAGAGCTTGTTCTACACGAGTGAGATAGAGCAATTGCACTTATAGTAGAAGCAATTGCGTCTATAGTCCTATGAATGCAGTTGATGGCTACATGTTCATGGTGGGAGAGAGCAGTGGATATGCAAATATTTCTAAATATACGTCTTAATAAGTAAAAAGTTATACGATATGTTTATATAAAGCGCTATACGTACATGTAACATGCGTTTCACATAAACAACAAGTCGTCGATTGAAAAAAATATACATGTTCTCAAATATATGCTTGACCATCTTCCAATCTGACCCTTTGATCGCTCACATTGAATTGAAGAAAACCAATGCAGGGTCATCTCCTGCTGACCTTTATAATAAAAGATATTCATTAATGTTTTGACCAATCAGAGAGATCGTACTTAACCGATACTCGGGGGAAAATGTGGAAGTGATACAGTGTAGAAGCTGTGCAGAAGATCTTCTAGGGAAAAGAGTACCAATTAATTTCCCATAGAACTCTAAACAAACCTTATGCCCTCCCAGTAATTTACTAATTCCCTTTCAAACAAATCTCTGATATTATTTCAAAGTTCGTTCTAATCACTTATTAAAAACATGAAAAAATATGTACCGTGCGTTTATAGGCCAAATTTGCAGTTATTTAGAACTAACAGCGATCGACAGTAAATGACACCCTGCCAAAAAATAGCAATCCCCACTCCTACAATCTCCCCTGATATTTCTAAATTTTCTGTAATATTCCTACATTCAACCATTTGATTCAAACATTAATATTTTTACTTTTAAATGAAAATATTTACAGACCTGAAATCAGCCAATCGGGTAAAGCCTATCCATTTAATACTCTGCTTCATCTTGTTCAACCAGGAAAAATGATGTAAACTTCCGGTGCAATAATACTTTTTCCTATAGTTTCATACAAAACAAAGGGCTATAGATAAATAAATACGAAAGCGTATAAGGGCCGCAGCAGTATCTTTTTTAAGTTTGTTTAAACAAATTAGTAATTTGTTTAAACAAATTAGTAATTTGTTTAAACAAATAAATTATTTGTTTAAACAAATAAGAAATTTGTTTAAACAAACAAATAAATCTTTAACAAATTAGTAATTTGTTATAAAAAAATAATAATTTGTTATAACAAAATTATAATTTGTTAAAACAAATAAGTAATTAAATATAACTAATAAGTAATTTGATATAATATTAAATTATTTGTAATAACGAATGAGTAATTAGTACGAACAAATAAGTAATTTGATATAACAGATTAATAATGTGTTATAACAGTTTATCAATTTGATATAACAGATTAATAATTAGATGTAACAAATTACTAATTTGTAATAATAAATTATCAATTTATTATAACTAATTACTAATTTGTTATAATAAATTATCAATTTGTTATAACAAATTACTTATTTGTTATAATAAATTATCAATTTGTTATAACAAATTATCAATTAAAAAAAAATATATATCAATTTGTTATAACAAATTATTAATCTGATATAACAAATTAATATTTCTGGACATTTGACATGTACAAAGAACTATGGATTTTATATCAGATTAGAAATTTTTTTTTTTTAAAATTGAATTTTTGAAACAATAAGCACACGCTCTGCAGAGCTTTTGACCTAGGCTATATGTTTCTTTAAGCAGCTCAGAGTTTTCACTTCAAACATCAATGTCATGATAAATTGCATAAATGTCCTTGATTCTATTCCTTATAGCTTGTTTTTAGAAGCTTTAATGAAATTTGTCCATATGTGCCCCCCCCCCCCTTCCGACTCTGTACAGTCATATTACTTAATTCGTATGCTAGGAAAAATATTATCTTATTTAAGGCACGCAACAGAATTTTACAATATAAATTGTTTAAATTGTTTTTTTTTTTGGGTTTTTGTTAGTTTATCTCTCTCTCTCTCTCTCTCTCTCTCTCTCTCTCTGGATTCTTTCTTTACATATGACATGATCTACTTTGAATACTGCTTTTCGAAAAGCATTTATGCCTACGATGCAACCCAATTCATGTATAAAGAATAAAATATGGAAACTAAACCTCCATGGTTCCGTATAAAGCTTTGAGCATCAAAGACAACATTGACCAAAATGAATTTGTAGATAAATCATCAAGAAAAAATGCAAACCGTTACAACCTTCCCCGGGATAACCAAAGAAAAATCCCCACAATATTCTTGAGTGGGTAGCTTTTGGTAAAATTTAATATTAAATACCTAATGTGTCATACAATTCTTTTGTATGCGTGAAATTTTTATAATAAAAAAGATCCTGTTGGAAAAGCTATCAATAGTCTCACTAAAGCCTTATAACTAGCCAAACTTCTTTGACAGTTGCCAATTGATTTCAGAAATCCGACTTACACTAAGATTTGATCTGGATTTCGTTGATCTGTATACATTTTTATAAAAACTTTGTCTAAAATAGTAATTTGTTATATCAAATTCCTAATTTTTTATATCAAATTACTAATTTTTTTTTTTTTATAACAAACTACTTATTTTTGTTATATCAAATAAGTAATTTGTTTTAACAAATTAATTATCTGTTATAGCACATTAATAATCTGTTTTATTAAATTAGTATAGGTTACATCATAGATGCCGAGTAGAATTGATTATATCGTTTTCAAGGGGCGTCTAAATCGAGGGCGCGGCTGTTTCCACGCCCCATGAAAACGATATACATTGTAACTAATAGTACGAGGCAATCTATGATGTAAGCAACTTGTCGCATGTCTGATGACGTGAATTTCATTGAGAGTGTCAAAATTCAATTTAAAAAACTGACCTGATTTTGCCTCCTTCAGTGTTATATGAAAGGGCATGGAAAGTATTATCGCATGTGTGATATGGGATATATTGCTAAAGAAAGAATCAAAGAAAATCACCGCAGATATGCGAAAATTTGTTGTAACAAATTATTAATCTGTTATATCAAATTAATAATATGTTATATCAAATTAATTATCAGTTATATCAAATTAATTATCTGTTATATCAAATTATTAATCTGTTACATCAAATTTATAAACTGTTATATCAAATTAGTAATTTGTTATAATAAATTAAAAATCTGTTATAAGAATTAGTAATCTGTTATAACAAATTCCTAATTTTTTTTAACAAATTGGTAATTTGTTGTATCAAATTATTAATTTTTGTTTTAACAAATTGGTAATTTGTTGTATCAAATTATTAATTCTTGTTTTAACAAATATTTGATTTGTTGTAACAAATTATTAATTTGTCACAACAAATTCAAAAAGGTATTGCTGCTGTCCTAATACGTTTCCGTAAGATTAACAATACAGAAGCCTGCACATGTACTTATTATATTACGTACAGAACAGTCTGTGGTTTTCTGGGCAGCTTACGATTTTCCTTTCGTGTATCATCGGGCCCTTACCTTCTATAACTGAATTCCGAGATGCTTCTATAAATTCTCGTAAGTAAAAACTTTGATTGGATAATTGAAAGATCACAAGCAGGAGATGACCTTGAATGTTGATGTGGGTAAATCAAAAGATGATTTAAGGGTCCTCCACACACCCACAGCTTATGTTCTCATATCACTGAGTATTGCTTTTAACAAGCATATCAACCTTTAAAAACGACCAGGAATAAAAGTATAATTTATACCGATTTTTTAAAATAAGAATTTCACAAGTTTCAAGATATTTTTCCCAAGGCTTTTTCATACATAGAACATAAAATTTTGTCTCACCCTATCGTACATTTTTAAGCTCACAGAATAACCATAAAAACTTAATTTTATCGATCGACATATTTTTAAGATAAATTTATTTAATTCATAAAAAATAAATAAAACTCAATTTCTCTAAAATACATCTAGAAAAAAATCAAGGAAGATTCCTTTTGTATAGAATACGCATCAATGAATTAGATTACACCAAAAAATTGAATTGAAATTGGATTCACTGATGTAGAAAAAATATTTTCAAAATCTTTGGTCTCAAAGTTCCTTTTTGGAGTTATCTTTCCTGTTGTCCGGGACTCAAAAGCTTTGGCAAGTCTTCGCATAAGTCATCATACTCTTGTTACTTATTACTGGCTACTGAACTGGACAGATATAAAAGAGAAAAACTAGAAACACACTCTAATTAATCAATATTTATAAACATACAATGATAAAATTTATTATTGAAACGCACAAATAAGTGTGAAAAAATATCAACTTTCAACACATTCTCTGTTGACGATATCATATGGCAATGGGTTGATTATCCGTAACGGATAAAAAACCTAAAAGTTCTCGTCATACTGACACCCTTCGTTGTACGAATTATTATGTAGCATAAATCCAGACGTCTGTTGTTCTTTTATAGAAAAAAACCGGACATCTTTTTCTATCGGTCACTCCGTGTCCATGTCATGTGTTCATTGTTTATGATTAGGGTGTCGCTCTCGGTGTACTGAATATTTTTCCCATGACAAAACACTATCTCTAAAGCGTTTCTAAGACTATAGGCGGTGCTAAGCAAATCGTAACTGCTAAAAATAAACAAAACCGGAAGTAAAAGTATTTTTTTTTAACATACGTCACAAGTCACATGATGTGGAGGACCCTTAAATGAGATTGGACCATCTTCACATTTTTAAAGTCGTCATTTTTATTTGTAATAAATCATGACAAAACAAAAGGAAAAAGTAATTACACAACATAAACTGAATAAAGCAAAACTGTGTTAGAAACCTCACCAATGACACCTATAAAATTGTTGAGAGAACCCTCTATCACTGTAGTTCAATACAGTTATGTTCACTGTATATTATAAAATGACCCCAAAAACATGGTTGTAATTAAGTATCTGTAGCTAAGAAATAAAAAATATATATTTATGAGACCATCCCTCTATCAAGCAAATAAAACATATAAAATACAATCTTCTGACACATTTTTGACATTATGCAATTAAACATTTAGGATCAAAGTTTTTTGTCTATTCAAAATATTGAAGAAATTAACCAGACTCCAAATAAAGTTTAATTATCTTTTGATTAAAGTTAAGCAATTTTGATTTCATAGAAATGCACGGGGCAAAAAGGGTTTTAAATGGTCCTAGGTGTAAAAAAGAATATAATGTTACTTTCCTCTCGGAAAAAGAAGAAGCTTAAAAATAAAATAGAATTGGCATGTTACCAGTTGAACATAAAAGTTGAACAAATAAAATTCAAATTAACTAAACAATCATATAAAGTAATAATTATTAGTAATCTCTTTTTCAATTTGATTTTTGAGAAAGAAAATGACGTTTATATGTTTTATATTTTACAGAAATAATAATATATTCAGTGAAATAACTTTAAAGAAAAATTTTTGAATATCCAAAATTGAAATGTTTTTTTTTCTTTTTCCAAAGCTCTCCATTACATTAGATTACACAAAAGACAAAGAATATATCATATTCACATACAATACAATGTTCACTTTCCTACAAATTTTAAAGGTAATGATATGGAATATATGCTTTTTTATAGATCAAAATCATTTTGTATATAGTGATGAGGAATTTTGATGACGAATCTTTAAATGTTTACATGTACATGTGTATAAGGAAAAATTTTCATTTTCTTTCTGAAAATAACGGGACATGAAAGGAAAAGAAGACTATAGAAAAAATATGCTGTGCTGTTTGCAGGATGTACAGAACGGATGAAAACAGACAGACATCTAGACACACAAGTCGTGATTGTGCATACAAGCAGTGGCTGCAACGTTATTGTTAACAAACCAATCGGGTAGAATCGTTCATGTATCGTGCGTGATCGTTCGTGTAACGTGCAAGAAAATGTGTGTATCAGACTCGTTTGCGGATTAATTCGTGCGTGATCTTGCGCAAAGAAACGTGTAAATTTCGTTTTGTAAGTTTTCATCGGAAGGTTTTACATTTTTTTTTATCTTATCCTCCCCCCCTACTGAACATCAACAAATCCAATTCAATCAAAATTCACGGTCCGCCAACATGTTAATCTTGTATTAAAAGAAGGAAAAAATCAGTCTTCCTAAGTCGGAGATTTACGTTAATATTTTTTTTTTAATCTAGAATTATCAATAAGTCATACATATATGTATGTTGTTCCGAAACAACAATTTCTATTTATCAAATCTTTTTTCAGTCAATGAAATAATAAAAAATAATCATTTGATTTTTAAATAAGTATTAAACCTTTTTTCGTTTTGAATATTCATTCTTAAATATTTTGAACCTATTTGCGTGAAGAATCGTGCGTTTGCATTAGCAATCGTGTAAGATCGTGTAACGTGTAGAATCGTGTGCGTGAAGTATCGTTCGTGTAACAGGTTTTATCGTGCGTTAATCGTGCAGAATCGTTCGTGTAACGTGATTTTGCGTGTGAGTTGTCAACAATAACGTTACAGCCACTGTATGAAGAGTTATTTTCTATCACTTTTCATCTCAAAAGGACTGTCAGAAGTTGAGTTAACCACGTCTCTTTTCCACACTAGAGAAAAAATTAACAAAAGAGCGAAATTAGCTTATGTGTGGCCTGAATGTTGATTAAGATTTTGGATCTTTTAAAATTAAAGAAACAAAAAAAAATCTGACCCACTGTATAACTTTGTGTTGGAAACAATAGGACCATATCGTTTATCGAATTATCCTAGCTCTAAAATTGTTGAGGTCAAAATATTAATAAACCATAGTTCAATGCTTGCTAGCAATTCTTTAATAATTATTGTCAGTGCTAAATACATTTAATACCAGATAACCAAGGTGTTTGATTTACCCTACTATCTGTATTGGATTCAGTCGCTAGCATCGCACAGTGGTTAGAGCGTCTGATCTAGAGTCACAAAGTTTGGAGCTGATCCTTACGTCACGGGTTCGAGTCCCACTGTGGGACGTGAAGACCGGTTCTTCGGATGAGACTGTATAAACCGAGGTCCCGTTTCGCAGTAGGCATTGGCACAAAAAGATCCCTCCCTGGACAAAGGCCCTGGGTGCCGAGTAAAAGCCAAAATATACAGATCTCCACCAGCAAATGGTGCGTCACCATATGAGTGAAAAATTCTCGAGAGGAACCTCAAACAACATACACGCACCCTGTATTGGATTCCTTATCTTCATAACAAGGATATATAAATTGTTGGGTCAGGCAAATGCCCTACCAAACTCTTATCTTTAAAAAAATTGAATTGCTGCAAAGTAGAATCTTCAGACATACTTGAATACAATATAATCTGAATCCAAAGAAAATCACATTTTGATCCCCAAAACGTTTTAGAACTTATAAAAAGAAAACTATAATTTAAACACAAGTACTCTGAATTTGACATTTAATGGATGATGGATGCTCAATGACCGTGAGTGCCGAGTATAAGTCAAAATTTGTAGCTCTCCATCGGCAAGTGTTGATGTCTCTGTTTGAGTGAAAGTATATCGAAAGGGACGTTAAACAACATACTATTAATCATTTTTATAAACAGTTTCCATTATCTGCTTATTAATTCGCAACTCAAAAGCTTTTTCTGAGTTAATCAATGTTCCATTAATAACTTCATATTTTGTTTAATCGCTCCTCAAGAATTTCCTCTACAACTAGAGGCCTATGGACCACAACAATCACTTAAGTAAGTTAAGCTCTGCTGCTCAACACCAGATTTTCCAAAAGTTATATCTATTATGACCTCATCCCGACCTGGTAGAAGCATTACTTAAAGAATTTAGAATCTACACTACCCCTGGATCCTCTATACTTTAGGTTGTTGATATATTTGCCCTTTCTTATCATTTTTTGCTTAAAAAATTTCCTATATCAATTAAGGAATTTCAAAATCTTTAAAATAGATACTTTTCATATGATGTCTTGGTCTTCCTACATTATTTATACATTGAAATGACGACGGATTTTTCCGTTATTTCCTATCCTGACAAGGAGCACACGGCGGGTGTGACCGGTCGACAGGGGATGCTCACTCCTCCATGGCACCTGATCCCATCTCTGATATTTCGGAGGCCTGTAGTTGCTCTACTCCTGTTTTGTATTATTTTATGGACTATGAGATTGAATACTGTTCGTCATTTCCGTATCTTTCATGTAAGAGAGAGTAACAGAGATACTAGAGAGAAAATATTTATTGAATAAAAATAAAAAAAAGAAGAAACAAATCTATATTTTACAGGAAAAGCTTCTCTTTCTACTAAACAATGGCAAGTATCACAAGAGATGTGTGTAAAACACACCAAGTAATTGAATTTTTTTTAAGTTGAACGGACATCATTCTGTCCAAAATGGTCCGATCGTACCCAAAACAGAAGTTGACCTAGATATTTCTATGATTAATCTGTATACCAAATTTTATTTCAATATGTGCAGTCGCTGTGAAGAAAATGAACGGAAACAGATGGTGGACCGTCAAACAGACAGGCGGACAGACAGACAGCAGCAAAGCAATATGCCCATCTTTCCTCGAAAGGGAGCATAAAAAGTTAAATTTGGTAGAATTATGAGGGAATACGAGCATGTTGACCTCCAATACGTCAGCAAACGGGAAAAACTAATGCTTATTTAAGCGTCCTGAAAAAATTATACTTATAATATTTTATTATTTAAAGAGTTGTGTTGCTTGTAATATTTTGAGAATAAAGAAAAAAATTGGTCAAAGTGTGAAAAATTTAGGTATTTTCCACCAAAATCTAAGGGGCCACTAGCTTGAAAAATAGGTCATTAGAATTAGTGTACAATGTGCAGTAGGTGGTTTTTCGTTCTTATCAGTGGAATTTTTATCATCCTGATTAAAGGTATACCTTAATCGCCATTTGATAGGCTTACATGTAACAGTTTTTGATTAATTGATTAAAGTGAAAAAAATTAATAAATCAAATTTGCAACAAGCTGTTGGTCATCAGTTTCATTTACCCATGTGGTGATTCTAGTAGGAATTGACAGGACTTTTGACTACATGATCAATAAGACCGAGGTGTAAAATAAATTGAGCCGATGAATGTTTCAGAGCGCACCATTCCAGAGTCAAATAATTTTGATTAACAGGTGAAACACGTGGGTTTCTTGTGTAACTAAAGAGATGAATGTTGCAGGTCCCCCTGGTGAAATCGTAGGAAAAAAAAGAAACACAAGTAAACAGGAGTTGAACAAGAACGTAATTTTATTTAAAAATCGTTTGACAGATAATTTAAGAAAGATTATATAACACAAGAACAGTTGTTTGAAACAGTTAATTATGTATATACATATGCGTGTTTTGGAGGGTTAGGAGTACACTAATAAATTTCGACTGACGTTGAAAATAGACAATTTTAAAAATTTAATCATAAAATATGTGACTGATATTGTAGCTATAACGAAGAATATATAAGTAATTACTTAACTTTGTTTGAAATTATGTATATGTGGAGGTGTTGAAAAGGGAATCTCTCTCTCTCTCTCTCTCTCTCTCTCTCTCTCTCTCTCTCTAATGAAATTAGTGTACTTCCCAATGCTAAATAATGAGTCCTCCTCCAAGCATCCTTTAGGACGTACAGGATGAAGGCCATTCTATGTAATTAGCCTGAGGCTCAAAAAGGGTATCATATAGCAATTTCCTTCGAGCCAGCTAAGCGAACCTCATTTTTAAAGAAAGTATATATATCTGTATGACGTATGTATTACCTGAGTACCTGTAGTATATAAGGCACAACTCAACGTGCCAAACCATTTTTAAAAGAAATGTTTGTGACAACTCTGCATATAACTTGGGTGGGAGCTTTGTATCCATGCAGTATTATGGGATGGGTATATGATACCCTTTTTGAGCCTCAGGCTCATTACATAGAATTGCCCTCATCCTGTACATTCAAAAGGATGCTTGGAGGAGGGCTCATTCTATTACATATCGCCTTTTGGCTCTGCAAAGGGTATCATATAGCATGTATGAAGTGTTGATCACAAACAACAAGACTTCTTAGTGCGATCAGTAATATGAATATATTTCAGTAAAATCATTTATCATTGTTGAACTTTTAAAATCGTTTCATAATATTATAAAGCTCAATAACATATTGAAATTAAATTCATTGAAATTAACTATTGAAGTCATACTATTATATTAATTTGATCAAATTCAATTTAGAATCAATAATATCAAATTCAATTGTAAAATTTCACAATTAATTCTGGTTGACTTCCAGAATTGGTACTGCGATATGTATAAAACTATTATTTGAAATTCTCAACCTTCTCATTATTCATATACAAAAGCATTTGGAAATAAAAAGAGAATCATTTTTACCAAATTTAATAAAGTCAAAGAAATCAAATCACATATAGATTATACAATACAATAATCAAATCATCATTCGGGAAATATGAACATTAAATCAACAAATTATAATATCCTTCTTCTCACACCAATTAATGTTTATCATTCCGCACAAAGTGAAATTTATCAGTTTAATATCGCTGTTGCAAATTGTTCATCACTTGAATCATTCACATTAAGTTCTTTAAAATTAATTTGAAAAAGTCTTTGTAGATGTCCAGTTTGCAGTTTCTAACAGATCCTTCATAGAAACTCCTGCGAGATAGGCTGCAGAAGCAGACGCTCCACGAAAAGAATGCGCTGTAAAGTTCTCAATGCCGGAGAGTTCCAAAACTGTCCTGAGCCATCTAGCTAAAGTGCAAGTTGTCACCGGAAGAAAGGTTTTATACGAAACAAACAAATTTGAAGATTTCCTGTAATCTGGTGTCCTCCTCAAGTATTCTTTCAATGTAGAATAAACACAAATGCTCTTGTCAGAATATTTACACAGTGTCACTTTATGTACAGCACTACCTGGTTTACAAGTCTTTAGCAATTTTTTGATAATAAAACAACTTTATCACTAAACATTTCCATATTCTGTAGATTTAAAGCAAATAATTTTTGTGCTCTAGAAGCTGTAGTGAGTGCAATAAGGGCTATTAACTTAAGAGTCAACATATGTAAACTAACCTTGCTCAGAGGCATTAAAGTGCGTAAAAACCTTAAAACTTTGAAACATCCCTTGTAGGTTTTACTTTTAGTCTGGAGGGAATAATGTTGAAATAAACTTTCATTAGTTTTGGTATTAATAATGAGGTTTTTTATCCATTGAATACCGAAAAATGCAATGTATTTACTAGCATAGATTTCTGAGTATTTATTAAAGAATAGAAAAGTTTTAACTTCATTAAAGATGTCAAATATGTTATAACATTCACTTCAGACGGTTTATAGGGATTAATACCCCATTTATAACACCAAAAAATCCATCTTTTCCAATAACACTGATATTGTTTGTTTGTTGCTCCCCGTATAGATGCTGTGATGATTTTTGCATCCAAGTTTGAAAGTCCTGAATTCTGGAGTACTCGCCTGATACAATGTAAGCGATCAATTTCATTTTCCGAAGGGGATGTACCTCGCCTGTGTGAGTCATTGTCAACAAATCCTTGTGCCGAGGTAGCCTAATTGGAGTAGAAACAAGAGCAGACATTACTAACGGAAACCATATTTGTGTTTTCCACTGCGACAATAGAATTATGATAATGGCTTCTTTGACACAGTCATCACAAATTTTTATTTATAATTCTACCAATCAATTTGAAATGTGGAAAAATATAAGGACGAAAAATGGACCATGACATTGTGAACACATCAACATGATATGCATCTGAATAAAAAATTCCAAGATACAAATTTTTTAACTGTTAATTTAACCTTGAAGCAAATAAATCTATATCTGTTTTAAAAAACTGATCACAATTGTTTCAAAGATTTCTGATTTTAGAATCCATTCAGTTAAATCTGAAAATTTTCTAGATAATGAATCAGCATAAACATTTTCAATGCCTGGAATATATTGTGCAGAAATTCCAAAACACCAGTTCCACACTTCAACTGTTAATTTGTTGAGTTGCTTAGATTGCATACCACCCACTGCATTAATATATGAAACAACTGTTGTATCATCAGTTTTGAAACAAAGATGTTTTTAAGAAAATTTCATGAAAAAAGATTTTAATGCAAAAAATATTGCAAGAAGTTCTAAAATATTAGTATGGAATTTCGCTTCTTCACATGTCCATCTACCTCCTGTCATTTTATTTTGAAATCTTGTATCCCATCCTTTTAATAATGCATCTGTTTCAACCCAAAAATCAACAGAATTGGGTTTAATCGGTTTACCAATCAGACTCCTAAGATTTGTATGCCACCAATCTATTTCGTGAAGACTAATGTAAGAACAAACCATACAAGAATAATGATTGTCATTGTTCAATTTTAAATTCTTATCTTTATCCCTTTCTAAATTTCTGTAATGCAAGGGATCTTGCATATTAGCATCACAAGCATGTACTAACAAACCAATCAAGGATAAAAAAATTGCAAATCTTACAATGTTTTGTTGATTTTATTTCTTCACAGCAATTTAAATTATTTTGTATCTTTTCCTCTGTTAAGTATGACGGCGTATTCGTGCAATATTGACAATGTAGAACAAAAAATTAAAATTCGTTTGTACGATTTTTTAAATCGTTTGCACGATTTTTTAAATCGTTTGAACGATTTAGAAATTCGTTCAAACGATTTGTTAAATCGTTTGTACGATTTTGTTAAATCGTTTGAACGTTTTGTTAAATCGTTGAACGATTTGGTAAATTGTTTGAACGATTTGTTAAATCGTTTGAACGATTAAGAAAATCGTTTATTCGATTTATTAAATCGTTTGAATGATTTGTTAAATCGTTTGAATGATTTGTTAAATCGTTTGAACGATTTAGAAAATCGTTTGAACGATTTAGAAAATTGTTTAAACGATTTTGTTCTGATTCGGAACAGAAGCGTACTGGATAATAAACCTGGTAAAGCTATTGTATAGAGAATTCCCTTCCTTGCTGACATGTATCGAAACACTTATAATGAATTGTATCTTGTTAATAAAACTGTATGAATATTGTTGTAATGTTATAATTAGTAAACCATCATATGACGATTACATTCACAATGTTTTTATGATCACTTGTCGTAATTTGGACCTTTGTTAGTGTACAATCTTCATGTTAATTTGTTTCTTTTCTTTAAACACACTCCCTCCGGGTCTTGTATAGAAAGAAGATATCGAATATCTTCTTGAGAAACAGCAAATCCTGCCATACTAGCTTTCCAGTACAACCACCTGTATCCATGCAATTGACAACATGACTCAAGTGTTTCCTCAATAAAAAGAGCTACATCCCCTATGTCGGATTTGTATTAACGTATTAACAGTCCCAACTTAGCTGTTGTCCCTTTCAACGTTCGTTCACGAACAAAGACTCGGTGCAATTTCCGAAAAAGGGAAACCCATCTTGAAATATCCCTTGATCAATTTTCTCTGCCATTCATCGTGTCATTCATTAAAACTATGCTTTGATACGTTGTCCTATTTGCGCAAAGTTTTCTACTACGCTTCTTTTCCATGTAATAACAAGAAATAAAAATTGTACATTCGATTTTCTAAATCGAACAAACGATTTTCTAAATCGTACACACCATTTAACAAATCGTACGAACAATTTAACAAATTGTACAAACCATTTCCTAAATCGTTCAAACGATTTAAAAAATCGAACAAACTATTTTTAAAAATTGTACAAACGATTTTAAAAATCGAACAAACTATTCTTAAAAATTGTACAAACGATTTTAAAAATCGTTCAAACGATTTTCTAAATCGTTTTAAAGAATTGTTCAAAATTTTACTAAATTTTTCTAAATCGTACAAACGATTTTCTGAATCGTACAAAAGATTTTCTAAATTGTTCAAATGATTTTCTAAAACGTTCAAACGATTTTATAAATCGTTTTAAAAAATTGTTCAAACGATTTTCTAAATCGTACAAACGATTTTCTGAATCGTACAAACGATTTTCTAAATTGTTAAAACGATTTTCTAAATCGTTCAAACGATTTTCTAAATCGTTTTAAAAAAAATGTTCAAACGATTTTCTAAATCGTACAAACGATTTTCTGAATCGTACAAACGATTTTCTAAATTGTTCAAACGATTTTCTAAATCGTTCAAACGATTTTATAAATCGTTTAAACGATTTTATAAATCCTTCAAACGATATTCTAAATCGTTCAAACGATTAAAAAAATCGTACAAACGGTTTAATTTTTTTTTCAACATTGTCAATATGGCACAAATACGCCGTCGTAGTATTAATTATAATTTCAAAGAAAACTATTCTTTGTGTTTGAATAGTAACCGATTTCTTGATATTCACAGTAAACCCAAGATTATGTAACTCTGAAGTCACCATATCTGTTTGGTTTAAACAATGAGAATGATTTTGATTCATGATCAGGGAATCATCAATGTAATAACAACATCTAATTTCATTCTCTCTGAATACAGCTAATATGAGTTTAAGAACCTTGGTAAATATTCGTGGACATGATGATAATCCAAATGGTAATCCAAACTACAAATCTATAATTTTTTTCTTTCCATTCAAATGTCAAAAACTTTCTGTAATCTAAATGTACACTTATACTGAAATATGCATCTTTTAGATCAATGGAAATCAAAAAATCATCTTTATTATCAATTCTAAAGCATAAGACAAATTCTCTTGCTTAAAATGAGAATACTCAATGTATTCATTTAAATTCCTCAGATTGATGATTGGTCGTAAACTTCAATCCTTTTTTGGTACTAGAAAAATATTACGGAAATAGCATCTCCTACACCAAAAATTTCCTCAATTATAAGATTTTCTACTTCCTTAGAAACCAGATCTTCTTCTTCCTTATTAAATTTGATTTGTTTTGGCAGAGATGTTTGTAAAGGAATTTCCATAAATTCAACTTTATATCCATCATAAATTATATCTAAATCCATTGATCATCTGTAGAATTTGTCCAGTATTCATTATTAAGTTTCCTTACCTTTACTTGTAGTACATTTTTGTCGTGTTCAAGTACTGTTTCTGACTTCGTCCTCTCTGGGTACTGTTCATGGTCATGAATCTTAAGCTTGACCTGCCTCTGCCTCTGTATGCATTGTTGTATCTTTGCATTTGGCTGGAGTAATTTTAACTGCTGTTGTATTTTTTTGTAAACGGCAAGCTAAATTATTTTTTGGTTTTGAATCCCAGAATGGGGATTTAATACCAATGGGGTTTTTATTTATGTAATCCATTTCTTTCAACTTTGACATACAATTTTCCCCAAAAAGTTGATCGGTCACTGGTATTTCAGCTGAAACAATTTTCTTATACCTTGGAGTCAGACATGATTTGATTTCATTTCTACGTTTTATAGATAAATTGTAAAAACTGCATCGCCAAGCATCTTTTTGTTTTTAACCGATTCTGTATCTTGTTTGGTAATCATAGATTCTGCCATCTGAACAACAGAAATAAAACTTGTTGCGATAGATTTCTGAATTATCTGTAAATTTAAATCAACTGCATGGGCATTTTTCCATAACAACCCAGATTTCTTCATTTACACGTGGGACTTTGCAACTGCGATTGCAATTCTCTGGACGTGCGTATTGTTTTTGCAACTCAGTCATAGCTTCCTTGTCGGACTTAACAGATATTGCTGCATTTACAGCTTTTGCCAACCCATCATTAACTTCAGGGCCTGTTTTTTTCGTAGAATTTGAATGAGGAATATCCCACAAATAATTGTCCTCTTTCAAATCATTATCTTTTGTGATTTGCAAACCTTTATTATCAAAAACCTCTTTGAAGGCATCAATTGGATTAATACCTGTGATTGAAGGTGAGGGCTCTGGGTTGTCTAAATAACTCAGATCAAAATCAAACTCATTTTGCCCGTCATGACCAATTTAATCTACACTGTTTTGGTCATAATTTGGAACAGACACAAACTGTTTTACATCTTTGTTAATTTTATTTTATACATCTGCCTGTGTTACAGTGCAAGATGGAATTTGTTTGTTGTTGCCGATATTGTGTTCCATATATTCTGAATCATTATTATGACCAGAACTGCGCACTGTTTTTTCGGCCATTTGACGACTGGACAATAGTGAAATAGACTCAAGTATTTTATCAATCCCCAACTGAGTTTCAAATCACTGAAATTGATGTCATAAAGTATTTGAGGGTTTGTATCTGTGCTTACCTTTTTCTTAGATTTCTTTGTTTTTGTTGTTTTATCTACGTTACCTTCATCCCCCTAGTAGTTTTCTTGTCATCTTTGGCATTACTTGCCGAACTTCTAGTGGCAACTTCATTACCAAATAGTTCTTCAATGTCTGAAAATTTTCAGTGTCACTGTCTCTAAGATATAAAATGTCCTAATTATCAGACGCCATTCCCGAAAAACACGGCAAAGTTAAAGAAAATTTCGACAACCCAAAACTTACCTGACTTACAAAAACAGCAGTGTAAAATAAATGTAGCTGTTTTACAGCATAAACCCCCCAAACAAACTTGAAAAACGTTCTAAGTTAAAACAGTTTTTTTGTAAAAATCGAAAACCACACCTGTGTTACAGGTGACTACTTGTCGCTCGCTCAAAGAAAAAGAATGGTTCGGAACGTTGAGTTGTGCTGAGAAGCAATACAGCCAATAACAAAGACTTGAATCACAAAATCATCTATACCACAAAAGTGAACATTACCAAAATAGTCAAGGTCATTATCAACAGAGACTACAACATCACCACATTAACCAATGGCAAGCAAAGCATGAATGGAGACAGTACCAATACACTAAAGAACGATTTCACCAAAATAATAATCACTGCAAAAAAAAAAAGCCGCAGAGCCAAAACGTTGAAGAACAAACATCAAAGGAATCTCAGATGAAAGATCTTCTGGAACAGTTGCTAAAAATCTTATAGATACATGAAAGATCAGTATGATACATGTACCAATCATTCAATCTAGTTACAATCTATGCCATAATACTCCTTTATGACAGATGTATTATTCTTACACACTATGGATAAAAGAATATATGTATTTAACAATTCGGATAACATATGTACAGATATAAGGTGTTGGAGGAAAAAGGGACAAATTGAATTCCCATGTTTTATCTTTTTTTCTTTTAATATCGTCTAAAAGATGGATAGTGGAGAGTGTAAAAGGGTGAGTGTGCGTGTGTACATGTATGGCATAAATGTAAATATGTTTCAGCAATTACCTCTTTGTTTATTATGAGAAAAATATGAATAAAAAAAATGAAAAAAAAAATCTTGTATCTAAAATATATCAAAAGAATCTGTCTTCGTTGCTACAAAAATTAAATATAAGTTCTTTGGATATATCTCACATAACTTTGAAAAACAAATTACAAGAGAAAACAAAATCTATGAACAACTGAATGATGTTAGCAAATCAGACTCTGGAAAGTTAGCTTTTTATAGCAAAATTGTGAATCAAGATGAATAGAAACTGCAAAGATATTCAAAACTACCTTTGAAAAAAAGTTGTAGATCTTAACAAAATTATGGATCGGTGCCAATCCACTGTATATTGAAACGGGTAGATACTGTAAACCCCTATTTCTAGAGAAAAACTTTTGTTATTCATGTAAATTGTTTGTTGAAGACGAAAAACATTTTGTTCTTTATTGTCCAAAGTATGACCAATATAGATGTAATTATCATAATGATATATTTAATGTAAACACATATATTAGTGATAACCCGGGGGACCTAGTAACTAAAATATCAAGCCTCGAAGATTCGGGATGCATGTATAAACTTTTTGTTCTGTCTGTCTGCTGTTTTTCTGCAAAACTCTAACCTTACCGATACATTTTGATTGGATGGGGCTATGACATTAATATTTTCCAGGTGTACCTTTCGTTTGTTACTACCAAATTTGGCCACTAGACTTTAGAGTGTGGCCGACTTTTACCAAATATTTCGAAACTTTAACCGTGGCCAAAACTTTTTGGCAGTTCGTTCTTTCGGCTTTCATACTTTACATCAACGTGTATATTCCTTCTCCAAAGACCTTCCAATCGATTTTAATTATTTGTTTACCCTGATGTTGGAGATTAACATACTGTTAGAAAAAAAATCAAATTTGAACATTTTTTTTTTAAAGCATAAAAATCATACACATCTTAGAAAGCAAATAAATTTTTGAAACGGCATTATTCGAAATAAATTGTCGATTAAGAGGCTAATCATTTTTACAGGAAGAATTCCTGAAGAGGACGTTGTATGCAGAATGAAGGATCTTGAGCGTGAAAAGCAGGAGGAGAGACGGATGGAATACAATGCCAGAATAGAAAGTACGTAAAGACAGGAAAGGCACGTTGTGTTGTTAAATGCCTTGTAATATACTATAACACCAATTGTTTTACCCTTAATTTTGTAAATGTGATCTCCACATTGTGGTTAGCCCTCTTCCGACCGACTGGCTAATATTTGTATATGCTTCATGAATGACGCATGGGTTTTGAAAAGTAGTGAGTAATAAAAGATTCAAGATCCAGATTAACCAAAAAAAAAAGCGGGTCTTCGTTTATTGTTCATTTTTTTCTTCTGCAAATATGCATTGGCAGGCTTTAAAAGCGTTCACATCAAAGTAGTAGATTTTCAATCCATGCAATTCCATAATATCATACAAAATGTTACTATTAATTGATAAAAATTAATAATAAAAAAATCTTTTGCTTATTCGTAAATGCATGTAAATTTGAAAAGTTGTGAACGTAATTTAAAGGTGTTTCTTTCTTAAATAAATACATACATGTATATAGATTGTATTAATTATCAAAATTCCAATTTACGAGTAACTACATTAAATATTTAATTTGAAATCAAATTCATTACAAACATATATTTATTTCTACATAAATCTCAAACATTCAATAATTCGACGTATAATGGTGACAGCAATCTATTCAAAATTATACAAGCAAACAGTTTATATAAAAAAAAAGGGAAAATAACATTAAAAAAGTTAATTTTTACAGGATTCACCATCATTAAAAATTCTACTGTGTTTCAGACTTTTCGTGAAGCACTTATATTCGTGATGTTTAAGCGATCAAATTCACAACTGAGCCTTTATTCGCTGTAATTATGTAAGCCCTCTCCTAAATTTTTTTGAAATAACTAAATATTTGTTTTACAAAAAGTATGTTCTAACATATTGATAAATCTGAATTAATGAATATTTTAAGAATGATATTATACTTGCAATGTCCTATTTATTTTAACAATGCAATTACTAGTATTTTCCAACCCGACTTAAAGAGGCTGGAGGGTAGTGGCCATTTTCAGACTATTATCTCCTTGAGAAAAAGAGTTCCATACAAAGATAAATAAAAATGATCAAATCTTAAAACTTAATTTTTTTCTGTGCTAAATGATACTTGACAGCTTAAGATATCATGTCTTAAAAATATATATATATCTGATGGTTAATTTATTGATCCCAAGCCTCCTTACTTAAAAAATTAATACTTTTTTTTACTTATAAAGTATACCTGTATCAGTATCTTCAAGTTCTATGTATATATTAAAGTTCGATATTTTTTACTAATTATTCACATGTAACAGTTCAGTTACTTCATATTTTACACATGCTCTGAAGAACAGAGGAAATTCTGGTCGATACGCTCAAATTACGTTCCTTCTTTAAAATTATGTTTCCTGTGATTTTGTAAGTTGATCTATTTATCGAATAAAAAAAGAGAAAGCTTACAATAAAAAAATATTTTCAAGGGTTGTCTTTAAAGGTGCATAGACACAGATTTGAAGTTAAAGTGTACTTGCGATGGCTACTTACTTTTAAATTTGTTTAAGATCATGCTTAAACAAAACTAAAGAAAAAAATCGCACCAAAATCTATGCACCACTGACGAAGATATTGAGAGAAAACCAAATTTCACACCTGAGCGATTTTATGAAAGCGGCCTTGGGCGCTGTGACGTCACAACATGTTCTGGTCATTTTGAATGCACATAAAACAGTGGAAACACGATGAGGATTTTAAGTGTTTTAATTAATTTTGAGAATTATTGGAATATTAAATTCATTATGAGTATATATTATCTGTTCTTAGTTTTGTCTAGAATTAGTTAAGTGGGTATTTTTTTTTTTTATTTTTTTTTTTTGGTGTGTTTACATTCATGCAGTAATGAAACAGTAACTTTGAACCGCCGAAAAGTTACCGATCTTAATTTTCCAATAAATAGGATTCGATGGATAATGCCACTTCTATCTACATCGTATCTGTGTTTTCTCCCTAGTATGTAAGACATTAATTGTAACCCATAAATATTGAGTGGAGAATTAGTGTATATATCCGAAGTAAATGCTATAATGTTTGCTGTTATATTCTTTGAATACACATACATAGATATTTTACTTGAAAGGGACGTTAATGGTAATCTAAAAACCGAGTTATATGATAAACGTGATGACTGTAACTTTCCTATCGTGAACTTCCCGTACTTATGCAGCAATATACCTTCGTCACCTGCATACAGAGTGTATATATCTCAGTAGATTGTTGTCATGATCGGAAAATAACGGGAAAAATCCGTTGTCAATTCAGATTATAAAAATAATGGACTTACAATTAGTATAAAATTGTCAGTCAGCATTTGACGGATTATTCGTCCTTCCACCAAGATAATCGCCGCCTTATTACCCCAAAACTGCTATCAGTAGAACAGGTTAATATAATCATTACATTCACCATAAAACTGTAAGAAACCGATTGCGCGATTTCGAATCTTGCGCGATCTTTAAGCTGGTCAACTTTACCTTGCTGTTCTTCTGACTAGCGCTGTGCACGCTGTTTGCCTTATTCAATCGGCGTGTTTACCTCCGGCTTATTTAAGCCTGGGCTTATCAAGACTTTCTAGCAACCAATGACATTTACCTACTCGACTGGTCTACGTAAAGTCCATCTTTTTCAATTTCTCATTGCGCATCTGTGGAACTGATTGGAAGATGGGGTTTCGAAATTCCCAAAGATTTTCTTTTAAACTAAGTGCTATCTTGTTGAAAAGTTTGAAAAATATCCTTATTTGGAGAATAATTACACTAATGAACTCCACGCAAAGGAGAAACAAGACTACGATAGATACGCAAAGGAGACATTGAATGACAGTTTTCAATTTTTACTCTTGCGGGAATTTCGTCAATTAATTTCACTTACTTACGAACTATGAGTCAAAATAAAACAGAATTTTTAATAAGGATGATTTGAAACGTTAGATCTAAGAATACTAGAACATACAGTTTGGAAAAATCAAATTGCTTCACCTCAAAAGTTTACCCAGCGTTTCTTTTTTCCTTTCATGCAGTATAAAATTGGATGGTTTGCTGTCTATTGCTTTTTGAAAACCGTGCAATCAACTCTCTATGTTTTGTTTTTGTTTTTTAATATCAAGCATTCGCTTCTTGTTTTGACTATTGTTGAAAGCAATGATCTGTATAGATTAATACAATATATATAATAAGTACATTCACAAGAATTTTTTTTAATTTTCCCATTCTGCATTTTTTCATTTTAATTATCGAAATACTTATTAAAATTTTTAAGTATTTACAAAATGCCTCTTTAGATCCACTCAAAACTGACAAAAAGGATTTCCCATTAGCATTTTGCTGGAAACTTGCGGCTCCTCTTTAGCCATTTCACGGATTATTGAAGCCGTAGATCGAGTTTGACTAGGGATTTTAATATAATTGCAATTGTGATGTACCCTTCTGGTTGAACTTTCCGTAAGTTTCGATCTCGAAAGACTGGCCACATAAAGAGTATGGTTGCAAGGAATTTATTTTACGGAGTTTCGGACGAAAATTCAAGTGGATAGACGAAAATACAAGTGGGCGTGACCGACCTTTTTTACGGAGTTTCGGACGAAAATTCAAGTGGATATACGAAAATACAAATGGATAGACAAAATTACAAGTGGATGTGACCGACCTAGACAAATTCAAGATGGCGCCCGATTTGTACCTTGTTTATCATTAGGTAGGATTTAATGTTTAAAGTAAGAGAAAAATAAGTATTGTCAAGTGCTTGTGTTCCCACATGTGTCTGTGTATCCATTAAAACTCTTAAAAATAACAAATTGAGAATATGAGTTTTTATTCTGTATACTAAGTCGCAAAGTTAAATAACGCAAACGAACATTGCGAGAAGAAAAGTGACTAATTAATTTTAAACGCACTTTCTTTGTATTTTTACGTTGATTTGAATGGGTTATTTACTTTTTTAAATTGAATTGTGTCAAAATAATGTACACTGTTGTGTTCCTAGAGTATTGGAAATGCATATACATGTAGATCCTACTGTGTATTCTAACACGCGGTGACAAGGATTTGCGAGTTTTATAGAGATTTGAACGTCGTGGATTTATTATGGATTTCATCGAAAAAAGACTTAATGTAAATATTTTCATGTTAATATACAAAATTTCAGTTACGGGCAGATGCATGGTTAAAGAGGATGTTGAAATCAGATGAAAACAAAAACTAATCCCACCAAATGGCATTCCGCAAAAAAGTATGTGCTTAATTTTCAGGCATCTGCAATGAGACGTTGCTGAGAAAACTGGGGGAAAATTTGGGATGTAAGGAACGGACAAATGAAAAGATAAACAGGAAATTGATATCAGATTCATACAACAAAAGGCTCATTGGCCACATCGCTCACCTGAGTATAATTCAAGACTATTTCTATATATTACACTGACTAACCTGGATTTCCTAATGTAGACCCGTCCTTTCCTATCTCCGGGGGTCATCATTTAGAATGTGCACTACCCCGGCAAGCTTTTGTGACCCAGTGGTTCTTGAGAAGAAGATTTTTAAAGATTTTTGTCCTAGATATTTCAATGTATAACTTGGATTTACTATTGTGGCCCCATCCTAACCCCGGGGTTCATTTTAACAATTTAGAATAAACAATATCCGAGGATGCTTCCGTACCTGCAATTAATTTAATGACAATCGGATGGGAAGAGCAAACGAGACTGGAAGTTCTCAGAATTTAACTTTTTTTTCAAAAACAAAGAAAGGAAAAGATAAATACAAAGAAGTGTTTCTTACTAACCTTGTTCCCATGGACCTCTCAGGAAGTGTGGATAGAAATTGTAGAACGGTGGCATAACCATACCCGTCTGTTTCTGCGCGTTAAAATCTAAAAGATAAAATTTCATATTAAAAGCCAAGAAATGTCTGAGAAACAAATCTACATTAGCAGTATTAGAATGTTACAGTTTTAATGTTCAGATGGTGAAAAGCATTGGGTAACCCCAGGATAAGGGCAACATTGTGTTAAATTTGATCTCTATCAGACTTTTTCTCCATCAGACTTCAGTATTATTACTTTAAAATACTTCTAAAAGGAGATTAATATATACTAAATTTGTCAAGCAAAGCGGTCTAAAAATATTGAACGAACAAAGAGCAGTCCTTACTGAAGATTGAATATTGATATTTTGATGTATATTCAGTCAGGATCATGAATCCTTTAAAGGATCTATGTAAAGAAGTTTATTTTTTTTTCAAGCAGAGTTCTAAAATATTCAGCCGAGTTTTTCAATGTCTCAGTAAGTTTTACTCTTGACCTTGCGTCCTGAAGGCTGTTCATCTCCTCCTTTAATGAAAACAGGTGTACGATGTTTGATGTTTCTCAAACTGAAGATTAATAAGATATATTCAGTGTTTTGAATGAAGGTTCATGTATTGATCAGCTTACGTGCACGAAAGCAGCAAAAGGCAGCCATTTGTTCCATTGTTATAGTCGTTTGTATTTCCTTATTTATAGGTGTGTCTTCGGAATCAGAGACGTGAACTGTAATAAAAGACTGGCGTTATTCATTCTAATTGTTAGTCAATTATTCATACATTGAATTGACGACGGATTTTTTCTGTTATTTCCTGATCATGACAAGGAGCACACGATGGGTGTGACCGGCCAGCAGGGGATGCTCGCTCCTCCATGGCACCTGATCCCACCTCTGATGTTTCGGAGGTCCGTGTTTGCTCTGCTCCTGTTTTGTATTGTTTTATGGACTTTGATTTTGAATACTGTTGGTTATCTCCATATCCTTCACAGAATAAAAACAGAATATATATGACTTTGTATATTTCCATTCTATTACATATCGCCTTTCGGCTCTGCAAAAGGTATCATATAGCATTTTCCTTCGAGCCAGCGAGGCGAAGCGAACCTCATTTTAAAGAAGTTAAAATTATTTGTATGACGTATGTATTACCTGAGTACCTGTAGTATATAAAGCACAACTCAACGTTCCGAACCATTCTTTTTCTTTGAGCGAGCGACAAGTAGTCACCTGTAACACAGGTGTGGTTTTCGATTTTTACAAAAAAAACTGTTTTAACTTAGAACGTTTTTCAAGTTTGTTTGGGGGGTTTATGCTGTAAAACAGCTACATTTATTTTACACTGCTGTTTTTGTAAGTCAGGTAAGTTTTGGGTTGTCGAAATTTTCTTTAACTTTGCCGTGTTTTTCGGGAATGGCGTCTGATAATTAGGACATTTTATATCTTAGAGACAGTGACACTGAAAATTTTCAGACATTGAAGAACTATTTGGTAATGAAGTTGCCACTAGAAGTTCGGCAAGTAATGCCAAAGATGACAAGAAAACTACTAGGGGGATGAAGGTAACGTAGATAAAACAACAAAAACAAAGAAATCTAAGAAACAGGTAAGCACAGATACAAACCCTCAAATACTTTATGACATCAATTTCAGTGATTTGAAACTCAGTTGGGGATTGATAAAATACTTGAGTCTATTTCACTATTGTCCAGTCGTCAAATGGCCGAAAAAACAGTGCGCAGTTCTGGTCATAATAATGATTCAGAATATATGGAACACAATATCGGCAACAACAAACAAATTCCATCTTGCACTGTAACACAGGCAGATATATAAAATAAAATTAACAAAGATGTAAAACAGTTTGTGTCTGTTCCAAATTATGACCAAAACAGTGTAGATTAAATTGGTCATGACGGGCAAAATGAGTTTGATTTTGATCTGAGTTATTTAGACAACCCAGAGCCCTCACCTTCAATCCCAGGTATTAATCCAATTGATGCCTTCAAAGAGGTTTTTGATAATAAAGGTTTGCAAATCACAAAAGATAATGATTTGAAAGAGGACAATTATTTGTGGGATATTCCTCATTTAAATTCTACGAAAAAAACAGGCCCTGAAGTTAATGATGGGTTGGCAAAAGCTGTAAATGCAGCAATATCTGTTAAGTCCGACAAGGAAGCTATGACTGAGTTGCAAAAACAATTCGCACGTCCAGAGAATTGCAATCGCAATTGCAAAGTCCCACGTGTAAATGAAGAAATCTGTGATGTTATGGAAAAATGCCCATGCAGTTGATTTAAATTTACAGATAATTCAGAAATCTATCGCAACAAGTTTTATTTCTGTTGTTCAGATGGCAGAATCTATGATTACCAAACAAGATACAGAATCGGTTAAAAACAAAAAGATGCTTGGCGTTGCAGTTTTTACAATTTATCTATAAAACATAGAAATGAAATCATATCATGTCTGACTCCAAGGTATAAGAAAATTGTTTCAGCTGAAATACCAGTGACCGATCAACTTTTTGGGGAAAATTGTATGTCAAAGTTGAAAGAAATGGATTACATAAATAAAAACCCCATTGGTATTAAATCCCCATTCTGGGATTCAAAACCAAAAAATAGCTTAGCTTGCCGTTTACAAAAAAATACAACAGCAGTTAAAATTACTCCAGCCAAATGCAAAGATACAACAATGCATACAGAGGCAGAGGCAGGTCAAGCTTAAGATTCATGACCATGAACAGTACCCAGAGAGGACGAAGTCAGAAACAGTACTTGAACACGACAAAAATGTACTACAAGTAAAGGTAAGGAAACTTAATAATGAATACTGGACAAATTCTACAGATGATCAATGGATTTAGATATAATTTATGATGGATATAAAGTTGAATTTATGGAAATTCCTTTACGAACATCTATGCCAAAACAAATCAAATCTAATAAGGAAGAAGAAGATCTGGTTTCTAAGGAAGTAGAAAATCTTATAATTGAGGAAATTTTTGGTGTAGGAGATGCTATTTCTGTAATATTTTTCTAGTACCAAAAAAGGATTGAAGTTTACGACCAATCATCAATCTGAGGAATTTAAATGAATACATTGAGTATTCTCATTTTAAGCAAGAGAATTTGTCTTATGCTTTAGAATTGATAATAAAGATGATTTTTTGATTTCCATTGATCTAAAAGATGCATATTTCAGTATAAGTGTACATTTAGATTACAGAAAGTTTTTGACATTTGAATGGAAAGAAAAAAATTATAGATTTGTAGTTTGGATTACCATTTGGATTATCATCATGTCCACGAATATTTACCAAGGTTCTTAAACTCATATTAGCTGTATTCAGAGAGAATGAAATTAGATGTTGTTATTACATTGATGATTCCCTGATCATGAATCAAAAGGGCGCCCGATTTGTACCTTGTTTATCATTAGGTAGGATTTAATGTTTAAAGTAAGAGAAAAATAAGTATTGTCAAGTGCTTGTGTTCCCACATGTGTCTTTGTATCCATTAAAACTCTTAAAAATAACAAATTGAGAATATGAGTTTTTATTCTTATCTCTTTGAAGGAAAAATAAACAAGAACCTTTTCACAGGAAAACGGAATCCTTTCGAATAGGGATTACTGTTGATCTTAAGTGTGGTCACGTCTCTATTGTTGTATGCAGTGACTGCTATGAAAGTTGTGGCTCGAATAGGAAATTCGACAACAGATATCTCATCATCTCTTTCATGTCTGACGATGGAAATACGTACCAAGTATTTTTGAAATGTATGTAGTGTAAACTGGAAATAAAAAGCAATAAAGTGTAATTAAAAAAATCTCATGCTTTCTACTCGAAATATTTCATGTATAAATCAAATCCCTACCAAAATGTTGAGAATCCCGGAGTTTGTATTAAACAGTTAAAATTGTTGCATTCTCTAAATACATTTACATTAGCATACATAGATATCATATCAAAAAATTAACTCCCATCTGGCATTAATATTTTTCCAATAATAACTTTTTTTTGTTCATTGAGTCACCCGTGTAGCGGAGTGATTAGAGCGTCGGCGAAGTAGTGCGAAATAGCTAGGGAATTAATCCTATCGCCGCAGGTTCAAATCCAACTGTTGGCTGTTGAGACCGGTCTCGTGGTTTTTTAAGAAATAAATAACAGGGTTAAAAAGTTCCCCGGTCTCTGACCAGTAGAGCTTTACATGTCACTTTAAAAATATCGGGCTGGTCCTTTGTCGTTTGTGTGTTGTGGCGTTTTCTGGTAGGCCAAAAATTAGTTTTGCCGCACCTCTGACATTCCATATAGATAACAGTTTCCAATCTTTATTTTTTCACAAGTACAAGAATAGAGATTTGAATTTGCGTTGAAAAAAAAAACACAGACTCTTTCAATCCCTCCGCTTGCAAACTCAATTCAACTACTCTTTCGTTAGTGAAGGATGTTTCAGGTTCGGGGGAACTGTCTGTCTTTTCTCCGTCTTGATTTTTTTATTTTTTAAAAATATTTTAATAGTTTTTCATACTCTCTATAGACCTTTTTCGTATGACATATTTACCTAGGAGTTATTACCCTTAGTCGCCATCTTATAGTGCAAAGTAAATAATTAACCTTTTTGAGCGTGTCAAGTTAAAGGCCTAAACAAGTGTTTTCTTCTTTTCACGCGTAAGATTTTGCTCAAACTCTGCTTCATATGATACAAAAAGATGTCTGTTTATATCGGGGTGCAATTGTTACCAATGGAAATTTCAGTAAACTGTTGAAAGACCAAAACCACACCGATATTGTCAATCAGAAACTCAAGCATCTTTTTATGACAATATCAGAGTACTTGTGTAAAAATTGCACATGATCAATAACCAGGTAAGTAAATTTACGAGTTCCGTTTTTATTGAAAAAGCAGCTATCAATTATATCAAAAAGCCTGTACATTGTACGTTTTTAATAACAAACACGTAAAAAAATATATTTTTTACAGATCAAACAAGATTTTATTTACATTTCATTTTTATACTGCATACTGCATACATAAGATATCTTTTGTTTGTTTGTAGTTTTCTACTGTAACCGCGGTAAGATTTTTACGTCATATCCTATTGTGACGTAAGTAAACTTAGGACGTACCTTAAATGATGCAACGGTCAACTTTTTAAGAATGCTCTATAATCTCGCATTGAAAAGGAGTTCTCACTTCTTATGAACAAATTTATATCCCCTTAGCCCATGGATGCTTTGTTGCAGGTTTGACCCATTTGTTCTTGAGAAGAAGGTGAAAATGTAAAAAAAAAGTTTACAGATGCTGGACACATTTCGATTGTGAAGGCTCAGGTGAGATACAAACGCGGTCGTAACTCAGCATAAAATGATAAATGATATTTATTTTTTAGTAAAAGGCATTCAGCTGCGTCTGTGAATCAGCGGGAGAATTCTAAAAATTTGCAATAAGCACTACGTCTTTATATCATCTCCAAAAATGATAAAGTCAACATTCATGTGCTCATAACTTCAATAACACAATTCATATACTTAGAACTTTTCAAGTCAACAAAAAAGGCGGTTGCAATGTTCACTATACTAATTCTTATTTCCGGTCAAAGATATTTTATCTGAAATATATAGTATATAAGAAAAATACAAGTTAACTGTTTTTCATTTTTCCTTTACGGAGATTGTCGCCATTATAACTCTTAATATGCATGGATGCAAATGAGCCGAATGAACAACACCGTTTCTCCACATCAATTTCATTTTATATTTAAAGGTCTGCTTCTCTCATTGAGAAGCACCGATCAGATTAGATAGACAAACACTTATATTACTTGGCATTTCAAATGAACGTGTTACAAGTTGTTTATAAAATAAAGCTTAACGTAAATGACTGATTGGTTGAGGGATAAAACATTTAATATTGGTTATTTTCCTAAAGACGTCGCAACAGTCAGCCTATGAATATTTAATTAAATTGCCAGTGTTCCAATTGCAATGTTTCGACTAAGGGCCCTTGGTATTGCTAAGATGAAGCGTAGCTGACGTTGACTGAAACCAGGTAACGATTTTCCAATCGTGTATCATCGGGGCTTTCACTTCTCTATCTGAATTCTGAGGTAGACGTACTTCTCAATTCTAGAGAAGAAACGTTTGTTTGGATAACTGAAGGTCACTAGGAGATATCCCCGAAAGGGGTTTCTTCAGATGCTGTGTTCAGATTGTGTAGTCATCTACGTGAGCAGATCAAGAGATCTGATTTTAATCAGATTGACTTTCATAAATATTGAAAAAATCACTTACGATTCCAGCCTTTGTGCCAGGTTTGTTTGATAATTTTATTTTTTCGAAGGAAATCTTTCGTGTCATCCAGTCCGATCCAATCCGAGGAGAGTCGGGGTGCTTGAATGGATAATTCTTGAATTCTTCTTCTTTCTCCCCAATAGGAATCCATTTGTTGCTAAGAAACTTGAAGCTTTTATTGCTAGCTGGAATTATGTCAAAGATGACGTCATATAATCCAAAAGGATCAACACCTCTCAAGGAAAACTCGATGTATGGAAACATTCTCCTGAAAATAAAAACATCATTTAGAAATGATTTAAATGTGAATCCAATTGCTGCTTTAGGAACTTATAATATTCTTTAATATTAACAAACAGTGTTATTTTCTGTATGAAATCCATGACTTTCAAATCTCTATAACACACGCGAAACTTTGTCACCGCGTGGTAGAATACACAATGGGAACTTTATGCATGTTTATAATCTAAAAAATCAAATGTACATGAAAGATTAACGAAATAAGCAATTAAGAAGAAGAAACATTAGATAATTTAAATATAAACATTGAATTCCTATTTTTGGATGTCTTTGGTCCTATAACACACCTGGCTTGGCGACAAATTAGAATACCGCGCTTACGTGCTGCATTCAATTTGTCGGCACGGCCAGGTGTGTTAGTGGACCGAACACATCCAAAAATATGAATTCAATGCTTAAATATAAACATACATCTAAAATGAAAAAGTATTTTCTCTCTGAGTTATTTCCCTTGACCACCGTCTTGGTGGGCAATCTTGTCATTTAGAGTCCAGGCTTATTATAAAACTGTCTTCAGTTAGACTTAATTCAATAAATTTGCACTTAAAATTTAAGCTTAATCGTAGAGAGGATCACAAAAAATGATTTAGAGTTAGGGCCGTATTTTTGTCTTTTAAATCTAAAGACTGCTCACATCATCATTACTGAAAAAATATTAAGTAAACTGCTATTGGATATTGAAAGATCGTAACAAAATTCTTTCCGACTATGCTGTTATACTCGCTATAGTCAATATTTGAATTTTTTGCGTAAAATACCCTTAACATTCAACAACGACCAGAATGGAATAGGATAGTACATTTTGCCATTATTTGCGACGATGTTTTTGCTGCTGTTGTTGGGTTTTTGAGAGGAATCCAAGGTGAAAATAATGATTTCAGAGATGGAAGCGAAAGGTACATAACAAAAATACAATCAATTAATCAATGAATCCATCAGCTTGTTGGGATTGATGCCATCCACATCTCCAAAGCCACGACTGGACAATGTATTCGCAGGGTGGCATCTGCAAAAGCGAAGTTGCTGGCCGCTTTATTCGGATCACTTCTCGTCAGGATGCCATAAACGCAAAAAGAATGTTCCATGATATCGCAGGTAAAAAAACCTTGGACCAGACCATGGCTTTTAAATGCATGTATTCGTGCCATTCACATTGAAAAGCTGCAAAAGCGAAGTTGCTGGCCGCTTTATTCGGATCACTTCTCGTCAGGATGCCATAAACGCAAAAAGAATGTTCCATGATATCGCAGGTAAAAAAACTTTGGACCAGACCATGGCTTTTAAATGCATGTATTCGTGCCATTCACATTGAAAAACAATTGCACCCTTTAAATCAATGAACACGTGTCTGTCTATTAGCATTTCGGTTCCAACTTTTCGACTTACATCCCAATTCACTGTTTTAAAGGCATTTGTGTATTTCTTTTATCTTGAAATAAGAATAAAAGAAAATAAATAGAACATTTCTTTTTAGTGAATTAGTGAAATTATTATGTTTTGGTTATTGTTTGGTTATTGCTGCTCGTTAAGCATCATACATGTACAAATGTGTGACGAAAGGGGGAGGGAGGCTGCATATGACCAAAATAACACATATCATAGTCATAACACTATTGCAAATCTTGTTTGAATATATACACTGCAACTGAAATTGCGTTGAGTGGTGACACTTTTGAATTCGACAATTTGAACAATTTGAGTCACGCGTTTTAATTGGTTGATTGTTTTACTAAAGATAACAGGTACGGGGAAGGTAACAACAATGCACTGTGTAGAACACTTGTGCTTATAGAACAGACGTACAAATGTATAGGAAACATTGCCTCTCCATTAATTGGTCTTAGAACGAACCCAGAAAGAGCAATTTAGAATTTGATGGCATGTGCTGTTCTGAGCAATATAAGAGTCCCGAGGCAAGATTCTGTGTTTGTTGATCCAGGTGACCTTACCATAGCCGGCTTTGACATAAAGATGACATAAACCAACAACAATGGTCTTGGATATATGGAACTGACTGCCAGACAATGTCTTGATTATTAAGATTTCAGGCTAGAAGAGCTTTTTCGACAGAATTGTCCGTCCGTTTGTCTGTTATCATTTTTTTAACATGCTACTCCTATTACAGTGTAAGTCTGATATGATTTCAATATAAAAAGTATTTTACACTAATTAAGCTACATTAGAACTTCAAACGATGGTATTGTACTCCAGCCTACCTCAACGACATTTTTCAAAAGTTAAGCTATTCGAATGATTTTTTTTATAGATATTTATATGGATTTTGTTAAAACAGTACTTATTTGTAAAAACAAAGAGAGATAACTCTATAAATGTGGTAAAAATTGTTTTTCACTATAGAAATCAACGGAAAATATTTTTCAAACATACCCCCTCCCCCGTGAAACAAAATTTCTTTTTACTGGTATTATTGACTGATATTTTTAAAATAAATACCAAAGCTTGTTGGTGTTTCACGGGGGGAAGCAATACGTTTATAGACAAAAACGACAAAAATGTTTATTTTTTCATTTATTGTAGCGGTTAGGGATAATTTTTATTTGGTGCTGGTTTTTAAATTAATAATAAATTACCATTAAACTGGTCTGTCGCCTTTGTCATGATTTTTAAAATCGTTTCTGTGAAATTCGTTAAAACTCTCATCCTCTTTAGTTTTAGTCTGATTTCAATATAACCTGGCATACAAGTAGGCTAGATTAAGATACATAATTTAGTGCATCAGTTTTCTGATAACAATAAACAGTGTTGCAATAGAGTCTAAAAAATAAAAAAAAATCTTTAAATTCAAATTTTCAAACAAGTAGACTATACTTATAACCAAAATTAAGTACATTAAGTAATTTATCGCACAAGTTATGTTTTCTGAGGTACACTATTTTGTGCATTGGTTTTCGTTTTCAATAGTGTTGCCAAAACTTATTAAACATGTACATAGAAATTTCTTAGAAATACTCTCAAAACGCTACTACTCTTACAGTTTTGGTTAGATTTGAATATAACTTGGCACACAAATAGACAACACTAAGGTACATAATTCTATTTATTGCCGCTTGCTGAAAAGTTTTGAATCCAAGTGCTTCTTTATTCACAGATAAGTAGAGCAACATTCTCAAAGACTTATGATTTCATTTTGTCTCAAAAGATTTAAGAAGAGGTAGCAAACCTAGAAGTATTTATGAGAACTCTAAATGGAATAAAAATTATGATGCAAAGAAGGTTTTAACAATGAAATGTATCGATATAACGATTAGCATTTAAGATCAAAAGTCCATAAAACAATACAAATATGGAGCTGAGAAAACGAAAGATCAGAGGTGGGATCAGGTGCCAGGCAGGATTGAGTATGTGCTAACCGGTCAGACCCATCGTGTACTCCCTGACATGCGCACTTGGCGGTCCGTGTTTGTTCTGCAAAATTATTGTATGGTTTTATGGACTTTAGATCTCGAACACCTACTTGGCCTCGGTCAGTTTTGATATTTTTTGGTGGATAAATAATAATGTTCAACACCAAATGAGTTCATAATTGTATAATAGTTCATTGTTAACAAAGATGTAAATGATTTACAGACAACAATATTTGTCTTTTATACTCGTACTTAATTTCCTGTCTAAAAACGAGGCCATCAGGGCATGAGCGCTGGACGTCTACATTCGACATGCTTTAATGAAGTTTGATGAAATTGGTAAGTCGGAAAATTAGAAGATTTAAACCATTTCTTTTTTGCATGTAACAAGCTAATTCAGAGAATTCGTGTCCCCCGCTTCGGGAAAAAGTCGGCTCCCCCTGACTGAATTTGTAGAATTATTAACAAGTATACTGAAGCAATTAAATACATGTATGTCAATATGCAAATAAGGATTTGATTGCTTATTCTTTATTATGTGTATAGAAGATTCTTTTATATGGAATATTTATCACACTGTAATAATGATTTTATAACCTCATAAATTTTTCATTTCACATGCTGAATACTATCATTTAGTTAAAAAAAAAGTATTTAAAAAAAAAGAAAAAAGAAAAAAAAAAACGAGATTCGATCCCGGGACCTCTCACATTTGAAGCGAGAGACATTTTTTTTTTTTATCTTTTATTTGAAGCGAGAGACATAACCACTAGACCACGGAATCGCTTTACTCGGTTTAAAGTATATGCAGAACTGAAGTCCCATACGTGTATATATTCATGTTTTCATGTTCGATATTCTCAAAATTTTACACAATCCATGGTGTTTGATTCATTTAGCCTTTATTAAACAGTTCTAATAGATGTAATAAGAACATAAAGTCCGCCGAGAACCTGTTTTATACGCAATAACTCTCCTCATGCCCCTGCGCTAAAAATAGTGACATGTAAAACTATAAATACTAATAAAACAAACGGGGCGGGGCACCTTGAGAAGGGCGAGAGACGTCATAGGGAGTTTTGGTATTAAATTACATTGCATAAGCTCAAAATCTTCTTTAAATATCGCCCGGAAATGATAGTGTTACACACAGACAGAATGTATAAATTTACGACCTTGAACTTTGACCTTTTG
>PRKT01000003.1:2327268-2348721 GCA_003671525.1 Saccostrea glomerata | reverse complement strand
GGAGTTTGATATAATCAAGTCGAAAAACATCTTTTTTGCATAAAACTACAGCTAGAATCCAACTGTCATTTCAGTAAAATAATTATTTAACACATTTTCATGAAACCTTACCCGATGCTTTCAATTTTATACACATGATTCGAGATTTCTCGTAAAAACCATGCTTAACTCAGGATTCTAGCAGCACTTTCAAATATTTTAGAAGGCAAGCTCTGAGCCAATCTTATGTATTTATACATAAGTCCATATATCCAGCTTATTTTGTTCTTTTGCATTATTTAATCACGATTAGGCAGAAGATAGGCCAACAAGAATACGTATATACATGAAGCTGCCTGTCTTCAAAAGAGAAAAGGATCGATGAAATTAAATTAGCCTACCTGTTTAAAACTGAATTCCATATGAATTTCATATAATATTCACGATATTGCTTTAAAACTACATTTTACCTACGTTTGTACATGCTGTCGTAGCCAAATTCTTTTTACACGACATGATCAAATCCTAAGTTACTTGATGTACGCATATGACGTCATCGGTGGTAGATGTTAATGAAGATGACAGATACAGCAAAAATAAAAAATTATCTTTGTTAATGTTTACATGTTTCTATTTGTTTCTAAAGCTTAATTACATCTCTAAATAACAATATCACGAAAACTTTTGTTCTAAAATTGATGTCATCTCGCCTACTAGACGTACTAATGCATCACTCATTTAGTCAAGCTAAAATATTCTGAATACTTCCTTATTAAACCCGCGTCTGTACCTTACATTTTAAGGGAAGCTTTAAGAACATAGCTACCATAAATTAGGACATTAAGAGATCATTTACGTGCTTATGCGTTTACTCTGATGGATTCAGTGAATAATACATTCGGACTGAAACTAGAGCGACAGGAAGTGCTCCAAAGGAGAGATATGGCAAAGAACAAGCCAGCTGAAAGAAGAGGAAGTCCCCTTTGCAGGAGTATAGGGGAAAAGAAGCCTCAAGACAGCAGAGCACAATGAACAACTCTGCATGGCTGAACCTACCCTGTGCTTACTAAATCTCCCTGAGGTAATTAACTATGGAGAGTTGCTGTCTTGCTTCATTATATATATATATTATCATATAACTGTATGGATGTGTTTGGGAGAGCAAGAGTGAGAGCGCTAGCTAGGAATAAGGTGATCCGATTGAAACGGAGCCAAACGGAACTAGAGCGAGAGAGAGACCTGAGGCGACATTTTGAGAAGAACCGTGAGCTAGAGTGTAAGGTGAATAGACTGCAAGCCATGGACAATCTTTTGAAGAACAAAATTTCGTACTGTGATAGGCTGTTTAATGTGAACGACTGATTGATTGTGTTTTGTTTAACGTCCCTCTAAAGATTTTTTCACTCATATGGAGACGCCACAACTCACCAGTGGAGAGCTACAATTTTTGTCCTTAATACGGCACTAAGGGTCATTGAGCAGTTAGAGATCTTTTTTATGTCAGCACCTACAGCAGCACGGGACCTTGGTTTATACGGTCTCATTTAAAAGACGGTTTCCACGTCCGGTAGTTGGAATCGAACATGCGTCATCAGGATCAACTCCTTATATGTAATTTGCGACTCTATAGCAGACGCACTAACCACTTACATTTTCATCAGGATCGCAGCACTTATCAGATACCTTAATACTTCTATAAAGTTGAATTATAAAAGCTTATTATGATCAATTGAGTGTATGCCCTTGCACTAGATCGATTTATTAAGACCCCCACATTAACCTCCGGTGTACCTGCATACAAATATAAGATAGTATCAATTAGATACGTAATATGCAGAAAATATATGTATAAAATCGTGAAGAAGACAATGAATCCAAGTTAATGACCCATGGAACATCTGTAAGTAATATTTCATTTAATTTTAGAAAATATTTTTCGTTGAAAAAATATTACTTGATCTGCCTCTCAATGCAAAGAAACTTCGTCACGTTTTACGAAATGACGTCACAATGACGAGTGGATTGCGATCTGTGACATGTTTATAACTTGCTATGTGCGATTTAATTAACGACAAAAAGCATGCTGTAGTACGTTTTGATGTAGTTTGATAGTTTTCTTCATGTTAAATTAGCAAATCACCTCATTTTGTGGTACCAGGCGTATTTTAAAGAAGAGTTGAATTTGTATGATGTCCTTTATAAAACCTTAGCTGTGCTGCAAATCAAATGCCGACTGACGTTTTTCATACTACAGTGCTGCTATCCCACAAGTTGATATGGGATGGAATCGGATAGGATTCAGGATTGACGATTCATGATAGAAACATGTAGTTAATCCAATTCTATCCTATCCTACATTCTACAGCCAATCAGATTCGACCAAAGGTAATTTATTTTCCAGAAAAGATTATAAAAACGGAATGGTGCATCAGTTTTCTGATAACAATAAACAGTGTTGCAATAGAGTCTAAAAAATAAAAAAAAATCTTTAAATTCAAATTTTCAAACAAGTAGACTATACTTATAACCAAAATTAAGTACATTAAGTAATTTATCGCACAAGTTATGTTTTCTGAGGTACACTATTTTGTGCATTGGTTTTCGTTTTCAATAGTGTTGCCAAAACTTATTAAACATGTACATAGAAATTTCTTAGAAATACTCTCAAAACGCTACTACTCTTACAGTTTTGGTTAGATTTGAATATAACTTGGCACACAAATAGACAACACTAAGGTACATAATTCTATTTATTGCCGCTTGCTGAAAAGTTTTGAATCCAAGTGCTTCTTTATTCACAGATAAGTAGAGCAACATTCTCAAAGACTTATGATTTCATTTTGTCTCAAAAGATTTAAGAAGAGGTAGCAAACCTAGAAGTATTTATGAGAACTCTAAATGGAATAAAAATTATGATGCAAAGAAGGTTTTAACAATGAAATGTATCGATATAACGATTAGCATTTAAGATCAAAAGTCCATAAAACAATACAAATATGGAGCTGAGAAAACGAAAGATCAGAGGTGGGATCAGGTGCCAGGCAGGATTGAGTATGTGCTAACCGGTCAGACCCATCGTGTGCTCCCTGACATGCGCACTTGGCGGTCCGTGTTTGTTCTGCAAAATTATTGTATGGTTTTATGGACTTTAGATCTCGAACACCTACTTGGCCTCGGTCAGTTTTGATATTTTTTGGTGGATAAATAATAATATTCAACACCAAATGAGTTCATAATTGTATAATAGTTCATTGTTAACAAAGACGTAAATGATTTACAGACAACAATATTTGTCTTTTATACTCGTACTTAATTTCCTGTCTAAAAATGAGGCCATAAGGGCATGAGCGCTGGACCTCTACATTCGACATGCTTTAATGAAGTTTGATGAAATTGGTAAGTCGGAAAATTAGAAGTCTTTTTTGCATGTAACAAGCTAATTCAGAGAATTCGTGTCCCCCGCTTCGGGAAAAAGTCGGCTCCCCCTGACTGAATTTGTAGAATTATTAACATGTATACTGAAGCAATTAAATACATGTATGTCAATATGCATATAAAGATTTGATTGCTTATTCTTTATTATGTGTATAGAAGATTTTTTATATGGAATATTTATCACACTGTAATAATAATTTTATAACCTCATAAATTTTTCATTTCACATGCTGAATACTATCATTTAGTTAAAAAAAAAAGTATTTTAAAAAAAAAAGAAAAAAGAAAAAAAAACCGAGATTCGATCCCGGGACCTCTCACATTTGAAGCGAGAGACATTTTTTTTTTCATCTTTTATTTGAAGCGAGAGACATAACCACTAGACCACGGAATCGCTTTACTCGGTTTAAAGTATATGCAGAACTGAAGTCACATACGGTTTTTTTTTTAATTTTAAAATATTTATCAAATTTTGTTGTCACCGCAAAATTATTACTTTTCTATTTGGAAATTCAAAAGAACTTGAAGGATTGCTGAACTGACTCAATAGGATTAAAAATTCTTTCGTTTCCAAATATAGCTTTTCAATATCACGTAAATATCTTGGTGTTAAATTAGCCCTCCAACCGCTTTCACTTTGAAGGAGGTCAACAAAACACAGCATGAAGTATGTAACTCAAATTGTGATTTTTAATAACTATACACTTTCATGTTTCAAATGACATATAAAACGGTTAATTTCATTTCACAAAACTTTTGGACTTTTCCCAAAGTCGATTTGGCACTATAAATTGAGAATACGTGCTATATGTTGATAAAAAAAATAGGTAGCAACAGTTCCTTTTCTATGCGCTGGGCACCATTAATGTAAATTGCGGGTTCTGTGGATGAGAATTTAAAACCGGGGAAACAGGGCAGGTGTTGGCACAATAAAGAGCCCTCACTGCATAGTAGCTTTGAGTGCCAAGTTAACGTCAAAATTTTAAGCTCTTCATTGGTGTATGGTGACGTCTCTTCATGAGTGAGAATTCTCGAATGGGACGTAAACAGCATACAATCAATTAATCAAGAGACATTAAACCACAGTTTTACATAGGTTTATACTTCATTAATGTTTTATTGAACCTTCGCTTAAAAGTTGATGTTACTGCTCAGTGAGTTTGCTCGAAGTATTTTTGATCCGAGATTGCAAAACTCGGGTTAGCTTTTTCAAGTTTGTTTCCACTGCACGGCTTTCTGTGACTTATGCTGTTACATTCAGAATCAGATTCGACTGTTTGCACTGACACATATGTAGCCATTCTATTAAGCACTATTTTCTCTGTTGTAGGGTTAAGGCCTGAGGAAATTCGTCACTATGTTATCTCGTACTTCGACGACAAATTTTGGCAACAAAATTCTTTTACTATTAAACAGCGGTTTTAGCAATCATTCCACATCATGTGGAAATTTACAGTCTGTGTTTCCTTTCCATACATTTCACATTTATCGGTTATGCTAACTGTATCAGTAATGTTTATGCGTGTGCATATACTTTATAACTTAATATTTATATTTAACTAATCCAACTTCATTGTTTTGAACAAAGTGTTTGCATAAATCAAACTTGGATTGCTATCAAGTTCTTGCATCTAAGAAAAACCCTTTCCTGTAATATATACAAAAAATTATGATGATTGTCGAACAATTTATTCAAAATTGAAATGAATATGTAGTATTACATATATGATATATATATACAAAATATTTCAAAGACAGTTATTTTAAAAAGATTCAGAGGAAAAACAATCGGTAAGTCTAAAGTTATGCATGACAATAATGCTTACGAAAAGATTAACATGGTAATAATGATAAACATAATAAACATACTCACAAATAAAATCTACACGTTAGAACCAGAGTTATACATCTATGATTAAATAAGAAAGAGAAACAGAACAGGAAAGGCTATCAAAATCTAGCTTCTTGAATCAGAAATAAAATTCTGTACACAGTGTGATATTTTTATTTTTGAATCAGCAAAAAATGAATCATTTCCGAATAAAATCTTGGTTTTGATTATTATCAAATGATTATACTGTGTATCAGTAATTCGTTCGTTTAAAATTCAAACAGATAGGGAAATTTAAATCTATTGCTTAAAACTATCAAAACAAAATTTACCATAAGATGTACTTGACAATAACAGCGAAGGTCTGAAAAGAGCAAAGAATTGCAAGAGCACAAAGACAGATATGTATAAAAAAATTCTTAAATTTTAGTGGTATTGTTGTTCAAATACGTATTCAGGGAGACAGTTTAATTTCTGGAGAAGTCTAAAAAGCAAATTGTGTGCAAAAAAATTGAAAGGTTTATTAGAGAAAGAACCCAGAATCAGGAATTCACTACATAAAAGCCTTTCTTCATGACGGCGTACAAACCAGTGCTCCCTGAAGAAAGTTAATGTTTTGCACATTAACAATATTCGCCAGATCTTTGATCTTTTGACTTGTTTCTATTTCCAAACTTGAAAAAACACCTTTCAGAAGGAAGAAACAAGTCAAGGAAATCATAGGATCTGCCATTTTTCCAGTATACTAAATATCATACCCAAAAATGAGTTTTAAAATCAAACGGAAGTTGGATAAAAAAAATGTTACGGGTATGTGTTTTAATTAAAAGAGAATATAAAGTTAAATCATTAAGACTATATCATTAAAAAATTGTCTTTTCCTTCTTTCCGAGCACCGAGGACATTATTTATTGAACAACCCTTGTATATTATAAACTTTGAGCAATACGGCGTACGATCTAACTGTGAATGATCACCGGAAAGATCGAATGTAAACACAGGGGCTTGTCACGAAATATAAATCTTCTTTTAATATTTTCACCCCAACTACAAAAATACACAAGGGAGGAATCTAAAAATAGGAAATTCGCTGCCACAAATTTTGACTGGACTTTCTGTTTTATTTTTGGGCGACTTTCGTTGCCAACCAAGTAGGAGTGAGTGGAGGATAGATTCAATTTTCATATTCTTCAGTCAAATTCTAATCAACACGTACCGTTAGTCATATAACGAACTTCTTTTTTCGACATTTGGATCTAGCGACAGTTCTTTCCATATGCGTAAATTAAATGCAGCGCTCTGATTGGTTGCTTTCTATAGATAACTCGTACATAAAGTATAAACTGTAAGGATTGACATGCTTAGTGAAGGATATGTAACATGTATATATAAATAAATAATACCAAATATAGTAAAATACGTACCATGAAACCACAGCTGTGTTGTTCAATATCATCACGACAGTTTGATGTTCCCTCCGTTTTTGGTGCACTAAATTCGAGAATAACTTTGTGTACGAGGTATTTTCATAAAGCAACCAATCAGAGCCCTGCATTCAATTTACGGCGGAAATTTATATGGAAAGAACTTTCGCCAGATCCAAATGTCGAAAAAAGAGGTTAGTTATATGACTAACGGTACGCGTTGATTCAAATAGGACAGAAGAATATCAAAATTGAATCTATACTCCATTTACTCCTACTTGTATTGATTAATCCTCATCGAGAACAAGGAAAAGATAAGTATATAAAATGTCTCGCAGACCAACTCTTTTTTACTTAGGTAGCAAATTGAAAGTGGACCCCCAAGGTAAGCCCCAATTTTTTATTCCTATATTACTGGAGTATGTATATCTTTGAAAAACATTTGTATATTGTATGACTACCCCCCCCCCCGGTACTGATGCCTATGCTACACCCAAATATATGTATTTGCATAACTGGTGTGACGTTAAAAACTTTCAATAAATTTTAGTTTACATTAAATGGAAAGAATTAAGTACAGTAAAACTTTAAGAGAGAAAGAATTTTCAAAGTATGGAAAAATAAAAATCGCCCACTTTCACATCCTGAAGTGACCTTAACACCGAAAAGTAATCAAACAGGTTCAATTATTTATCATAACGAAGATTTTCAATAATATTGACCAAGCCATACACATTTTTTCAAAGTGCATTAGTATGGTCGATATCAAGACACTTTGAAAAGAAATTTTATTTTTTTTAAAGTGCGTTGATTTGGTCCCAAATTTAACGCACTTTGAAAAAAAATTTCAAAGTGCGTAATTTTTCGAAGTGCATTGTAACACCCCATTAAGGCATTGAAGGGCTAGCCCCTATATATTTCATTCTACATACCTCAAAAACGAAAAAAAAAATTCTTTATACTGTAGTTGTTAAACAATAAATGCTTCAAATCTTGAGATCTATTATTTAATTTGATGATAAATGGTCTAACCCCTCACATTAAAGTCCAAAAAGGACCACAAAACTTTCATTTATAGCTATTTGTCATGTTATATAAATCAAACACATTAAATAAAATGAGGGAAGTCTTTATATCATCATATTTTAACGAAGATAATAGTCAAAATCATATTTCATCTAATAGAAAAATCGGACGGATGACCTACTGGTTGCTCGCAAAGAGATCTTTACTAGTAGCTCATATTTTCATGCTTTATTTTGGAGGAGAAGGGAGGCTTTGTTGAATAAATATATTTGTATAAAACTAACCTTCCACTTCTGTTGATAACCATTTCCGTCCCAACTTTCAGAAACTTGTACCATAGCTTTGCCTCGGCCATCGACAACGTGATGGGTCCATTGATAAGTAAAATGCAGTTTTCTTTTTCATCAATGTAATCTCTGGACGTTCCAGCGTCCGACGAAGAACTCTGCCTGTCAGAATATCCAGATGAACTACTGGACGTTGGTTGACATAAATTCAAATCATAAGACTGGACATCTGTTTCTGATGACGACGAATGGTTAGATGATGCAGTGGAGGAGGATGTATTCGATGAATCTCTTTTAACTGAATCTTTCTCTTCATTATTCCAAGTTTGCCTTTTTTTTTTTTCGTCCTTGTCTTGTTGGTTACCTTTATCACCCTCCATATCTAAGAAAAAAACCATAAAAGGAAAGTAAAAGTTCATGTAGGAAACATACTTAATATAAGTGCTCGAACTGATTGTGAATATATCAAAATCATGAAACCTTCAGAAAACTTTGTTTGACTAGGGTTTTAGCTGTAACTATGAAAAAAAAACTGAACCCTGAAAATACACCTGCGGGGTATGCTTCCCCTGACGATCAAGCACACGATATGACCCTTATTGCACTTGTCAAACGAAATGGGTCTTATAATTTCAAAATGGATTAAAGAAAAATGCTAAATGCGCTTTTTTATTCAACATATTTGCAAACAAGATAATAAAATTGACCATATTTTTAAAATGTGATTTTACGAAATTGTTCCTTCAAAGTCTTGCAGCGAAAAATATAAAAGAAGGCATTCATATGCAACAAATACTACATGCCATAATAAAACAATCTATTGTTATTAATGGATCTCCTAGTGTGAAAACAATTTTACTGGGACCTGCCAGAGAGACAAACATTTTTATAGTCATATTTACAAAAATTGAGCGCAGAGAAATGGCTGAAATACCGTAAAACTGGTTAATTTAGAGGGGTGCTTACTTTGGCTTATTTTGACTATTTTTGAAGTACGCCGCTAAAATTTTAATTGCTGAAGAAGAAGAAGGAATCATTTGTACGAAACATTTTTGGTTTAAATGTCCATTATTTGGTTGACTGACCATAGCTGGTTTGACTTTAAAAACAGTCAAGGGTGTTTTTTTTTTCATTTAGTTTAAAATACTTTGGTTTTATCGATTTTCTTTGCATTAATATTCATCAGTATTTTTTTTAAAACAGCTCCCCTTTTCACAAAGAATCTTACGACTAAGACTAAAACTTGCTCCCTTTCTACAGGAATACCTAAGTTGCGAAAATCTTATTTTTCTGTTACATTACATTGATATTTCATGATTACATTTTAATTAACTATTTAAAAAAATATCTTTATTCAATAAAAAATTACAGAGTAGTGAAATTTTAGTCGTAAGATTTTTTGTGAAAAGGACCACAGATTTTTTCAAGGATACGTAATTTCGTGCACAAAAGCATTGCCTTTACAAACGAATAACATCTTTCATAATTCAATGAGAATTTAAATTCGTGGATCTGCTCAAAAACGAAATCCTCGAACATTGGTGCTCAATGAATATTGTTGAAATCACAGTACCTTAATTCATTGTAACATTTTAGTTTTCTTAGAAGGAACAATAACATAGTTATCCTTCACATACACACCTATTACATAAAAGACATAGATGATACCTGTAAGTGTACGAGTACATATTTTTAAGTAAAATGAAAGATATGAGGATAACGAACGGTATTCAAGATCAAAGTCTTTAAAACAATACAAAAGAGAAAACAAGGACCTCTGAAACATCAAAGATGGGATAAGGTGCTATGAATGGAGGAGTAAGGATCCCCTGCTGATGGGTCACTTCCGCCGTATGCTCCCTGTCGTGATCGGGAAATAACAGAAAAATCCTTCGTCAATTAAGTGTATAAATAATGGACATACAATTAGCATTTGCCTCAATGAAAAATTGCTGACAAGGTCATTGTATCGACCATAGAAGGTCATTGTATCATCGTATCGACCATAGAACTTACAAATGATGACTTTAAAAGTGATTGCTGATATTCTTGTTTCGTCAACTTGTTTGTCAATAACTTACCTCGTTTTAGAAATCGTTCATACGTAGAGAATGCTCTGTCAACTGAGATATATAAACTCTGTATGAAGGTATATATTGATGCATGAGTAATGGAAGTTCTTGACGATGAAAAAGTTAAAACCTATATTTATTTAAAAATCTTCTTCTCTGCTCCTGGGCATTACATAAATTTACCAGTTACATAGTTATGTCGAATACGGCTGCCTTTTCAAAAATTCTGAATTTCATGTCCCCAGGTTGCGGTTCTATTGATTATATATTGAAAATGCATAAAATTCTTTGAAAATCTTTATCTCCTCTTGGCCATTAAATCAAAGAAGTATGTACATTGTTATGATGAAGGAGGATGCTTCTTCTCAATTTGTAAATTTCAGGGCCTCTTGGTCAGAAGTTCTGGTGTTAGGGCGGAGCTCTAATGATTATAATTATGAACAGCAGATCTCCTTGGTAGTATGCATATGATCTATGTACATATTATATTATGCCTCTTAAGAAATTGTTAATTCTATGGCACCTGATCTAGGGGCACCCAAGGAAAGGGGGTAGTCTGAAAATAAATTAATGCTTAGAAATCTTGTCTTTTGTATTAATCATCCATTTATGATGAAATCAAATTAATGATAAAATTTCCAAATTTGTGAAATATGTGACCCCAGGGTCAGTAGTTCCTGTGGAGTGCACAACTGACGGTAATAAAGTGGAAATGCCTTTTTTTCTGTGTTACCCTGATCTACCTCTGGGTATTACATGTAACTTACCAAAGTAAGTATGCTGAGTGGTTCCTTTTTTCATAATTGTGAATTTCGTGGTTTTAGGTTTAAAACACGAACCAAATTCGATTGCTGGAAAGAGGTTTTTACACTAATTGTTAGTCCATTAATACATTGAATTGACGACGAATTTTTCTGTTATATCCCGATCTTGACAAGGAGCAAACGGCGGGTGTGACCGGTCAGTAGGGAATGCTCACTCCTCCATGGCACCTGATCCCACCTCTGATGTTTCGGAGGTCCGTGTTTGCTCTGCTCCTATTTTGTATTTTTTAATGGACTTTGATATTGAATACTGTTCGTTATCTCCATATCCCTCTTCATGATACTCAGGTGACCTACATGTATAAGGCAAGTAGGCATTTTGTAAATAATTACAAGCATATGATGAGGTGTACTTTACACGTGTTAATGTACTCGTTTCTTTTGTGTTTTTATAATGAAATGAACTTTGACCCCTTCGGGGCCTCTGCGCTATTATTTTAAGGGGACGACTATTTGATTCTGAAGGTGGACAACAATTTAACCCCCAAAAAGATTTTATCTTTATTGGATGAGATGTTTGCTAAACTTCAAGATAATAAAGTACAAGAGAAGAAAGAATGTTGAAATTGAAAAAGAAATAAACAAACTTCTGTTTAGAAACAGGATTTTATACGGATTGAATTTAATTGTAATTTAATACTGGTTCGCTAGTTAAGAGTATTTACATGTATTGGATATTATTTCATTTATTATTGGACTTTTCACAGAATTTGCAACTTGAATTTAAAAAAAAACAGTAACATTTCCAGAAAAAAAAACTAGATTCTGTCATTCATGAGTCAGTAATACCCGCAATAAGGTGTTTGCATCTACATACACAGTCCTTCTAAATAGGCCTTCTTAGGAAAAAGTCAAAGTTATTCTATAGTTCACGCAGTACATGCATTCGTCAAATTGAGCATAAAATTCTCAGGTGACCAATGAGCCTCTTATGTGACTTATATGTACTTAAATCACAACCAGTCTAATATATCAGAATTTAATCAATGATGTAAATTAGTTTTTTACGGAAGCCCGTTGAGGCCAGTTAAGAGAGAGAAATATTTTTTATTGCGTTTAATCGCAATAATTAATTACGTTTAAACGCAAAACGTTGCGTTAAATCGCAATAATTATTGCGTTTAAACGCAAAACATTGCGATAAATCACAATAATCATTGCGCTTAGTACTTTGCGTTTAATCGCAATCTTTTGCCTTTAAACGCAATCTTTTGCGTTTAAACGCAATACTTTTGCAATTAAGCGCAATACTTTTTGCGTTTAAACGCAATAATATTTTTGAGTTTAAACGCAATAATATTTTTGAGTTTAATCGCAATCATTTTTGCGTTTAAACGCAATAATTATTGTGATTTATCGCAATGTTTTGCGTTTAAACGCAAAAATCATTCCGATTTAACGCAACGTTTTGCCTTTAAACGAAATAATTATTGCGATTAAACGCAGTAAGTTTTGCGATTAAACGTAATACTTTTGCGATTAAACGCAATAAGTTTTGCGTTTAGTCGCAATAATATTGCGTTTAATCGCAATAATTTTTTGCGTTAAATCGCAATAATTTTTTGTACTTCTGTAAATGCAAAGATTAAAATAACTACTATGGTCCGATTCTTTAAAGAAGAGCCGTATGGTTTTGTGTCTTTTTGAATATGTTGCAGGTTTTGAGATTTTAAGTTTAACAATGGCAACCTTATGTAACAGGTGGTGAAAAGTCAAGTCTTTACCAAGACTCGAACCCAGGGCCTCTGGCGTACCGTGCCAGCACTCTTACCCACTGAGCTATTGAGACCCGATATATTGACTGACTTTCACGCACCTGTTAACCCGGTGACGCTTACAACCAATTTTCTTAAAGCTATTAGAGCCCAACACTTTTAACGCAGCCATTAATCAAATTTTGCCCTGTGATTTTTTTTAAAAATTGAAACTGAAGTAAAAGTTGAAATCTCAAGCTCTCTGAATAATTGCAATTCAATGCAACAAAATCACACAAATCATTTTTCTCATATGTGTTTTAAATGTTAATTGTGACGTCATAAACATATGCATTTTCCTGTATTTTCTTAAAAAGTTGCAGAAGACACCAATTTTAATGGAATTTTATTCAGATAATATGGTCGACAGGCATCACCCACAAAGTATTGAGATATGTGATTTGTTATTGACTTTTCCACAAAAAAAAAATGAACGTGGGCGACGGCTGTGGACACTATTTTCTAAAGAAAAATCACCCTTGAAATGGGAAATTTGAAATTAAAGATCAAATGTGTTCGATTTAATTCGATATAAATCCAAACATTGTACATACAAGCAAAATGTATGAATGTACAGTATTGACTTTTCCACAAAAAAAAAATGAACGTGGGCGACGGCTGTGGACACTATTTTCTAAAGAAAAATCACCCTTGAAATGGGAAATTTGAAATTAAAGATCAAATGTGTTGATTTAATTCGATATAAATCCAAACATTGTACATACAAGCAAAATGTATGAATGTACAGTATAAATCTATTATGATAATTAAGATATATTTTATTACATACTTAGTAATAAATACAGGTTTTGGGGGTTACATAATTCTGTTTATTTTAAATTTTTGAATGTAATGATAATCTAACTGATAAATAATAGATTATTTTAAAATATCGGATTTGGGACATTTGAAATAGAAGTACATGCAGAAACAAACCGAAACTTTATGAGACAATAGACTGTGTACATTTTAAGAAGTTCATGCATTATTATTTACGGATTTTCATCTCACTAAATGTGTTCTTTATTTTTTTTACTAAGTATGTAATAAATATAATAAAACATACCCTTTTCCACATCACATCCTGTATCAGCCCTCGACCAATATCAGCCATCGGTCCTTCGGCCTTATGGCTGATATTGGTGTCTCGGGCTGATACAGGATGTGATATGGAAAAGGGTATGTATTATTATGTTCCCCCAAACGAAGTTGGGGAACATATTGTTTTTACTCTGTTTCTTATTATTAAGGTCTGCCGTTTCCAACGGAAGACCTTCCACTGATTCTGTTGGTAATGATTATTAAGGTCTTTCGACTTCCTTCGGAAGACCTTATTGTTTTCCTTCTGTTTCTTATTATTATTATTCCACTTTCCATAGTACAGGTCATATCTCAGCGGTGCGTGGACGAATTTCAACGATTTTTTCAGAGATGATGCATCTTGTCAATATCTCCAGGGGTGTCCTCACTTTTTTGAAATATTTCTCCATTTGCGATTTTTGGGGAAATTTGCATTTTTTAAATGTAATTTTGTCGCAAAAAATTCTCGAGAACGGCAAAAGATATGAAACTAAAACTTGCTAAGGTGATAGAACATCGTTTGAAAATGTGTTGATCGACCTTCATTTTTCGTCGTTTTGACTTCCGGTCGCAAACGGAAGTGAATTCAAAAAGTCCAAATTTTCAACTTTTTTGTTTTTCAATATTTTTCTTTAGGATTCATAGGGTTGATAGAGTATCTATTAAGAATTATAAATATGTTTTCGATATTACCATGGGTGCATTTGTAGCAAAGATATGCCCGATCTAAATTTTGTCACACTGTTCGGGGTTCGAATCCCGCCGTGGGCGTTGCAAAATTTTTTCTTTATTTCTGTCTTTTCTCAGTTGCATATGACTTTACTCCCTTTTTTTAACATGTATGGAAGATTTTGCCGATTTTTAAAAGCTATATTTTCAAGGTATTTTGTGGAATAATGTAATACTCATGATCTATGTCGAAAGACTGCTGTAAATAAACGTAAACGAAGAAAATGCATTCTGAAATTTATTCCATGGATGACACTGCATAGAACTCTAACGAAGAGTCGGTCGGAAGACCGCTTGTTGCTCAAGCAACAAGAACGCATCTAGTTATTCTTTTTTTTCTTCTGCTTCCTAGACCGCAAATTTGAGGCCTCATATCTCACTCATTTCTCAACGGATTTCGCTCAAATTTTCAGAGGTTATAGATGTTTATAAATTCTATCAGAATATTTAAAAAAAATTCAAAAGTCACTTCTGGTTTTAAGTTATTTCCCTTTAAACGAAAATTTATAGGCTTTCGTTTCCAGACAAAGGCTCAGAGACGGCTAAAGCTGGAGCAGAAATTCTACTGATTTTAGATAATAGAAAGATTGAAGTTGTGCACATCGGGTTTTGTTTTTCGATTTCTCTATTCAAAATGGCGCTATATAGGGTCAAAAATTAGAACGCTTAAAAGAACCAAAAATTACTCATATTTTGCCTTTTATCTTCCAAACTAAAAATATTTTGCTATAATATATAGAACATAATTTGTGCAGAATTAGTAGATCTTTCAAATGATATGTCGGAAAAAGGGATGACCCCTAAATTAATGGATGTAGAGGGGCCAAAAGTTTTTTCCATATATCTCAAAAAGCATTGAGAATTTGTTATACATCAAAGAAGCAAAGTTGTTGAAAATGTCAAGCTTAATCCTATGGAGTCGTCAAAATACGTCCAGCGTCGTCACTTCCGGCCAACCAGAAGTAGTCGGAAAAGGCGCATTTTGCCGTTTTTGACAAGTTTTTGGGTAACATATGTCCCTGGGAGCTTAAAAATTAATTTTTCATGCGTCGTCATCACTTCCGGTCAAACCGGAAGTTGCAAAAAATGGCCTATTTTTTGCATAAATTAACATAGCTTTAAAGGATTCAAAGCATTTTTGGGCGTTATTTCTCATTTTTGTTAAAAATGAAAGCTACTTCCGGTCAAACAGGACGGAAGACCTACTCGTTGCTTTGCAACGAGCTTTGCTCTAGTTATCATTATTTTTTTCTTCTTCTTCTACTTCTTTGGTACTTTTTTGTCCGGGAGTGATCTTGTAAACTACACATCCGACTTAGGTTAAACCCTTTTAGGGTCAGTAGGCATGTTATGTAGATTTGCGAAACGAAGGTCATTTTGTGCGCACGTGCTTGCAAGAGTGTGCACGTGCAACACGTGAAATGACCGAGTTAATTGATATAGGCGTAACTTAATACATTTTTAATGAAATGCTTTGAAACTCATAATATAAGGATGTATTAGTAGCAGAGACAATATGACATGGTCAAAATAGCAAGACCTCACGCGCATGCACGTGCGCTTCGCTCTGATTGGCTGAAACTAAAGTCTCAAGATCTTTCTTGTTTTTTGACGAAATCCTTTGAAATTTTGAACATAGCTACAAGAAGAGTGTGCACGTGCAACACGTGAAATGACCGATTTAATTGATATAGGCGTTACTTAATACATTTTTGATGAAATGCTTTGAAACTCATAATATGAGGATGTATTAGTAGCATAGACAATATGACATGGTCAAAATAGCAAGACCTCACGCGCATGCACGTGCGCTTCGCTCTGATTGGCTGAAACTAAAGTCTCAAGATCTTTCTTGTTTTTTGACGAAATCCTTTGAAATTTTGAACATAGCTACAATATGATATATAGCAATTATCATGAAAACACGTCCATGCACGTGCGCTGCAATCTGATTGGCTTAAACTTTAGATAGCTATAACTCCCTTGGTTTTCAACCAAACAGGATGGGATTTGGAACATAGATAGATATAATGGACTTCTACAAAAAGGTATGGTCACCATGCACATGCATACACGTGTGTGTATTTGCACTGCAATCTGATTGGTTGAAACTTTAAATAGCTATAACTCCTTTGGTTTTCAACCAAACGGGGTGGGATTTAGAACTTAGATAGATGTAATGGACTTCTACAAAAAGGTATAGTCACCATGCTCATGTATGCAAGTGCGTGCACGTGAAATGAGTTGAATAAAAAATTCACTTGAAAAGCGTATTTTTTAATATTTTTAATATTTAGTATACTAAAATATATAGATTGTGTAGACAAGATGATATGGTTATTACGCACATGCATTCACATGCGCACGCGTGCAATGCTAAAAAATGAACTTGGTACACCTCTGGGTAAACGTTGTTTAAGTCTCAAATGCATAGAGTTTGTCTTATTTAATGAAGCTTACAGGTAATAAGGCACCAAAAGGGAGTTTGGGAGCGTTTGGGGAACATCTGTAACGGTCCCCGTTACAATTAGCACTAGTTCTCTATTTATTTGAATTCTCCGGGTTTTATTTTATATTATTTTTTTATAAAAGCAATTGATAAAATATATATTTTAATTTTCCATATAAAATCATACCCGAATATTTACGTATTTATTTTCTTTTGTTTTTTTAAACCAGTTTCTAAAGTCCATTGGTAAATAAATTGGGCAAATACATAAGTCAATGCGTGAAAAAGGATATCAATACGAGGGCTGTTCGAAAATTATTGAAACAATTTCAATAACTCCCTAAACGACGAAGATAATTTCATGAAAATTCATCAGCATTTTATAAAGAACGAATGAAACACTTGTGCAAAATTTCTAATTCCTATGATAATTAGATAAGTTTAGGTGAAATAATAAACATGCATATGTCTATCGACCCGGAAACAATCGGGAAGCGTTTAATACTCTTCCTTCTTTGTTATTACATGTAACATTACAAAAATTAAATATTCTCGTTCTTAAACTATTCTTTAAAAATGTATGCTGTTTTAACCCCCAGTGTAAATTTTCATTTGAGGGAAAGGATGACTTAGAATCATGCATTGTCGATTTATGCAACGGGGGTCAACAATATTAATACAGTATAGCAATATTAATACCGTACGTAATAACTGATGGTCTTCCAGAGCTTTTGATTTTATTCTGGTTGAATTAATTGTAAAAAAAAAAAATGTATACCAATGAAATAGCAAACCCTAACATCTTTTTCTCTCGATGTTATTGTTTAAGTAGGTCGTTTAGTCTGGAAAAGATTTCTATATTGAGCTACACAAAAAGTTGGACAATATAAATTTGAAGTAAAGCTGAAAAATTATACACATAAACTGAATTATTTTCGCTTTTATTATGAGTCCACGAAGAGTTAAAATGTTGGCGTTGCATATTTTCAATAGATGATTTCGTGACTGCTCAGGATACCCCTGCAATTGACGCATTAATATACCATTGTAGAGAAAATATTTAATATTTGTAAAATATCTCTTGCTTTACCAATTCTTAGTATGTGTCAACGTACATGCAAATTTTCATCGAAAGACGTTTATAAGAAAGCAAAATATACACAATGTCTCAATAATTTCCGAACAGAATATATATATATATATATATAGAAAACAATTTGAGTACAGAATTGGGAGGACGACTTATAGAAATTGAAGAAAAAGTCATCATGCAGGCTTTATTATTAAAATCTAGTCTAATGGTGAGAGCTTACAGTTTTGATCTCTTTCTCTTTTTATTTTGGTCTTGATGTTTTCTGTATTTATTTATATTTAAATGTTCAGATATTTTTTAAGAGAATTTTTAATGGTTTTAATGTGTGTGTGTGTGTGTGAAGTAAGGGGGATAAATTAATATATTCTTTTGGAACGGGAGAAAAATTAGTATTTGTCATTTTTTTCAATCTGATTAACTTCATACTCGATCAATAATTCTGAGCGTGAAAAAGATCTAATAATTTTTTTTTTTGGAAATATTCGGGAAACATTTATTACGAACTTTTAATGTGTACCATTATATAAATATTGCATGTAGTTGAGTGTAACATTGAAAATGTTCACCCCAAGAAAACCATTGTCAACCGAGGCGCAGATCCTATATAAAGAAAAACGAAACTATTAAATAAAGAAAAACGAAATTAATATATAAAGAAAAACAAAATTATTAAATAAAGAAAAACGAAATTATTTCGTTTTTCTTTATATATTAATTTCGTTTTTCTTTATATATTAATTTCGTTTTTCTTTATTTAATAATTTCGTTTGTCTTTTTTTAAAAATAATTTCGTTTTTCTTTATTTAAAAATTTCGTTTGCACTATTGGGCTTCCGTATTCAGGTGTTTAAACTAACAAATATCATTTTAAACAATATTACACATGAATTTGAAAGGTATTTTGTTTAGATGTTTTCGTCAGTTTCACTCGTACCTCATTCAATACATTGAAAATTATTTCAACACGTTTTTCTTCCTTTTATGTTTTTGTTTTCACGTTATAACTAAAAGAAATGCATAATACCCGTTATTACAAATAATTTTGAATTTCTCGATTGGATCGAAATTTCGAGATCGGAGAAATTACAAATTCAATTATACATATAAATCTACATCGAATGTACAGTTCAATTTTAGAAAATTTATCGATGTTCTCCATAATGTCACTGTTTACATGTACAGTGTACTTGTATCGATCTCAGCATAAAACAACAATGATCGATTCCACAATTCCATTACTGTACTGGAATATACAAGGGGAGGGGCTTACTGGCGGCGAGATTAAAGCGGGGTCCGCTTTAAGCATTAGTGCGTAAATCGGTCCCAGAAAGCGAACGCCGCTGGGAGCGAACCTGGAGCGCACCTAGAGTGGTCCTAAAATTTCTGAAAGCAAACCCGAATCCGGCCCCGAGCGAACCCAGGATCTGCTTTGGGATCCCTCTTGTGTTAGGTTTTGTTCGGTCGGTACTGTACATGTCATACATTTTCAGCTTCTCAAAAAATGCATAAAAAAAGCTTTTCAGAAAATGTAACGCTTTCCAAATGTTTGTCAATCATATGCTTTTAGCTCATTTGAGCTTTTCTGGTTTCCCGATTACATTATGTCTGTCGTCCATCTGTTTGTCTGCAAACTTTTCAAATTTATAACTTCTTCTTTAGAACCACTTTGCCGATTTCAACCAATTAACATAGAAATATGCAGGGGTTTTTTCCATCATAAATCTTCAAGAACAGCAAAGACATTTATTGTCCGACATTTTCACGAAAGGTAGGGGACATTAAATCTCATTTTGTATGTCATTCTGTCTGTCTATCTCAAAAAAATTTAACCTTGGTCCTCATGGTCATATTTTTTGAATTAGAAGAGACAGGACTTTCATATTAAGCATGTGTATCAGTATTTACCTGTGACAGTACCATTCTAAATACATTAGGTTTTTTTTTTTACAAATGACCTTGAAGTTAAACCTTCCTTCAAAAAAAATACTTACTTACTGCACATCTACATGACACTACCAACCATCTCCCAAAAAAAAAAAATGAGTAGGCTACTGTGTTAAATGTAGAAGGAGTTCAGGGAAGAAAAGTGTGACAGACGGACGGACGGACATGAGTAACAACATTATATACCTGAACTTTCTTTAGAAAGTGCGGGTATAAAAATAACAACATAAATTTAAACATCATTTTGTATCTGATTTCAAACAAAACAATCTACTCACCTTTTCTTTGAAATCAATACTCAGAATTCTTTTAAAATGTCCACACAAATTGCTTATGAAACTAAGAATGTGCGTTATTTTTCAAATAAGCAGTTACATACTAAATGTCAAATTAACACTTTCTTTACAATACCACATTGTTTTAAAAATGAAGAAAAAGAAACTATCTGTAGAACAACATTTTAATTAGAAACAATAAACTTATATAAAATATGATTAGCGACCCACGCCTGGTCAACGCTCTTCATGATACTGGGATGATATATCACAATTAAATCAATGATTTGGTAAACAAAACCATGCGTTTTACATTTAAAATTTATATGTATAAAAAATTCTCGCGGAACAAGAGTCCTGCAATAAAAAAAATTAGGCCACTTATAAAAGGGTACCCGCAAGTGCAGTTTATGACGTAACAATGGAGATATTCATGCTTAATCGTGGTATTCTTTTTAAATGTCCAGACACATTGCTTATAAAACTAAGAATGCTCGTTATTTTTCAAATAAGCAGTTACATATAAAAGGTCAAATTAACACTTTCTTTACAATACCACATTGTTTTAAAATCACTAAGAAAAAGAAACTATCTGTAGAACAACATATTAATTGCTTGTATATGAACTACAACGAAAGCAAAGGCAACCATCATAATAGCAAGTATCACACCCTCGCGTAAGATGCGTGTGCTTGTCGACAAAGCCACTAGGGTGGACTATTGGTTAATGAAGATAAAGGCGCTTAAAGATTTGCAGACCTTTATTTCTCGTCGGGTCGGACAGTATCAGGGATAAGCGCGTCCCGATTCCAACTCTCCGAATGTTAACAAAAGTTTGTTTTTATAGACATGGTTGATAATTGACAAGTTTGAGTAACGTGATTCTCCACCACTTATCACACCCTCGCGTAAGATGCGTGTGCTTGTCGGCAAAGCCACTAGGGTTGACTATTGGTTAATGAAGATAAAGCCGCTTAACGATTTGCAGACCTTTATTTCTCGTCGGGTCGGACAGTATCAGGGACAAGCGCGTCCCGATTCCAACTCTCCGAATGTTAACAAAAGTTTGTATTTATAGACATGGTTGATAATTGACAAGTTTGAGTAACGTGACATAAGTTAATTTGATTTACAAGTAGAGTTAAAGATTATGATTTAAAATAAACAATAATTAAGTCACACAAAGCACAGTTCATCTGGTCATATCACTCATGGCTAATTAAGATAATTAACATTTCAAAGTAGATAATTC
>PRKT01000003.1:2305052-2327150 GCA_003671525.1 Saccostrea glomerata | reverse complement strand
CCCCCCCCCCCCCCCCCAAAAAAAATCACTAATACATGTACATGCAGTATTCATGATTTTCAAACACTTCGAAAATAGCAACAATCCACAGAGTCAATTTCCTAAATCAAAAATTGTTACTGGCACGACTTATAAAGTATTTCAAAGCAAAGACAACTATTTTAAAAAAGCATGATTCTACAGGGTAAATTTCCCCTCAAAATATCACTTTTACAGAATTTATGACTTGAAACAACTTAACAGTTAATATACAGTACTTCAAAGCTAGAGCAACCACGCTGATGATATTTAGATTTACGGGGTGACCCCCCCCCCCAGAAAATTATTAAGACTAATATATAACTTGAACATCTTAAGAGCCCACAGAGTAAATTTCCTCCCAAAAATGACATTTACACAGTTCATGTACACTTATTCAAAGCTTAAGCAAAAATCTTGATGAGAGGCAGGGTAAATTACCCCTCAAGCAAATCACTGAATACAGTATTTATGACATTATTTGAAGATATCAACAATCTGCAGAGAAGATTTTCTCTGAAAAATGACATTGATGAAGGATATGTAATAACGAACATTATCAAATATTAAACAATTTAACTAGGAGCACAGAAAACACGGACCTCCGAAACATCAAAGCTGGGATCAGGCGCCATTGAGGAGTCAGCATCCCCTTCTGACCGGTCACAACCACCGCGTGCTCCTTGTCATGATCGGGAAAAAACGGGGAAAAAAATCTGTTGTCAATTCAATGTATAAATAATGGACTAGCAATTAGTATGAAAAAACGCAAGTCAGCATTTGACTTATTGATAAATTATATGGACTGACAAGGTCGTTGTATCGACCATGGAACTTACGAAATGATGACTTTTAACGAGACTGCTGATATTCTTGTTTCATCAACTTTATTGCCAATAAACTACCTGGTTTTAGAAATTGTTCATATTGAGCATGCTCTTGCGTATCGAATCAACTGAGATATATACACTCCTTATGCAGGTGATGAAGTTATATTGCTGCACAAGTAAGGGAAGCTGACAACAGAAAAGTTAAAGTTATCACGTTTATCATATAGCTTGGTAGTAAGATTACCATTAACGTCCCTTTTAAGTAAAATATCCAAGTATAAAACAGATGTGTCAGATTCTGTGGTATCTTTTAACTCAAGCTCTCAATGATATACCGCACGACGTAGGAATATAAATTACCATTGTTAATTGACAATACGTCGTCGATATATCTAAATGTCGAGTTGAAGGCCACAGCAAGCGTTTTCTTCTTTTCACGCATAAGATTTTGCATAATTTCTGCTTCATATGAATACAAAATAAGTCTGTTATTTACGGAGCTCAATTGGTACCCATGAGAATTCAAATAGATTTCCCGTGGAAACTCAGGCATCTTTTTGATATCAACTTCAGAGTATTTGTGTGTGCAACCAGAATACCAGAATGTGTTTTAACAAAATTATTTTGCAAATGACCAATGACCAGGTAAGTAAATTTACATATTTGATTGATATCAAAAAGCCTGGACTTTAATTTATCGTGGGGAATGGTTGTGTATAAAGTTGAAAAATCGTAAGTTTTAAAGTTGTTGGTTTTTGGAAAAATCTTGTGATTTTAAATTGTCCAAAAGTTCTTTGGAATTTTTGAGTATCCACATCTGATTCACACCACTTCTTGAACACATCGTTGCACAGTACTCTTGAATTTTTCCCTTCACTACTGTTAGTAATTTAGTGAGAAGTAACGAAAGAGGCTTGGCTGAACATTTACTTGAACCCGCAATGTATCTTTGTTTGTAAGGATTTTTATGAAGTTTTGGAATCCAATATATATAGTTTATGTATTGTAATGAAATAGAATAATCATAGTGGATTGAAATGCCTTTGAATTTGTCCAATCGAATCAATTTATTTTTATCCAATCAACCCTCGTATTACAGCCAATCAGAGTTCCCAAATTAATATCCAATCATTAGTAATTAGGAAAGTGTAAATACAGACACCCATAAAGTAAACGATTACTTGGTCATTACTCATCGCTTGAGTAACACCTCTTGGGCTAGGTTCTTGGGCTGTGTCGGAAATCAACAGAATTGTTCGTTAGACCACTCAACTCAAGAATCTAGTACCTTATTAGTGTCTCGGTGACTAGTATCTTGGTGACTTACTATAATAATTAATAATAATAAGTTATATAATACTATAATAATTATATTGTGTCTTGGTGACTTTATTTATATTGTGTCTTGGTGACTTCATTTATATTGTGCCTTTGTGACTTTTGATAAAGGTGTCTCTGTGACTTGCTAGGGTGTGTTTAGGGTAGTTGAAGACTGTTTCGGTGAACAACACAATTGTTTGTTATACCACTCATTCTGCAGCTACAGGGATAGGCTTTAGATTTGATTATTGATTTAATTGTGGTTGATTCTTTTCTTATAATTTGTTGTTCTTAAGTTCATGCTTGTTTGCTAATCATTATCCAGGTAGGACCAAGGACAAAAAATAGAGTGAATTTCAGTCAATTGTTCGCCATTCTTATTGAAGTTTTGATATTATATTATAAACGATTTCTTAGGAAGGAAACCTAAGCAAACTCAATTATATATCATTTGTACATTTTTAAAAGGTTACAATATTGATATAGTGATAAAAATTGATATAATATAATTGATACAGTCTATACACACTAGAGTAATTCAAAACAAAAGCAACCATGTGATTAATGTGATAAGTACCGCTTTAAAAAAAATTCCTCATCCTTTTAAAAAATTGCGATCGTTAAATTGAAAATTTATTAAACAGCTAAGTAGACATTTTTTTCATTCGTCTGAGACGCATTCCATCAATCTTCCCCCAAGCGTCTCAGTCTCGCCATTGTACTGTTATCGTGGTACAAAGGTGCAGTAATGTGTGCTTTTCTTATGTAAAATTCATATGTTTGTAATACTACAGTCTAATTATCATCTGAAACGTAATTTAGATTTTGTGGCGAGGTGTAAAAAAAAATATGTATGAAAATGAGTTTCGAAATTATCTGAAAAAGAATTGTTTATTTTTATTTCAGTTGTAACCGTTAGACGTCATTTACTGCTACATGTACAAAAAAAAGAAGTAAAATTGCAGGGTTAGAACACAATGTTTGACATTATTTTATACGAGGGGTGATCAAAAAGTGTGCGAACTAATTGAATAATTTAAATGTATCCCCTTGATTAAGGGCGTGGCTCTTTATTTGAACAAACTTGAATCCCTTCACCCAAGAATTCTTTGTTGTAAGTTTGGTTGAAATTTGCCCAGTTGTTCTGGAAAAGAAGTCGAAAATATGAAATGTTTGCAGAGGGACTGACAGATGGATATGTACAAGGGCGCACGGACAGCTAGACACAGTACAGAAGGATTTGGAGATAACGAACAGTATTCAATATCAAAGTCCATAAACCTATACAAAATAAAAGCAGAGCAAACACGGACCTCCGAAACATCAGAGGTGGGATCAGGTGCCAAGGACGGGTGAGCATCCCCTGCTGACTGGGCACACCCGCCTGTGCTCCTTGTCATGAACTGGAAATAACGGAAAAATCCGTCGTCAATTCAATATATAGATAATGGACTAACAATAAATATTAAAAACGTCAGTCAGCATTTGACTAAATGATAAATTGTATTTGCTGAAAAGGTCATTGTAGCGACCATAGAACTTACGAAATGATGATTTTAAAAAAAGGTGTTCTCCGAGACAGGCTCTTAAATGGCATACATGTAATAAGATGGATAATTAACACAATTAGCACGTATCACACAGGTTAAAAGAAAACAGCATTTTGAACGCAATTCAGGGCCAGTGAGCAGTGAGGATTCTTTATCGTGCCAAGGTCTACCGTCCCACGGGGCTTCGATTTTAAGGCCTCACAAATCCCCCACAACTTTTCTTCGAAGTGCCGAGCACCTGGCGGAGGAACAAATGCTACCCATTTTATTGACCTAGGTCAGTCGCAGTCGCGGTTCTAACTCATGACCTTCCCATTACGGAATGAGCGCTCTACCGACGGAGCTACCGGGACGATCGCATGCATAAAAGAGTATGTTGTCAAAAAAAAATCAAATGATATTATTGAAAAAGCTTAGCTACACATTAAACAATAGCAAACACATACACAAAAATGACTTTTGCTCCTCAAATTTACACATGTCTCATAGTCCTAAAGTTGTATGAGTAGTTTTTGAAAGCACCCATGGTGAAAATAGAAGCAAGAAAGAAAAACAATAATAAGAATGAAACCCTTAAAAATTATGTTTCCTGACTTTTTAAATCTTTATAGTTAACATTTGTTTGATATTGAATCGGAAACTCACTTTTTCTTCGTCATAAAGTCTTCTCTTTTAGGATGCCTTAGTAGACTGTTCAATAAAAGCGTTAGTCTTATGAATAATATCTTGAAATTATATTATCCAATCAACAAATTCTATACGCCTATGACATTTAATTCTTCAATTAAATACTCCACAACATTAAACATGCAGGGCTTAATTAATATCATCTATGATATATTGCCATTAGATTTATATGATTTTGATAAGATCAATAAAATACTAGTATGGCAAAACATTGAGAAGGCAGGACTTAATGTACACGTATATTGATTCTGTTTACATGTACATTGACATAAAAAAATTCAGATTTCAATCAGGATTGCAATTTTGTAACACAGCCTCACCCCTTTACCATCACACACAACGTAACACTCACTATAGCTTAAAAAAACACTTTTTGCACCATACATATAAAAACAATGCCTTTTACAGGTTCATTAGACTTTCTAATCAATTTTACTTATCTCCCCCTAAGCCAAAAAAAGGACTGAGTCTTACCAACGAGATTTGAATAAGCTTTGATTAAAAAAAATCTGGTCATAAAATAAAAACAAAGTCATCAAAATGATGAGATTTCCTCTTTATGCACTTCAACAACGGTCTTTCCGTCTTTTTGACATGTCTCCTGTACCCTGTGTGGTCTTCTTTCTGTGTCTCCCTCTGTCTGTATGCCTATATCTCGACAATTTCCAATTTCACTAAATTGTTTAAACGTAATTTTTAGTTTGATTATTGTTCTATCTTCATAATTTATCTGTTGTCTGTTCTTATAAAGAATTGTCTTCTAAATAATAGTGGAAGTTTTTATACTACAACTCTTTCATTGCAAAATAATATCGTTTCTCCGCATTGGGTAATGTGTTGACCAGTGTTACTATAAACCAACTTTTATTCGCGACGACTTAATTTCGCTATTTATTTGGGGTAAACTAGTTTGTAACGATTAATTTTCGCGATCAAGCCTTTTTTGAATCTGATACAGGTAGACACAGAGACTTTAATGATCGGTTCGCGGCGAGAAATATTCGCGATGACGAAGATCTCCCGAACTTCGCGAAAAATTCTCGTACTCGAAAAAAAGTTGGTTTACAGTATATGATGCACTGTTACATATTTCACGCCAAAGCACGATGCTTATAGAGCAGTTTCTCTGTCACATTTCCCTCAAATGTTAGTTATGCATAATTTGTTATGTTTTCATTAATTAACTCCCCATAGTTTTTCAATTCCATTTTTTTCAATTTGTCAATGTGGTTTGATGGGCCTTTTGAAAATAAAATGAGAAATATGCGTAGTTATGGACATTGATTATACAATCGACTAAATATATACTGAAATGAAAAAGAAATGCAGGGAAAACTTCTGAGGTTGTTTAAAATAGTTTTGTGAATTCTTTTTAATATTCTTTATAAATCATAATCACACACTTATGCTAAAAAAATTGACAGACTTTCAAAATTTTTTTTCCTGATCAATCATTTGTTATGGAAGCCTATTTAACGGTACCCCCCCCCCCCTCAAAGTGAAAATAAAAAACTCAAAACCTTGTATACTCCCCTCGTGCACTTGTCACAGCCCTGATTCTTCTGTGCATGGAGTCCATTAAGCCATTTATCCTTCTTATGGGAATATTATCCTACCTTTCACGTAAGGCAATCTTTATCTGGTCGAGAGTAACAGGAGAATTTGGGCGCCCGCTTACCCTCCTGTCTAGTTCGTCCCACAGATGTTCGATTGGGGACACATCTGGACTGTATGGGGGCCAGTCAAGTGTTTGAATGTTATTGTTTACTGGCTACATGAGGTCGGGCGTTATCGTGCTGGAAAATTAAGTTGTGCCGTTGCAAAAATGGAAGAGCAACCGGGCGGAGGATTCCATCCCTATATCTAATGCAAGTTAAATTTCCAGCTACCACAATCAAGGGTGACTTTACCCCGTGGGAAATCCCACCCTAGACCATTACTGAGCCACCCCCAACCTATCCCTCTCAAGAACGCAAGCATTGGCAAAGCGTTCCCCACGGCGTCGGTATATACGATGTCGACCGTCCGCTCAAAAAAGAGTAAACCAGGACTCATCTGTGAAAAAAATCCGTCTCCATTGCCTAAAAAAATGCCCCAGGACATCGGGCGACCATCCACGCCATACGACGCGCCCGACGTACGGGAGAAAAGGGGAATACAAACATAAGGCCAACGCGCTCTCAAACCAAACTCGCGCAGTCGGTTTCTCACAGTTTTAGGGTGAATTTGGAGATTATGATTGCCAGCTGTATTTCTAGCCGTTTCAGTGGCGGTTACGTAACAATTTCGCAAATGCGTAAGAAGAATAATTCTGTCCTGACTATGCGGTCGATCGGCAACCCTTCTAGTTTCTCTCAAACGACGGACAAGACGTTCTATCGTAGAGAGATTAACCCCAAACTGCAAAGCAACCTGTTGTTGCGTTTGACCTTGCATTATCAGTGCAATGGCCTGACCCCTATGAACTTCAGTCAACCGAACCATGACTGCAAAACAACAAAATTTACTTCTAATACTGAAAACCGATGTGTATGGTATTTGTGATAATTGATGTTGCTCTGCATAGGCCGATAGTGCTGCAGAATAATTTGGACAAATCATGTTTCTTTTGAAACATTTTCAAGTAAGCTTTGTTATTTTCTTAAAAGTTACGCAGTAAAGATCTTTTCTTTTTATATGAACAGTTGTAAATGACGACATGCGTCAAAATGAGGCATAAGGAACAGCAAAAAAAGTTTGAATAAAAGTTAAAGGTTTGATATTTAAGGAATGACTCTAATTCTTGGCCATATTATCGAGTATAATCTGGTTTGGGTCAGTTTGCGCTTTATAATCCGCGAAGCGGATTATAAAAAAGCGTAAACTGACCCAAACCAGATTATACTCGATAATATGGCCAAGAATTAAAGTCATTCCTTATAATTTAATTTTAAAATAATTAAACAACTTTTGATGTAAAATTGTGTTGCTTTTTATAAGTTCAAATCTACCGCGCAATAATACAACCGTAGTAACGGAAGTGATTTGAAGCGAGGGGAAGTAATGACTGATACATAGATCTAGCAGCCATGATGTTTGTTTACATGAGGTAAGAACGAGTAATTGATTAAAGTTGAAGGTACATTTATTAAATCTGGAATTTTCCATGGATTCCGAGGACTGGAAATGAGGGGATTGCATGGATATGATGATTAAGCTTGTCGTCAAGGGGGTGTGTCCCCATACCAAACCAGATTATACAAAATGTTATGCGTTCCTTTTTGGAAATCAACCAATGAGAGGCGAGAATACAAATAAAATCAAATTATTATAATTTGCTCTTTTAGTGCTTTGGTCTATATCATCCTTAAATTTAGCCGTTTGGCATTAATTGGCTTTCTGACTCAGTCTTCCACACGTTATGCATGCACATTACCATTGATATTTTCATGTCATGTACTTGGCAGGAAATGATTAAGTATTCCTCCTGCTTCAATATATTTGTTAATATACTTTCCACAGTTTGATAATTAATCAAACCTGGAATTTAGACCATGTTCTTGATTATCTAATTCAATTTTCTTCATAGATTTGGTGACGGTAAATTTTTATGTTTGCAATAGACGTATACAGGCACATAATAAAACCTTTTCCTCAATTACTTAAATGATGGCTGTCAGTTCTGTGAGTTCCTCTTTGCTATTCAATCAGCTTTGAGTACATGTAGGCTTTTTATCAAACTACACTTAACCGAAGAAAGAAAGAATCATTATCGAGCCAACACCCTTCGTTGACAGGCGACTGTTGTAAGTCTCATTAAAATACACACAGAAACATTTATACATAAAATTAAATTCCTGCGCAAATGATCCAGGCAACTTTTTTATTAAAATAACTTATTCCCTTATTTTCTTAAATTGAGAATTAAAAAGAATTGATTTTTTGATTGTTGTATGTAGTTTTTCGTCCCCTTTGAGATATTTTCACTCATATTGAGACATCTTCAAACATCAGTGACGGGCTTCAAATTATGACTTTTACTTGGCACTCAGGGACATTGAAATGTGAAGTATCTTTATCCTGTCGATGCATGCCGTCACTAAGGGCTTCGATTGAAACTATGAACAGAGCAAAAATCTTGATGAGAGGCAGGGTAAATTGAACATCTTAAGAGCCCACAGAGTAAATTTCCTCCCAAAAATGACATTTACACAGTTCATGTACACTTATTCAAAGCTTAAGCAAAAATCTTGATGAGAGGCAGGGTAAATTACCCCTCAAGCAAATCACTGAATACAGTATTTATGACATTATTTGAAGATATCAACAATCTGCAGAGAAGATTTTCTCTGAAAAATGACATTGATGAAGGATATGTAATAACGAACATTATCAAATATTAAACAATTTAACTAGGAGCACAGAAAACACGGACCTCCGAAACATCAAAGCTGGGATCAGGCGCCATTGAGGAGTCAGCATCCCCTTCTGACCGGTCACAACCACCGCGTGCTCCTTGTCATGATCAGGAAAAAACGGGGGAAAAAATCTGTTGTCAATTCAATGTATAAATAATGGACTTGCAATTAGTATGAAAAAACGCAAGTCAGCATTTGACTTATTGATAAATTATATGGACTGACAAGGTCGTTGTATCGACCATGGAACTTACGAAATGATGACTTTTAACGAGACTGCTGATATTCTTGTTTCATCAACTTTATTGCCAATAAACTACCTGGTTTTAGAAATTGTTCATATTGAGCATGCTCTTGCGTATCGAATCAACTGAGATATATACACTCCGTATGCAGGTGATGAAGTTATATTGCTGCACAAGTAAGGGAAGCTGACAACAGAAAAGTTAAAGTTATCACTTTTATCATATAGCTTGGTAGTAAGATTACCATTAACGTCCCTTTTAAGTAAAATATCCAAGTATGAAACAGATGTGTCAGATTCTGTGGTATCTTTTAACTCAAGCTTTCAATGATATACCGCACGACGTAGGAATATAAATTACCATTGTTAATTGACAATACGTCGTCGATATATCTAAATGTCGAGTTGAAGGCCACAGCAAGCGTTTACTTCTTTTCACGCATAAGATTTTGCATAAATTCTGCTTCATATGAATACAAAATAAGTCTGTTATTTACGGAGCTCAATTGGTACCCATGAGAATTCAAATAGATTTCCCATGGAAACTCAGGCATCTTTTTGATATCAACTTCAGAGTATTTGTGTGTGCAACCAGAATGTTAAAAAGAAATAACCTTTTCTTAAAGCAGACGTTTAACTAAGAAATACAAAGAAAAAGAAGAAGCGGTAAGCTTATTGGCTTTAGAAAGTGTATTCAGTGATCAACAAAACGTGAGATGGTTCATTTGATACTACGTTAATGAATTCATCTAGTTAGTATCAAATGAACTTTCTCAACACAAGTACAGTTATTGAATAATAGGTTCTGTTTTCTTGCCTTTGGATATAGGTGCGAGACTTACACTTGTCAGTTAAAAACAAAAAGGACAATAACCAAAATATTTTGGGTGGGTGCAAGGATTAACCCTAAAATCTGTTGGTTCGGTTTGGAGAAACACATTTGCCTTCAAGGACTTACCCTCATCAGTTGGTGTATGACGACTAACCTTTATACCTCTGGTGGGTAAGAACAATAAGAAAAAACCAGTAGCATTGTATGCGAGAGGAGTACTGAATAAGTGAATTCTGAATGCAGGAGAACGTAATGATGACGACCCTTTGTGACGTCATTAACATTGATTGTTCCTCCACACCATAGGACCTTGGCGTATCAGACAATTGCAATTTAGTTTTTCAGAGAAAAAAAAACCATCGGACTTTGGAGTGACCATCGGACTTAAGGGGATGAAGGACCTTTAGCTGAAAAAATACCTGTCGTTCAATTTTTTTCATATTCTGTATATCTCTAATTTAGTATGTCCCACATACCTAAAAGCAGATATATCAATAGTTTTCTAGACTTATTTTTGAGATATTGATTGATTAATACGAAACCCTACGGTGTCTAAGTGAAGTTTTGATTTTCCATGTTTCTGGGCCAATTTCTCGGTCTATAATTGAATTTTTTCAGCATACATAAAAACTATTTCAGCGAAAACGTGTCTTTTAAAACATTTCAGAGCATGAATATGGTTAAAAATTCGAAATTCTTTTGTCATACCGCATCTGGAGACGAAAATTAAGTACTTTTAAGACAACTTGAACAACAAAAAATTAATTTGCAAAAAATCCTATCATTAGATATTTGATAATTTACGTCGAAATGTAAGATCGTCATGTTATTGATTAACTGTAAAAATATCGATTGGTGAAGCTTAGCTTAATATTGCACAGGGCATGGTTAAACAAGACATGAGCATGAGAAAAATGTGTCATTTTTACATTTCTCGAGTACGGTAAAACCCAACTATTACGTCACACATTTGCGACATCAGCGATATAAGACATAACTACAAAATATTTCCGTCAACAACCGTGTGAATAAATTTTTATGTTCTGTAATTCACAAAATACCCCACCATGTACTGATCATAACCCGTTTTAATGATATCATATAACCGGTGTTTTACCGTGTATAATCGTACTGTACTAAGAGCTCCACTATGACGTCAACGATTTGTTGGACGCGCAGTGTAGGGAAACAGAAGAGTGGATCAATCTATTCCGTAATTAGATAATATTTTTAAGAAAGTTTGAATGTTTTTAGATATTTTTAAACAAGATGGTGAACTCAAACAAACAGTCAAAATTGTTTACAAATACTATGGTTTCATTTGGTTTTGTACATATTTTATCAGAGATTATGACGTATTTAAACTGAGTCATGTGACCATACATCCTTCGTCCCCTTAATCATCAAGACAGCGAGGTTTCGGGGTTTGGCAAGACTATCGGACCCCCCCCCCCCTTTTAAGGTAAACCATGTACATGTACGATATTACGAGTTTTCGACTCAATATCTTTCCACTGACTTCTGAGTCGAGTAACATGTTTCATTTACATTTTCTTTTCTGTTTTGTTAATTTTACGGTCCTGTGATAACTTTGTTATTTCAAAATATTTAATTTTAGTTTATTCGTTTGAATATTCGTTTGTTTAGTTGTATCTTCTATAAATATTATATTGAGTTGTGATAATTCATTAATAATATCGGCTCTAGTATTATTTGACTTTTGTTATTTTACCATACTAAGGAAAGAACCCGCTACGATCTGGTCAAATAATATTTTTAGTGACTTTCATTTTTTATTCAAAGGAATCACCAGATAATTGAAACATAAATGAACTTATGTTGTTGGGGTTCGCTTTGTACAAAATAAATTAACTTTGGGTATTCAATATTCCTATCTTAAAGACCGGATTCATTTTAAAATTAGAAAGATGTGTGCATTTTTTTTTTATAATTCTCAACATATATCACCTCCACTTATGTAGTTCATCGAGTACACTTTTTGAAGCAATTGACCTTTTAGTTAGTATATCATCCTTAACGCCTTCTTGAATATAAAACTGCCGTGTTTATCGTGTATCTTAATAAGGTCATTGAAGGGACGTGATAATTTACTTTCCCAGATCGTAACAGTTTGAAGGAAAAGCAAGAAACTTGATTGATATAAAAAATATATTAGTCAAGAATCACGTATTATAAATACATCTATACATGTTTGTCTCAAAGATGCCAGGGAGCGGAGAAGAAAGTTTTCAAAGAATAATAAATTTCAACTAAAACCACACTCAACCACGTATTCGAATCCCTTACATAGACGACATAAGATTCGCAATTTAGGAAAAAGCACATTTGCTCTGCTTACTTTTATTTTGATCACCTTAAACTCTTGAGAAAAGAACAATGTTTACAAAGAAATTAAGAGCCATTCTCTGTAATTATTTGAAATTTTATATAGGATCTGTGGCACGCATAGTCTCAGAATTTCTCCAAACTCTCTATGATAAAAGTCATTGATATCCTAATCTGAAATCAGGCAAAAATTGGTTGCTATGTTTTATAGTTACCATGGCAACATGTCTTAAAGTTCAAAAAATGGCATTTTTTAACATGTTTAGAGCCCCATAGTTAACATTTGCGGCAAAACAAACAATTGGCAATGGCTGTTTCCAAAAGTCTAAGGTCAGATGTCTCAAATGCATGATAAATATGTTTGGTAAATCATCTATTACATACGTTTCTATGGTAACAAAGTATTCAAAAGTAAAAAAAATATTCATTGTATTTCATAAAGTCATACACGTAAAAATATAAAGCAATTATATAATGAAATGTGACCAAATGATAGAAAAAAAGGCCTTGAAACACATACCAAGAACAAAATATATATTTCATTTTGGTTGACAATGGTTGCCAAGGTTTTTATTCCACAAAGAGCCTTCAAAGTAACACTCTGTATGTTTAAATCTGATCCTATTTTTTACAAAAAGCACATTTCCTCATAAATTATGATAAATTTTAGAAGATGTTGGTGTGCTTTAAGTTTTACCATTTGAAAAAATTCAGATTATATTCTTTAAATAGAGCGTTGCTATGGAAATAAACAGAAAATATATGGTTAAAAACCAGATAAATAATTTTTTTCCTTGGATACGTACCCTTAAATGTAGATTCCAAAAACTTTTATGATTGATTTTTATTAAGAGGTTACTTGACTTTTAATTTTGATTATCATCCAATCTCTAAGTGGATGCAAGAAGTTTGCACACAGGGTTTAATATTGATATAAAGTTTTCAAAATCGAACATTTTCCCTTCTTGGTAACCATAGCTACAGTGTTGTTTTATTCATCAAATTTTATCAATATATGATATTCAACTTCAGTTCTAACAAATAAGTACTATTCAAGCTGAGTCCTTTAATTTGTTTCTTGATTAAATGGCTATTTAATTCTTAATGCAGCGAAAAATAATTCACTTTTAAGCACTTGTACTTTGATTCCATGGTAACACTGCAAAGTAGCAATTATACCCAATTTTTCTTATGGTTTTGGTGTTGCAAGGTCCTAAGGATGCATATTTGCCAGTCTTGAATTTTCATGTTTTTTCCTCAAGACAGTAGCATTAACCCAATCTTAGTTACTGGTTACACTGTGTTACCATGGCAACCATGAAAGTTATTTATAGAATAATATTGCTTATACTAATATACTTAAGGTCAAACATTTTCATTGTTTTTCTTAAGTCGTTGATTGAGTTTGAGCATGTAACGCCTACCATTAGTGAATAGGAGTGTTTTTCAGCATATTTCAGCATTTTAAATGTATTCCAAATGTATCCTTGGTCACCACTTACTTAGAAGAGATATATTCTAAACAGTTTCTTTACAGTAAAATGTGACATCAAGGTGTCATGTTTTTGTGAGAATGGTTTGTTTGCTTTTTCTAGTTTTTATTAAGCCACAGTCAAGATTTAAAATGGCTGAAAATCTCGATTTTTTAAACTTTTCCGGCTGTTGCCATAGCAACCGAGACACATAGCAACGAAAGTTTGTTTGATATTTGTTTCTGGTGTCAAGTACTAAGCATGGGTGAAGTTTCATAAAAATCGGTTACCATGCGCGGCAACGAAGTTTAAGTGGTTACAGACAATGGCTATTAAACAATTGAAAAAAAAATCAATTAAGTCCCAACCTAGATTTATGTGCCGTATATTGTTTTTACAATTAAGTAAGAGGCAGCCTTTTTAATGATAAACAATAGTTAAGTACTGTAAACGTATTACATTTGGCTGTTTATTCTTTTGAGCGCCTTTGGTGGATAGAAACTTCCGCTTATTCAAGTACACGCGAAATGTCTTGCAAATATATGTTACGGTTCCTATTTATTCCCGTTGCCATGAGTAACATTTTCTATGGAAATACATGGTACAATTAAAACAAAACCCCCTTTGATATACTGACTATAAAATTATGTTTTATCAATTGTATGTTTAATTTCATGAACATTATATATTAACCAAGTGCATCATTGGGACGAGGTCGATAATTTACGTAACCCCGAATTTCCTAGACATCTTACATTTCCAAGTCACGCGCGAACTATTTATGATTGTTTTTTATGCTAACAAAGTCCATCAACGATTAGTATTATGACTGTTTCTCATAGTTATTATCCGCGCCCTAGGGTGTGTGTTTCCTTTCGTCTGTTTGATCCGCATGGCAGCAAATCAACTAACAAACATGGCGGGTATTTTCACTTTGTCGTGACCTCACGACAATCGAGCCCCATGCCAATATATGCCAGCGCAAATCGACCGACAGAAAACTAGGTTAGAAAGTCGGCTTTTGCACTTCATATCGCCAGCATGTCCGGGAATGATAGTCGCTGGGTAATTACTATCAAATAATTAATTAATTTTTGGGAACTGATGAATTTTGTATGATATTTAATTATTACTTTTTAATATTTAAATCGAATTGGTCTGTGGGAGAAAATAATTGGTAGGTAAAATAACTCTCCCATAACTTTATTTGACTCTGATATAATTGTATTTCAAAAAGATAAATATTTTTATGCTTTTGTAAATTTATATATAAGTCCCTAAAACATAATTCTTCCATATAAGAATATTTTATTCCCATTCTGGGAGAGAATTAATATTTCTACGGGAGTAAGGAATAGGGATAATTATTCAAATACAACATGCCATAATAAATGCTTAAACACTTTAAGCCTGACTCATAGTTCTTTTGTCCAATATATAGAATTGGGAGACCCACAAGTTGTCTCAAGGGAGAAAGACCCTGAACGGCAACATTGGGGTCAGAAGTGGGATTCATAAATTTTTATTCCCTTTATCTGATTGGACATAGGGCAATTAATTAAACAAGTAATTCTAAGTAACATAGTATAAATAAGTACTCCCAAAAGCAAAAATGTCATGGGATAGAAATCATTTAGAAGATTCGGGAAAGATTGTTTTCAATCCAAGAGTCCCGGTAGAAGTAGAAAATTTATTCCATGAAGAAATCTGTCAAGATGAATCTTTGTCAAAGCAAACATCAGCTCCCAGTGTTTCTGAAAATATAAATGAAATGTTAAGAGCAATTGAAGGTTTGAAAAGGGATGTTCTATGCATGAATCAAAATTTTGAAGAACAATTATTACAAATGAGGCAAGAGTCCCATCAATTACATGGGAGGTTATTATCACTTGAAAATCATGGGAAAGCTATTGGTCCAATTAAATATGGGAACTGTTCTGAAAATCCCAGTCAATCACCATTTATAGGGGCTTGGGAGAGATTTAGTCTTTCGGGAACCCAATATCCCCAAATTCAAGGGTGAACAGAAATGACAATATCGTCCATTCTCCCAATCAATTAAAACCAACAGTCTCAATAAAGCCACAAACATATAATGGGGTGGAAGATTTTGAAGATTACTCAGCCCAATTTTAAGTTTTAGTAGAATTGCATGGTTGGGATTATAGTGCTTAATCTTTGTATCTTGCTAGTAGTTTAACTGGGAATGCCAGGGCAATTTTAGGGGAGCTCAATGAAGCTCAGAAAAGGGATTATGATCCCTTTGTTAAAGTTCTCAGTATGCGTTTTGGATCAGTGGAAAGGTCAGAGATGTATAGTGCAAGATTGACAAATAGGATTAAGGGAGAAAATGAGTCCCTATCAGAATAAGTTCAATCAATCAAGAAATTAATCAGAAAATAATCCTACCCAACTGCTGATCCTAACCTTACGAACATTTAAGCCCTAGATCATTTCATTGACGCTCTCCCAGACCCCGATTTGCGCCCTAGAATTCGGGAAGCAAGGCCTAAAAATATTGGGGAAGCTGAAATTTTAGCAATTAGGTTAGAGACACATAAAATGGCAGATGTCCAAAGAGGAAAGCCAGTCCATGTTGTCACTTCAAACATTGACTCCAAAAACCATCCCAACAATAAAAATGAAGATTTAGATCATTCCTTACTAAAAGACATAAAATGCTCTTTGTCAAGTTTGAACAATGCTGGTCAAAAGTCCCAAACTTATTGGAGATCCCGGGAAAACAGATTTTTAAACAATAGTACTAGTCCCAGGCAGTTTAACAATTGGGAACGTGACAAATAATGGTTATGGAAATACATCTAATCAGGGGAAGTGATATGGACATAATTTATATCTACTTATGTTACTAATGTACTACTTGTGTAGATATTTAAATACCGTTTAACCTGTGAAATATTAATTTTTTGAATGTTGTTTATATGTTTTCATACATGGATAACTTATTTGTTTGATCATATCTTTGTTAACTGTTGAATGCTATGAATGATGTATATTTACTTATCAATTATTGTTAATCATAGTATGCACTTTTAATTTACGTCGTTTTGTTGCCAGCAACTACGGGACAAATAGAAGACTTGTACCCACCTTTCTATCCTACACCCACCAAACTTCTTTTGGTTACAGTTGTTTGTTTATTTCAACTGAGAAGAAAAGGGCAAGAAAGAATTCAATTTTTAATCAAGAACTCTACTTGTGTTCAGAAAGTTCATTTGGTACTTACTAAATGAGTTCATTTGCTCACTTCACGTTTTGTCGATCACTGAGTACATTTTCTGAAGGAAATAACCTTAGGGCATCTTGTTTTTCTCATTATTTCTTTATTATACGTCTGCTCTAAGAAGAAAATAATTGTTTTGAAAAACAATCTCTAAAAGGTATATATGCAAGACTCCTAACTAGATGAGTTCATTAAATTAGCACCAAACCACCTCCAGTTTTGATGATCACTGAGTACACTTTCTGAAGCAATTAACCATACAGCTTCTTGATTTTCATAGTATTATTGCTATACGTCGGCTTAAAGAAAAAAATTGAATACATAGTCTAATTCTAAATGTTAATTTTGTAATCGCCCAACGTTTAAAAGGTCTGATACATATTTAAGACTCAAAATACGAAGATGACGCCGAAGTCCGATAGTCTTGCCAAACCCCGAAACCTCGCTGTCTTGATGATTAAGGGGACGAAGGATGTATGGTCACATGACTCAGTTTAAATACGTCATAATCTCTGATAAAATATGTACAAAACCAAATGAAACCATAGTATTTGTAAACAATTTTGACTGTTTGTTTGAGTTCACCATCTTGTTTAAAAATATCTAAAAACATTCAAACTTTCTTGAAAATATTATCTAATTACGGAATAGATTGATCCACTCTTCTGTTTCCCTACACTGCGCGTCCAACAAATCGTTGACGTCATAGTGGAGCTCTTAGTACAGTACGATTATACACGGTAAAACACCGGTTATATGATATCATAAAAACGGGTTATGATCAGTACATGGTGGGGTATTTTGTGAATTACAGAACATAAATATTTATTCACACGGTTGTTGACGGAAATATTTTGTAGTTATGTCTTATATCGCTGATGTCGCAAATGTGTGACGTAATAGTTGGGTTTTACCGTAAAATGACACATTTTTCTCATGCTCATGTCTTGTTTAACTATGCCCTATGCAATATTAAGCTGAGCTTCACCAATCGATATTTTTACAGTTAATCAATAACATGACGATCTTACATTTCGACGTAAATTATCAAATATGTAATGATAGGATTTTTTGCAAAGTAATTTTTTTTGTTTAAGTTGTCTTAATAGTACGTAATTTTCGTCTCCAGATGCGGTATGACAAAAGAATTTCGAATTTTAAACCATATTCATACTCTGAAATGTTTTAAAAGACACGTTTTCGCTGAAATAGTTTTTATGTATGCTGAAAAAATTCAATTATAGACCGAGAAATTGGCCCAGAAACATGGAAAATCAGAACTTCACTTAGACACCGTAGGGTTTTGTATTAATCAATCAATATCTCAAAAATAAGTCTAGAAAACTATTGATATATCTGCTTTTAGGTATGTGGGACATACTAAATTAGAGATATACAGAATATGAAAAAAATTGAACGACAGGTATTTTTTCAGCTAAAGGTCCTTCATCCCCTTAAGTCCGATGGTCACTCCAAAGTCCGATGGTTTTTTTTTCTCTGAAAAACTAAATTGCAATTGTCTGATACGCCAAGGTCCTATGGTGTGGAGGAACAATCAATGTTAATGACGTCACAAAGGGTCGTCATCATTACGTTCTCCTGCATTCAGAATTCACTTATTCAGTACTCCTCTCGCATACAATGCTACTGGTTTTTTCTTATTGTTCTTACCCACCAGAGGTATAAAGGTTAGTCGTCATACACCAACTGATGAGGGTAAGTCCTTGAAGGCAAATGTGTTTCTCCAAACCGAACCAACAGATTTTAGGGTTAATCCTTGCACCCACCCAAAATATTTTGGTTATTGTCCTTTTTGTTTTTAACTGACAAGTGTAAGTCTCGCACCTATATCCAAAGGCAAGAAAACAGAACCTATTATTCAATAACTGTACTTGTGTTGAGAAAGTTCATTTGATACTAACTAGATGAATTCATTAACGTAGTATCAAATGAACCATCTCACGTTTTGTTGATCACTGAATACACTTTCTAAAGCCAATAAGCTTACCGCTTCTTCTTTTTCTTTGTATTTCTTAGTTAAACGTCTGCTTTAAGAAAAGGTTATTTCTTTTTAATACATTGTCTATTATAAGTTGTTGTTTTTTAATCGCCCTAAGTTTAAAAGGTGTTATATAAATGTAAGACTCCTATCCGATTATGCTGTGAAATAATCAACGTTTATGATGTCACAAATAGTCCAACATCATGACGTCCTGCCTTCAAAATTGATTGATTCAGTATTCCTCTCACATACAATTTTCTTGATTGTTCTTATTGTTTTCATCCACCAGAGGTATGAGGGATAGTCCTCGTACACAATTTGACTGATCAGGGTTAGTCCTTGAAGACTAATGTGTTTTTAACCCACCAGATATATTCTAGGGTTAGTACATGTATACTTTTGAGCTGATTTAGCTTAGTCCTGCACCCACCAATGGCATTTTGGTTATGGATGGTTTTTTTTACTGACAAGTAGGCAGCGTTAACTGCCTAAGTTATGTTATATCGTATATCAAAATTTGTAATAAGCTTCATTCCTTAAATAATTTTATATTTCTGTTTTCTTGCATTTTAGATATAAGTGCAATACTCATGCTTGTCGGTGAAAAAAAACCCAACTATAACCAAAATGTCATTGGTGTGTGCAGGACTAAGTCAGTTCAAAAGTTTACAAGGATTAGCCCTAGAATATATTTGGTGGGTTAAAAAAAACACAATTGTCTTCAAGGACTAACCCTGATCAGTCAAATTATGTACGAGGACTATCCCTCATACCTCTGCTGAATGAAAACAATAAGAACAATCAAGAAAATTGTATGTGAGAGGAATACTGAATCAATCAATTTTGAAGGTAGGACGTCATGATGTTGGACTATTGTGACAACATAAAAGTTGATTATTCCACTTAGGAATCACTTAGGAGTCTTACATATATATAATACATTTGAATCTTTGGGCGATTGAGAAAACAGCAACTTATAATAGATGATGTATTACAAAGAAATACCAAGAAAAACAAGAAGCAGTTACCGGTAGCTTATTAGCTTCAGTATTCAGTGATCAACAAAACGTGAGATGGTTCATTTGATACTACGTTAATGAATTCATCTAGTAAGTACTAAATGAACTTTCTCAACACCAGTACAGTTATTGAATAATAATTATTTTTTATTGTTTTCTTGCCTTTTGGATTAACTTGTCAGTTAAAAACAAAAAAGACAATAACCAAAATATTTTGGGTGGGTGCAAGGACTAACCCTAAAATATGTTGGTTCAGTTTGGGGAAACACATTTGCCTTCAAGGACTAATCGTCATCAGTCGGTGTATGAGGACTACCCTCATACCTCTGGTGGGTAAGAACAATAAGAAAAAACCAGTAGATTGTATGCGAGAGGAGAACTGAATAAGTGAATTTTGAATGCAGGAGAACGTGATGTCGACGAACCATTGTGACGTCATTAATATTGATTGTTCCTCTGCACAATCGGACCTTGGCGTATCAGACAATTGCAATTTAATTTCTCACAGGAAAACAACCATCGGACTTTGGAGTGATCTTCGAACTTAAGCATGAAGACAGCGAGCTTTCGGGGTTTGGCAAGACTATCGAACTTCGGCGTCACCTTCGTATTTGAAGTTTAAAAATGTATAATACCTTTTAAACGTTGTGCGATTAAGAAATTAACAATTAGTGTTAGACTATATATTAAATTTTTTTCTTAAAGCGGAGGTTTAACAATAATACTATGACAATCGAGAAGCTATAAGGATAAAGGCTTCAGAAAGTGTACTCAGTGATCATCAAAACTGGAGGTGGTTTGGTGCTAATTTAATGAACTCATCTATTTAGTAGTCTTGCATGTATATTACCTTTTAAAGGTTAGGCGATTGAAATATAATAACTTATATAAAACTATGTATTACAAAACAATTATTTCTTTTAAAGCAGACGTATTATAAAGAAATACTGAGGAAAAACAAGATGCCCTAAGGTTATTTCCTTCAGAAAATGTACTCAGTGATCGACAAAACGTGAAGTGATTCATTTGGAACTAAGTAAATTAATTCATCCTGTGAGTACGAAAACCTTCTGAACACAAGTAGAGTTCTTGATTAAAAATTCAATTTTTTCTTGCCTTTTACTTGTCAGTTCAAAAGAAAAAATAAACAACTATAACCAAAAGACATTTAGTGGGTGCAGGACTTATTAAAATCAATCACAAAGTGTGCAAGGGCTAACCCTAAAATCTGTCGAGTCAGTTTAGATTTTTCGCAGTCGAATGGTGTACGAGGACCTACCCTACTACCTCTGGATTTGGTGGGTGAAAACAATAAGAAAAATCAGTAAAATTGTATGTGAGAGAAATACTGAATCAATGAATTTTGAATGCCGTACAACGTAATGACTTTATACTGTCCAAAGTAATGACCTTGTACTGCATTAAAAATTCATTGATTCAGTCAGTAAATACAATTTATGATTGAGTCTAATGCTGATTGACGTTTTTTATACTAATTATTAGTCCATTAAGTATTGTAACGATATAAACGTTGATTATTCCTCCACAAAATCATACCTTTGCGTATCAGACCATAGCACTTTAGCGCAACACTTCTCATAAGAAACGAGCCATTAGACTTTGGTGTGACCATCAGACTTTGGCATGATATCGGAGTTTGGCGTGATATCGGAGTTTGGCGTCTCTTTAGAGTCTATAGGCAGCGAGCCTTCGTGGTTCGGCGAGATCATCGATTTTTGGAGTCTTAGTAAGGTTGTCCCAGAAAAACTCAAACATTTTTTAATTTCTTTCGTTTAGATAAGACTATTAAGTAAAAAAAAATGGCACATATCATGATCAACATTTTTTAAATCATGCCTAAAATTTTCAGTGTAATACCTTTATAAATAGAATTTTCCTCTCGGACAAACAGATCTAACAAATCAGCTGTCGGCGCAACACTGACGACGCCAAAATGTATCGCATAGTGTTTATGAATTTGTTCTGGAAACTGTGCTCAAGAAATATTTATATAAGCATACATTCGGCAATGTATTTCAATTTGTTTTAGTTACCAAGTTATACATCTCAAACAATAGTGTTACAAAAAGATTGCAGAGTTGAATCCTTAAAATAGACAACTTCACAATTCCGATCA
>PRKT01000003.1:2292962-2303573 GCA_003671525.1 Saccostrea glomerata | reverse complement strand
TGATTGGTTAATCTGGATCTTGAATCTCGAAACTCGAATTTCGAATCTCGAATTTTGAATCTCGTATTTCGAAACTTGAATCTCGAATGAGCCTTCTGGGCTTTCGTACTATTAAGTAAAAAATTGGCACATATCATGATCAACATTTTTTAAATGATGCCTAAAATTTTCAGTGTAATACCTTTATAAGTAGAATTTTCCTCTCGGACAAACGGCGCAACACTGACGACGCCAAAATGTATCGCATAGTGTTTATGAATTTGTTCTGGAAACTGTGCCTCAAGAAATATTTATATAAGCATACATTCGGCAATGTATTTCAATTTGTTTTAGTTACCAAGTTATACATCTCAAACAATAGTGTTACAAAAAGATTGCAGAGTTGAATCCTTAAAATAGACAACTTCACAATTCCGATCATAATTAAACCTATATGATCGGATTATTTAACAGCTGTCTTCACGTAGGCTTATGACGTTCCGCGCTTGTCTTTTCAGTTCGTCTTTATTTAAGTGGTCAATTCTCTTCTATCGGATAACCAGTCGAGTCAACCTCAAACCCCTACTACCGCGCTTGTCTTTTCAGTTCGTCTTTATTTAAGTGGTCAATTCTCTTCTATCGGATAACCGGTCGAGTCAACCTCAATCCCCTTCTACTAGAGATAAACTTGTTCCTATAGTTATGTTGTCTTTTTCATAACTCTTTTCCCTATGTACAAGAGTCATATCCCGATCAGTGTTGTTTTATAATTTGGTCTTCCACATTTCCGCTTAACGTTACCATTTTTGAGAATGTCTAATTCAAAGCGCATTGCTATATATCGTCCGTCATATATTTGTCTTTAATGATTTCAATTAAATAAAATTAAAAACAAGTACACGAAAATATTGTGTATTTATGTAGGAAATCATATTGACATCATATTGCCTTAGAGCATGATAACAACGAAAACTTAATTGAAATGCTATTTGTAAAAGTCAAAAAATGTCGTGGGCTGACCACCGATATTATCATCATTAAAATGCTGTTTTATATGCAAATGACATCACAGGCCTTTAACTTTTTTGCCAAAATATTTAAAAGATGATTTTCTAACAATACTAAAAAAATTACTAGTTTTGGTTGAATAGTATTTGGAATATAGGGAAAAGAATCAAAGTATGTCAGCAGTTAAAATCTCCAACCTATTCAACTCTACGTAGAAGTTCCTATGGATCCAGTTGCATTATAAGATCTCTGTTGTGCTGCAAACAATACAATTGGTAGGAGTGAATGAACAATTTGTCTTTTAATATAAAAACAATGAGGGGTGATCGTGCATTTGATTTTGATTGTGGTGGCGTGAAAGGGAGTGTATTTATTTCTTGCCTTTAATATGGACAGAATATGAAGTGTCAGGTTATTTTTTCCAAGATCACAAGACTTGCTAATGAATTTTAAAAAGTCCAGTAATATAATTTTTTGCAGCTTCACTAGTCTGGTAGTCATTTCTCATAAGGTGTCAAATTAATAAAATGTCAGACAATAATTTATCAATTTATGTTTTAAATAGATATAATTTCATTTACATGTTTACCCGGCATATATATCCTTTAGCACAGCATATAGACATTAAGATTAAAACAAAATAAAAGAACAAGATATGACAATCCATAGTAAATGATCTCCAATTTCCTTGAAAAATTATCTGGAAATAAAACTGGAAAAAAATAAATTATCTTTGAGATACAACCTTAACTAACTTAAAATAGCATAAAAGTGTTTCAGTTGTTTGTTAGTTTTTTTTCCGGGGGTAGCAGTTTCCTACCAAATTAAGTGAAAAATTGTGAAAAATCATATTACCCTTCGATTCAAACGGACTTTTTCATGAGCAACTCTGTGTACCACAAAAATTTTTTAGTAGCAGGGTTCTTGAAAACAGACTACTGTAGATCTAAATTTTTGCGACACCTTATTTTCGGGAGATAGTCATTGCTTCTTTATTAGCGAGACAAAATTTCCACGAATGGTGGTGTTTGCTTTATATAATCTATAGGAATACTAACATACTCGAGAATCATATTTTCGCGAGCACTTTCTCTCGCGCTAAATTACGCGAAAATAAAGTTCTGTGAATAAAAGTGATTTACAGTATTTCCCTGTGTTATAATTGTTGTGGTACACACGGTCGCTCAAACTGAAATTTTAAAAATACCTTAACAACAAACTGTGTTTATTTATCCGAAATACTGAAATACGAAACCGAAAGCGGACAGATGCAGGTTTTCCGACAATCTCGACAAATTCAGACCCAGGGTAAGCGAATTTTCTATGCTTCAAATTGTATTTATTAAGTTACCTAGAATTTATGGTATATATTTCTACTGAAGAGAAAAAAATCCTATAAAATATTAAACATGCAAATATATGCTACCGAAATGATTCTTAATTTTGAGGGCACGTTATGACAGAAATGCATCATAAACTTTTATAGTCAAGTAACGTACTTGTACAAGTGAAAAGAGTGCATTTCCTGTCTATATTGAAATAACTAAGATAAATTTGTTAATTGCTCAGATATTTGCAAGAAATCGCTCTCCAATATTTTCATGAATTGCATGGTTGTCAGAATTTTGGTTGCACACGACGAATATTTGTAGCCAGTTGACTTCTATGGGTACGCGACTATTACAGGTTACATAAAAAGGTTGCCAAGTGGATTTGATAACGTTTTTTTTATTTAAATTTAAAACATTTTCATACCCAAAATTGTTTGTACTGACGATAATTGGGGACATTATATTACATTTACAACTTCCATAACAACAGAGAAACTGTTAAAGTCCTTATTGTTATCTTTTTTAACTAACGTTGAAAATCGTTCGTCGTAGCGTGCAAATGTAGTAGATTAAGTGTTGGTTATGTCATATAATTAAAATATTATCAATTGTGTGTCAAGGAAAATAGAAAGGATGTATTCTCTAAACCATTTTTATACAAGAACCCTCTATTAAAGGAAATAAAGTGGGAATTATTATCTATCTTATAATATTTTTATTTTTGTTTTTCTAGAATTTCTGTCAGGAATGTTTTTAAACAAATGAAATGTATATAATGATGATTATAATAAAAGAAAAAAATGTTTGTTAATCAATCTTGGGCCTGGGCTTCAAGTTGGCGATACTGAGAGTTGTTTTTTTTCTCCTTTATTATTTGTTATTATCATTATTGTTATTTTTTCTTTCATTTTTTGTACGTTACTTTACATGTTTATTGAGTACAAGTATATTTCACTTCATATATGAAGTACCATAATTTTTCCTGCTCCATGCAGTAGAACATATCTTCTTTAGGATACTGTATTTTACAAATGTAACATGTGTAAATTATATTTCAAATCAAATTTCCAAAGATAATAGATTTCAAATGAAATTGCCAAAGATAATAGAAGTTCCTGATGGGAAAAAACATGTTAAAGATGGGCATCCACTTCAATTACCAGCTCTTAGAAGTTAAATTTCAAAAGTAACTGGTCGAAACATTTCTGAGACTGATGTTCTATGTGGCAAGTGTAGGATAACAACAATCAAAATGTAACAAACAACATTCTTGAAGATTATAAGAGTGAATTTGTGGCAGCTGAATTTTTTAAAACTGATTCTAAAAGTCCAAAATCGATCCAGTTGAATATTCTGCACATTCGTCCTACAAATACTGCGTCGTGTGTAAAAAGCAAAGGAATCATAGGGATAAATTGTTTGTGGTTCCCTTAAATGCAAGAACACAAGCATTTATACACAATGCGTTATTTTTCGATTCTAAAGCACGCTGTTGCTCTGTCCATTTACATGGACAGTATTATTCTCAGGCATCAATGACAGCTTTGAAAGCAAAATAAACAACATCTTACTTCTATCGCACTGAGATAGCTTCTTTGCTCGGAAATATCCGTAAAGCGATGTCGAGAACATCAGTATCGAATTTTGAGGACTGTTCATTTTTCACTGATGAAGATTATTACAATCTTATGGGTGTATCTAAAGTTCAATTCCAAGTTATAGCGCGACATTTGCAACTTTAATTCGCCATTCAAGTGTTCGCACTTGTTTAGCAGTATTGTCCACAAAGCTACGTACAGGTTTGCCCAACAAAATCCTTGGCACAATATTTTCAATGAAAAAATGCCAAATCAAAAGATACATACACAGTTCAAGAAATTCTCTACAGTCTTTCATCACGCAAAACGTTGGTTTTAATAACATTATTCATGATGAATTTGTTCAAAACCATACAACTCCAATTGCGAAAAAGTTATTCTGTGATAATAATGACAAGTCTGCAATTCTAGTCTTAGATGGGACATACATATTTATCCAGAAGAGTTCAGACTATATATGTTTCAACGCCAGTCTTATAGCATGCAAAAGCAACGTCCCTTACTAAAACCAATGATTGTTGTAGGGACAGATGGCTATATTCTGTCAATCTTGGGTCCCTATTTTGCCATCTCTAAAAACAACGATGCTGCAATTACAAAGCACATGATATCTGCTTATACAGAGGACATGAATGACTGGATCCAAGAAAAGGACCTCTGCATAGTGGATAAAGGATTTCACAATGTTGTTACTTTCCTAAAAGGACGGGGTTTATCAATGCAGATGCCAGTGTTTCTAATGAAGGGTACAAGACAGCATTCAACAGAAGAGCCTAATACAAGTCGCCTTGTAACGGGGATCAGATGGATTGTAGAGAGTGTGAATGGTTGAATAAAACAATGGCGGATTTTTGATAAAGTGGTATGTAACCATTACATTCCACACATTTGAGAGTTTATTAGAATAGTCGCTGCAATTTGTAATAGATACCGGTGTCACTTACTAAAAAGAACCCTGAAGATATAAGGATAGTAGAAAAAATGCTACAGAAAAGTAAAGAAAGAAACGCTGTTCAGGGCCTTGTAGAAGAGGAAGTGGTACTAAAAAAAGGATCAGTTTAAACATTGATAGACGGAGCGTCTGGTTTGTTGAAAGATTATCCGGTTCTGTCGGAAGGCAAGCTACGGCAGATCACTTTAGGTATTTATCAGCTGAAAGAAGTGCCATTATATGCCAAGGAGCATATGGAACAGGGAGCTGAATATCAATTCAATGTATGCAAAATCAAAGAAAACGTTTTGAAAATCAAAATCCATTCCAGCTACCGCAACAAAGTTACTCACACTGTCTTCGTTCAGTACAACTTAGATTGGGAAATTACTAGATGGTCTTGCACCTGTAAGGTGGGCGCCAGAGTAGTAGGCTGCTGTGCCCATGTCTCAAGTGTCTTGTGGTACCTCGGTTATCAAAGGTTACAGGAGATCAACCCACATCTAGCTTTGACATTTCTAAGTCTGTCCTGGATGCCGGTGAACTTCCACACCCAGACTGTGAGTCAGACTTTAGTTCTGTCACGGAAGAGTATATTAATATCTTTCTAATAGATATATTTTATCATTTCATAGTGTGAACATACATGTTTATTAAGTTTAATTAATGCTTATCAATGCTCATAGAATTTAAGAATTATACAATCAAAATATGCCATACTTATCAGTCTCAAAAATTATTTGTACCTTTAATGATAAATAATTTGCAAACAGATAGTGGACAAGTTAAAAAAATGTCATGTTTTAATATTGTTTTTATTCTGCATCATTTTATTTCTCTTTGATACTTTTATGATGTACGTGATAATATAGTACCATTTGTTCTATAAACAATATCGTAGAATACACAATGAATGTCAATAAATAATCATAATTTAAATGTCAAAATAATGTGAAATATATTTCTTAAAGTAGTTCATACGACTGGTTAAGTAAGAAAGTACATGTATTGTTTAAAGTAATTTTGCAATTGTCTTTGAAATTTTGTTTGTCAGTTCATTATTCTTAAAGTAAACATGCATTGAAACTTTGTTATTTTAAGGTTATGATAGAATTTTGCATTCAAAATGATAAGAAAAGTATCCCGCTAAGAAGGAGATAATTTGTTGCTAATTATAAGCTATTGCAAAGTTGAAATAATTCAAATATGAGTTAGCATCTCTTTCATTAAGTTTGATTATACCTATTGGTCGCATTATGATCTTGTTTATATAGCAAACTATTGGTCATGTGATGCATTGCTATGGAATTTTTCCGTTACTAAGAAAAAATAATGGGGTACTTTGAATAAGATTTAAAAGTAACTTACCGGATATACTCGCATATAAGTCGGTATTTTGGGAGTTAAATATTGGTCTAAAACTCTATGTCCGACTTATAGGCGAGTCATAACGAGATTGGTATTTTTTCTGGAGGGTGAAATGTAGTATCTTATTTGCATTTCCGATGATTATCGAAGAAAATGTCTGGATATATGTGATAATTTATGTATTCTTAGATTATATAGATAAAGTACAAGTATTTTCAATTTAAATAATTTTATTTGTATTTTAAGTGAACATTGCCTTTTTGTTTAATAATTTAAGATTAAATATCAATATCATTTCGAAAAATAGTAATTGAAACCAGATTAAAACATTAATGGATTTACTTGAAATTGTCACAAGATTTTGACAAAAATTTGTACCGACTTATAAGCGGGTCAATAGCAAATCCCTCCAAAATAACGTCAAAAAATACAACCGACTTATACATGTAGGCGGACCGACTTATAGGCGAGTGTATATGGTATGAATAAATACATTTTTACATGCAAAATTATGAATGCAAAATCTTCAAATGATGTTAAATATTACTTTTAAGCTGAAAAGTCTTAATTATATAAACGAAATATCTGGTTTTCTATGTTTGTCATGTTGCTAGGCAACCATGTAACCCAATTAATTAGCAAAGTAAATATATCATTTTCTTACTCATCAAGGTATACATGTACCCTTGCATTGTTATGAGTTTCAATAATTTCAAAGAAGGGGTTTCCCAAGGCAATAGTCATATCTTGTTCTTTATTTTCCAGGCTAAGAATCATATTGTAATGTTACAGTCATCAAAACATGAAATCCGCATGACGCAGTGATTAGAACAGCTCGCTATTGTCTCAGAGAAAGGGGTACTGTGGGACGTGGAGGCTGGTACTTTGGACGAGACTATGAATTGAGTTCCCTTGCTAAAGAAGATGTTGGCATGAAAAAGATCCTTCATAGCTCAGTGGCCATAAGTACCGAGTATAGGTATAAATTTGCAGCCCTCCTCCAGCAAGTGGTAGCGTCTTCATATGAGTGGAAAAAAAGTCTTGCGAGGAACATTACAAAGCATACAAACATGCCAAAGACTGAATATTTGCTTCAGAAGAAGGATATGGAGATAACAAACAGTATTCAATATCAAAGTCCATAAAACAATACAAAATAGGAGTAGAGCAAACACGAAACTACGAAACATTAAAGGTGGGATCAGGTGCCATAGAAGAGTGAGCATCCCCTGCTGACCGGTCACACCCGCCTTGTGCTCCTTGTCATGTTCGGGAAATAACGGAAAAATCCGTCGTCAAATCAGGAAGACCTGGTCTCCAAAATTCACATAGATATTGTCAATCAGAAACTCAAGCATATTTTTCAACTTCAGCGTTCTTATGTGTGCAATCAGAATGTGATTTAAAAAACAATTTTGCAAATGACCAATGACCAATGACCAAGTAAGTAACAAAAGGGACGTTAAACAATATACAATCAATCAGTTAGTCGTGGGGAATGGTTGTTTATGAAGTTGAAAAGTCGTAAGTTTTTATGCTGTTCTTTTTTTTTTTATAAAATCTCCCGATATCAAATTGTCAAAAAGATCCTTTTTTTAGTATCAACATCTGATTCACATCACTTCTTGAATATATTGTTGCACAGTACTCTTGAAGTTTTTTTTCCTTTTTTTCCTTCTGTCAATATCTTAGTGAGGAGTAACGAAAGAGGTTTGATTAAACATTTACTCGAACCCGCGATGTATCTTTGCTTAAAAGGATTCTTAAGTTTCGGAATCCAATATATATTGGGTAGTTCAAACTAATTTTGGCTCTGTGGAATATTAAAAATCTTCAAAACTGACATATGATTTTGAAGAATTGTAATCAGAATATCTAACTTGAGCTTTTAGCTCAGGTGAGCTAAGAAAACTGTTTGTGCGGTGCAATTTCATCATCTACATGTACAAACTTTTGTCAAATTGTGTGTTATGTGTGTTTCTCACCGTAGACAGGGGGTTGGGGGTAAACTAATGCATATAGAAATAGAGGTCAACTTATATTTTACAGCATTAGGGGTGGTAGAGGTAACCTTATATTGTACATCAAGAGGGGGACTACAGGACAACATATAAGTAAAATTAATACATGTAGGAAGACCAGAGGACACCTAATTTTGTACATCATTTGGGGGGGGGGCATAGTCATCTTATATTGTACATCAAGAGGGGAACCAAAGGGGGACACCTTATGTTATGCATTATTAGGCGGACCAGAGGTCACCTTATACTGTACATCAAGATGGGGACCAGAGGTCAATTTATGTTGTAAAATTAACTGTGGGACTAGGTACACCTTATATTGTTAAATCATTAAGAGCACCTGGGGTCACTTTACATTGGACATCATTATAGGGAGTAGACGACACCTTATATTATACATCAATATGGGGACAAGAAGTCAACTTATATTGTACATCATTAGGGGGACCATAGGTCACCTTATGTTGTTAAATTAATAAAAGGACTTAGACTCATGAGGAGTACAATATTCACTGAGCCCGTAGGGCGAAGTGAATATTGTACTTCGAAGGTGTCTTTATCATCGTTTTGACCTAAAAAAAAAAACCCAGCAATAACTGTTTTATTATATGATTAAATGAGAGCAAACTCCTACAAGATTGAAAGTCTTAACGAGAAATTTCAACAAAAGCATTGTTACAGGAAATATGGAAAAGGAATATTGTACATCAATAGTGGAATCAGAGGACACCTTATATTGTAAATCATTAAGGGGACCAAAGTTCACGTAATATTGTACATTATTAGGAGACCAGAGGTCACCTTATGTTGTACATCATTGTGGGCACCAGAAGTCACCTGATATGTACATCAATAGAGGTCAAGAGGGCACCTTATATTGTACATCAATAGGGAGACTAGAGGAATCCTTATATTGAACATCATTATGAGGACCAGAGGTCACCTTGTATTGTTCATCAGGAGGATTACCAAAGGTCACCTTATATTATAAATTAGTAGGTTGACCAGAGGTCACCTTATATTGTACACCATTAGGGTCCTGGGGTTACTTTATATTGGACATCATTAGGGGGACAATACGACACCTTATATTGCACATCATTAGGGGTCCTGGGGACGCTTTAAATTGGACATTATTAGGGGGACAAGACGACACCTTATTTTGCACATCATTAGGGATCATGGGGACGCTTTATATTGCACATCATTCGGGGGAACAGGGATATCGACAACTGTTTGTAGATGGTTTTGAAAGTTATTCAGATATGTACGAGAGCTGTTCAATATTAAGGTAGGATGTGGGTTTGCTTTTGTCATCAGTTTTGATACACAATTTCGACGATCCGTGCACATTCGATTATGACGTCAGTTACGTCACAAAGGCAACATTGCGTTGTTTTCCGTTTTATTCTTTGCAAATGATTTCTCAAGTTTGCACAAATCAAGTAGATTAATACAAAGTGCATGCTAATGAACATAAATCTCGTACATGTTTTATAATTAAATTTCAGTCTGAATTCTGATGTGATAATATGTAATGTTTTAGGACATATAAATACAATGCCAAATGAAAATAACACTTTATTTATTGTAAGTGTTATTTAAAAACTGTTAAAAGTCAATCAGAATTAGCGTAAACAATATGGTATTGTCCTCTAGAAAATTGTTTTTTTCAAGCAAAATTTGTATATGACAATTGTAGAGGACAGTATACAAAAAGAAAGTTATAAATAAAATTGTTTATCGGAAAAATTGAAGGGTTGCATGCGCGCACGTTATTTGCAACTCCGGGGAACGTGTATTACATGTGTCTTTTTCTATATTTTAAAACTTAAGCTCTAAGTGTAAAAACTAAATGTAAGTGTTTTACATTTTGCGTATGGCAACTTGATTCAAGGAATTCGAAATTATTTAACAAATGTTGAGAGTTAGGGCCATATATTAGCTTGCCACTAATATAGAAAAAAAAATTGTAGGTACCCCCTCCCCCCTCAGTATCGGGATGTCTTCTTTACTGTTTTCGAATAAGGCGATTTAAATTTATTTGTTCTGCCTGAAATCCTATTGAACATGAGTTTCCTAAATATACAGGAACAAATATTTTTTGTCCCCCGCTTGAAAAGTGGAGGATATTAATTTGGGTCTGTCCGTCCGTCCGTCTGTCAGTCCGTCCGTCTTTCTGTCTGTCTGTAACGCTTTCGTTTCCACACAATATCTCGAGAACCCTTTGAGCTTTTGCAATGGAATTTTGTATAGCAACGCCCTATGGACTAAGAAAAAACCCTATTGATTTTGAGGTCAAAAGGTCAAAGATCAAGGTAATAAATTCGCAAATTCTGTCCGTTATAACACTTTCGTTTCTGCGCGATATCTCG
>PRKT01000003.1:2272285-2292090 GCA_003671525.1 Saccostrea glomerata | reverse complement strand
CCGCCCCCCCCCCCCCCTTCCCATCGAACTGCGCATGTTTACTTTTTCCTTAAGTGGGGGACACAAATTCTCTGAACTAGCTTGTTTCACTTGCGTTGTTGTCGCTGCATGTTAATTCTCATGCCTCTACGAGGAATGTTTATACTGTTCATTCTGACTTTGTGAGCAGAATATGAATTTCACAATACTAGTGAAAATAAGTTGCTGGTCTTCTTAATATGTCCCAGCAATAAGTTAAATGATAAATAAAATTAAATTTTGCATCTGTGTCGCCTTTTATAGATCTTGCATGCATATTCCAAATGTCAATATATTCATACTCGCATTGTAAACGTGACTGCGTTCAACATATGACGTTGTAGTCATAAATAACGCCATAAACGCAACATTGTATAGCAATTTAAAAGCAAACTTTGAAAACAATTAGCAAAAAATCTAGCGAGAAGACATATAGATTTTTTTACATCAAAAGTTTTGATTTTACCTTTTCTTGACATTTTGAAGTTCCTGACAAATTCGTCTACGTTTTTTAAAAGTTATCTAACTTTTTTAAAAGAAGATATTTTCAAAAAATTGGCTTAAGACGTCATTTTCCCATATGTGTCAATAGTAAAGCGTAAAAAAGTACTAAAAACTATACGGTGTTTACAGAACTATAGCAATAAAACTACGTAGGCAAGTTTTATAAGAATTGCACACAATACGCGGTAAATTCTAAAGAACATTATATCAAATTTTCAGGATATGTTTTCTCGTAAGAATTTTTATGCAGTAAACCCGTGACCTACCTTAAATAATGTCTTCGATTCTCGGAAAGAAGCAAAAGATGCCTTTCAATGATTAAGTCTTAAAGATTTAACTTAATATTCTCTTTTAATTTTTTTACAATTATACAATTATTGCTGTTGTAGGGGTCAATACCATGATTTAGACTCATGAAGGTGGCTAAATCATCGTTTTGACCTATAAAAAAACCCAGCAATAACTGTTTTATTATATGATTAAATGAAAGCAAACTCCTACAAGACTGTTTTTGCTTAATTGAAAGTAAAACGAGAAATTTCAACAAAAGCATTGTTACAGGAAATATGGAAAAGGAATAATTCCTTGTATTGACCTGGAAGGTCACATGATTCATAATATTGACCTGCAATAATTCCTTGCATTGACTAGAAGGTCACGTGCAGGTCATAATAACGTCAATAAAACGTAGTATTTTTCTAACATTGTTGGATCTCAGCCAATCAGAGATGGGGAAATTATTCCATCATATAATATAACATAACATATTATATAAATCCAAGAAAAAACAAAGTGATCGGTAATAAATAAGAAAATAATTTTAAGTAAATAAAAACACAGAGAATGAGTAAAACAAAAGCGCTTTCATTTTTTCTTCATGATGTTTTACAATATTCTCATGGTAACGTCTATTGTGACGTCGTAATAACTTAACGTTAACAAGTCTTTGATTGACGTAATATTTTTCCGTACTTTCACAGAACAATGAATTACCGAAGCATACAATAACAAAGCAACAAATGTGACTCAATAAAATACTTAACATGTAAAGAAAACATTCTTTTACATTAAACTACATGTATTTAATTTTAATAAAGGTTTGAAAGCCCATATAAAATGTTTTCTTTAGCACGTCTTCGATTGCGTTAGAGTTGTCCAGTTTATAAAATGGAAAGACAGTAAAAGTTTTATTTCCGCACAAGTCTAAGTGTTCGCTGACTTTCAATTAACGATATTGTGGTACGTTTTTTGCTGCTTGTGTACTATGATCCTTTCCCGTAAGGTACTTCCCGTCTCGCCAATATATTTCTCCGCAATCGGAACATATATATAATTACAACGTATATAACATTTCTAGTTTGACATGATATGTTATTATTAACAGTTAACTGTTTCCCGCTAAAATTGAAATTTTGTCCTTGTCGTATGTATGGGCAGGTACCACAAGGCGGATTCTGGCACTTGGTCTCATGAAATTTTGTCGTTTCTTTAAAAGAGGATTTAGTGAGAATTCGTCTCAGATTCTTTGGTTGCTTCCTTCTGTTTATGAATTCCCGAATTTAAATATTTTAGACATAGTTTCGTCGGTATTCAAAACGTAGTTGAGTTGGTAAATTATCGGTGCATCGTTTTTATTCTTGGAATTATGGGTCGTTATTAATGGCAGGATCCCGGAATCCGTCCTATTTTGAGGTCCTCTCTGTCTAATTCCATGGCTTTTTTACAGCATTATCAATATTTTTTGGGATAGCTTTGTTTCCGTAGGTACTCTTTTAGTTCTTGTAGTAATTGTATTTTGGTTGATTCTTAATTTACGATGGTGCATACTAGTATTCTTCTTGCTAAATTATAAGAAATAGCTCTTTTGTTTTTAAAGTAGACAGCTCGTTGTCGCTGAATTTCCATACAATAAAACAATCTTTTCCAGTTATTAGTAATATAAAGTTTCACCTCTTCGTTGAATTGTTCATCTGTTCATTTTTTTGTCCTGATTAGTAAAAACAAATTGATTCTTTTGGAATATTATAAAAATTTTGATTTTTTATGCTCACCTGAGCTTTCTGTGAACGAGTCAAAATTTTGATCTGTCATTTTGTGCTCATTTTTTATGAAAACGTAGGTGAGTGCTGTGGCCCATGTGCGGCCCATGTATCTTTCTTATTACTTGTATGCAACTTTTCAAAAAAATATTTTAGATTTAAAAAAAAAACACCTAATGTTGATGATTTTGATCTATTTATTCAAAATTCCTTGCACGTAGCTGCTTTATATATGTAAACGCTGTCATTCCTGTTTTTATAATGAATGTGTTTTTGCAAATTAATCAGGAAAAACCCAGTTGAAAAGCCTAAAAGCTCTGCGTTTTCGAAGGTTATACAGCTAGATTAAACGAAACCAGTCTATTTTTGCCAGTGACTTTATTTTGTTTTATGTTTATTATTATAAATGAGAAAAATTTGATCTCTTGTGAGGGAATTATAGCTGAAACAAGAATTCTTTAATTCTTACAATAAAGTCATACCATGAAGGCAAAAGGAATAACAATTGTTCTTGTGATAACAGTGATTTTAGCATTACATGTTTGTGGATTATTGGCGGAGGGCGATGAAAGAAGAGATGTAAAAGTAATTGTAAAACGCAGTTTGCTGAGTAAACTCTTGTCTAAATTTAAAGGTAAGTATTATATTTCTATCGCTTTTGATTGAAAATTTGAAGAAAAATAACTATTCTATTTCAATTAACTAATCTAAACAGGTATAATTAATTCATTTAAGTATTTTCCCCCGTTCCGTCAGGACTGATTTATTGCATAAGGTTCTGACATTTAGTTTAGTTGCAATTATCTGTCGAATTTCATGGTTCTTTGTACATGTACAATCCACGAAAAGTCCACAAGTGCTTTTTAGATACGGATTTTTTTTTACTGAGGTCAGGTTCTACAAAGACATATTTAAGAAATAAGTTGTCATTTAACAACTTTTATCAGAGTGTTAAAAATTAAGGTTCGGTTATGTGACAAATTATTTGACTATTTAACTCTCGATTAAAGCTTTAAAATGATACCATATGACATACTTACATTTGACACTGATTTAGAATGTATATAATGATTTAAAATTTTAACCCATAAATGATTTGATTTGTACCATACCTCAGTCGTATAAATTAAATGTGTTGAACTCTAGGCCACCTACAATATCACGTCAATCGGTTATATAAAAAAGATAAATTTAAGGACACATGATGTACTTATTTTACATAAAATTAGATACGTCTTGCTTAGAAAGTGTTATACATGAATCAGGGAAACATTTGTAAATGTAAATATATCTTGGTAAATTTTGTCTGTTTAACGTCCTATGAGAATTATTTACTCATAACAAGGGATATCAACCGGTACCCGGTTAACCGGATACTCGCTCGTATGTAGTTTTTTTTTTTTTTTTTTTGATATTTCAAATTTCATATATTTATCAAAAACGTGTCAAAAAAGAAAACAAAAACGTTTACATAATAAATGCATTTGGTTATTAGTGTGTCGTCACCTACACCTATGGAGCACGTGTTATCGCCTGTGGCTGTGTATATGCAGTAATTAGTTACCTAACACCTGGTACACAGCTGTTCTCACCTATTATTGCTCTTAATTTTTGGATGGCTTCAATGATGAGTTTACGATGAAAAATTACTTTTAGTATGGTCTATTATCTTTAAATGTCTTTAAATTATTTTCTTAGTATACCTTAGCGAAATCGGACATGCATATAAATGTCTCTACCAAAATATTTAGAAATATAACTGAAGATAAATAAAAAATTAAAAGTCAGCTCTGTGGAGTAAATTTAGCTTAAACCGGGGAAACTACGAAGACATGAAGAATTATACAACTAGCGATCCTAAAATTGACCATTCCTTCTTTTACGCTAGTCTAATCACTAAAAAGTTACGAGAAAGACTGTCCTCTGATTGCGTTGAAACCGTTAATAATTTGTAATAATTAGTGTATTAATGATGTTTTTTGTGTTTTGGTTTAACAGAGCTAAATTAACGATTTACATTTGTACCGAGTAACCGGGTACTCAATCGGAAAATCGTCCGAGTAACTGATTAATAAATATTGACTGATCTGACTTCCCTATTCATAATAGAAGTCCAAAATTTATACCTAAAAATGCACGTACGGCCTTTGAGCATTGAAAGATTTTTTCAATTGCCAACTCATACTGCAACACGGAAGCTAGGTTTATACAACCTCATCCGAAGGACCATTCTCCACGTCCTGTAGTGAGTTTTAATGAGTGCATAGTTGGTGTTTTTAGCTGTCTGTTTGTTGCTTAAAGTCTCTCTCGAGAATCTTTCACTCATATGGAGTCACTACCATTTGACGGTCAGGAGCTGCAATTTTTTTTATATACTCGGCACTCAGGGGCAGTGAGGGATCTTTTTCATGTCAAAATCTACAGGGATACGTGACTTTGGTTTAAGCGATCTCATCCAAAAGACTGGTTTCCACGTCCAAAAGTGGGATTCGAACCTGCAACGTAAGGATTGACTTCTTACTCCGTGACTCAAGAGCAGACGCATTAACCACTACGTCAAGAGGGCAACTATTCGGAGTTGTAGAAGATGGTTTGTCTGACTGAAGCAGAAAAAAAGGAGAGTGGCGACCAAACAATCTACTATATTATATCAGTTTTTTATTCAAATAAGGTATGGAGTAAAACGTTCGCTCTACCAGTAAACAAACTCACCTATGCTACCTCGTAATACTTTGTAATTTTAAAAGTTCACGCTATCTTTCTCGAAAGATCTAAACGCTTAATTGTAACAATATTGTTTGGTTGGTTTTTTATTTATTAAAGTCCTCTCTCTCGAATTATTCACCAATGTGGAAACGCCACCACTAGTTAAGAGCTATAAATTTTGACCTTTACTCGGCACTTAGGGCCATTGAGCAGTGAGGGATCTTTCATGCCAACTTATACTGCGACATGGGACCTCTGTTTATAGGTATTATCACAAGACCTGTCTCCTCGTCCCACAGTGGGATTCGATCCAGCAAGTCTACGTAAGGACCAACTTTTTACTCTGCGACTCTAGCGAAGACGCTCTTCCACTCTGCAACGCGGGTTGATGACTTTTTAATAGACCTGAATTAAGCAAGTGCTACATGTATTTCTCGTTGATGGAGGTTATGCTGTTGATTATTTCTCTTTGTCTTACAAAACTTAAGCTGTTGTACACTAAATATTTTGGGTGAATATCTTTATAAAATAGAAATTACTAAACAAAGGAGGCTTCATAAATGTCAATATTAGTGTGATAAATGTATATTCTTCAGAAAAACAATGCATTCTGTCCCAGAATTGCCAATATAAAAGTGAAAGTCTGTTGAATCGTGAAGGAATAGACGCACTCCAATATTGCAACAAATAGGAAATAACTCTTGATCAATTTACATATGTAGGCCTATTGAAATACGAGTATCTATTAAAGAATTATTCCTCTGATTATAACAAAGGTACTAATCATTGGAAAAGTGGAGAATTGCATTACTTATTTGAACAGCTCAAACTTGTATGTTTGATAAACATACTTGTACTTGTATTTAAACCAAAGAGCTTTAATTTAAACCTAAATGTGTCAGCGCCACGGTAAAATTTTGTTTAAAAAACATGATAATTTCTTGCCTTCATTGAATCAATCAAACGTTGTAGCAACATAACTAATGATTCGATCATATGGAATATATAACTAAGCCTTTTGATATTGAAATACCCCACCCTCCTTTCTCAATAACTATTTTATCAACCTAAATTTCTTTTTATATATTCTTCAGGTGCAATGCAGGGAATATCTGTAAGTCGTGGATATGGAATCTACAACTCGGAATCAAGGAGGACGAACAATTCAAAATCAAGAAGACGACAATGGATAAGAAGGAAAAATAATCCTTCAAAAACGACAAAAAAGAATAGAACACAATATGCCTGACGTCAATGGTTTTATAAGGCATTAAACTCCAAGCATTCATGGAAAAATTCATATCTTTTGAAATGTATTATAAAGAATAAGGTTTTAGCAAAGCAAAGCTAATTTTAACAGCTTGCGTTCTGTTGGTGAACCTTTTTGTGAGATAATAGGTAGACCTGTTGGAATAATTGATGAATTGCAGCTACTATTGTTTTTAATCTCATTAAAAGTCTAAGCCACTTCTGTTTTTATACAATCACAATAAAAACAACAGATAGGGCAGAATGAAGAACTCACTGCTTTATTATAAACATAACTTTTGTTTTATATTTGTTTAATCTTCCATAGGTTTCAAATTTTCTGTATACATGTACTAGAGAATACTCTACATCCCTTTTTTATCCCCTTAAAAAGAAGTTAAGGCAACCCTCTTCTTGGGTCACTTGAAAGTAAGTTTATATTATATCAAGAAATGGTTGTTGTACTGTACAATTTTCTCAAAAGTCAATTTTTCTTTTTTATTCTGTTTTCTTTTTTCATTGAACAAAACTTACGTATAAACCTATCTAGATCTTAATACAGTATGTCTCAATGTTTGTTTCACCAAGCTGTGGCTGATGTTAAAAAATTGTAAAGCCATGTGTGCGATAGAAAAAAATGTAGCGGTGCCATTTAACATCAATGAAAAAAATGTTACATACTAGTAATTAAGACAAAAAAGACTATAACTGATTTACTATTTAAAACTTTAAAATGTTATGTAAATGACAAGCAGCAGTAATAAGAGTATCTGTACATTCTCATGTCAGGAGTGCATTATTTGATGCTCTGCTCCCCAGGAGGAAAATAAACCCTTATCAGTATATCATTCCTTGTTTTCTATTTTACAATATTAAGTCACAAAGAATCTAACTACTAGTAAATAAATCTTTACTTTGTCTGTTTAAGAAGTTATCTTATAGAGACAGGGGAGAAGCTGCTAGATAAGATGAAAGATATTTGTTGCAGGAAATGAGGAAATAAGTAAACTAGACCAAAAAGTACTATGATCCAAAGTCAAGGCAGCAGTATTTAGAGGTGAATGAAAAGGTTTTTACACCCTATAAGTACCAAAATATTATTGGCCCAATAGAAAATACCAGCAAGAGTCACTGGAAGGGTAAGTCCACTTGACTATATACTGTAGAAGTGGAAAACATTACGGTGTTTTTAATTTCACTATGTTCACGATTTAAGAATTTTCCGCGAAGTTTAAACCATCGTGATTATAATTTCACGTCATTTCTACCTAGAAACAGTCATAGTACCTGAATATTTACAAACGATTCTCCGTGAAATTAAAACCACCGTGAAAGGTAACTTTCTAACAAACCGTGAAATTTTAGACACGTGAAATTAAAGACGTCTACAGTATAGAATTCAATATGATGATGGGTTAGTAAAACTGAAGCGATGGATAGAGAATGGACGACAATGGGGTGATGACAGCCGTAAGTAACACAGAGTCTGTAGATGATGATGATTGGATTGGAAATCTTTAATGCATGCTCGAGATACGGTGAAAATTTGTAAAAATGTGAAATTGTAAAAATTTCTCCAACGCTACTTCAGAGCAAAGAGATGAACTGATTAAAATGTTACATTTAACGAATTATATTTGACTCTATATATGCATAGTGATTAATCATGAATTATTCTGATATTCAAGTTTAAAATGAAATTATCTAATTTATTTATAGTCGTATAGAAAAAAGAATTAGATTAATGATGCCATAAGTATTTATGCGACTGCAATGCTTTGTATTATATTTGCATTCTCCCACTATGAACATGAAGTCATCAACTGCATTCATAGGACTATAGACGCAATTGCTTCAGCTATGAGTGCAATTGCTCTATCAAACTCGAGTAAAACAAGCACTACTAAAAAAAACCTGTCTGTTGAGAAGCATATATATGAAACGTTTCATAACAGGAATAAATATACGTTTTTGACAATACTCTTTGAAAAAAGAGAAATTCAGAATATTTAAAATTGCTGATTTATATCTTTAAAAATTCAATTTTGGTCAATGTATTTAATTGTATAATAAAACTTTTTAAAATTATAGAGAACTGTCATATTTTTATTTTTTTGTATCATGTATATTTGTACAAAGAACGATAACTCTTCACACTTGGGTAATAACATTCAGAATAACTACATTTGTATTATACAAAATGTATCTATTATGATTTCAGCTATTAAAAATTAATAGAAAAACTAAGAAAAAAAATCATAGATAAGCATTCTGGAGTTATAATCATTATAAAAGCATTCTCATTTTTCATAATGGTGTTAAATTATTGATTTTAGTCAGAGGTTATTAATAACGTTGATCGATGACGTCACAACTGCATCAAAACAAAATTTAAGAGAATGTGATGACGGCGCTGCTTGTATCCAGATAACTGTTTTGATAGGGAAATACTTTATAAATTGTTTGTGATTTATCAGAGAAAATGAGTATTGATCAGGTGTACTGATTTTAAAGCCGTATATTTTTCTTTACTGAAGACAAGAAGCCGCGTTCTTATATGTAAGTCAGGATTTCCTCTGATATTCTTGAAAAAAAATCAAAGAATGCAAATATAAGTAATAAACAACGATTATTCAATGAACATAGCATTATGAATACCAATAGCTCTGCTGGCATATTTTCCATGATGCGCTAGCCCGTATCATGGAATATGCCAGCAGAGCAATTGCTATTCATAATGCCATGTTCACTGAATAACGTTGTTTATTTCTTAAATATTTTTGTTCTGATTATTATCAAAAAACGACTAATTCACGTATATATTTCTTAATTTTTAATAGTAAAGATTTTCATAAATTCGGATATTAAAAAGAAATTTTATTGCTCACCTGCGCAGAAGTTAAATTATGTAAATGTGTCGAAATTTTCTGTCAAATGTCATTTCGTCATTATATGTGCATATAGTAATACATTATGTACAATGCAGGTGACTGTTGTGACTCATGTGTCTTTCATATTACATGTTTGTACCTTTTAAAAAAATTTTAAGCATTAAATAATGACTTATGTTGAGGAATTTTAGATTTGATTCATTAAAATTCTTTAAACGTAGCGTACAGTTCATTTGCAAACTGCCACTCCGATTTGTATAATGAATGTCTTCTTGTAAATTAGTTTGGAAAACCCAGTTTGAAAGCACAAAATTATTTTCCTTCCGAAAGTAAATAATAAACAAACTATATTTTTACCTGTGACGTTTCTTATCATTAAAGTGATGAAGTCATTTGGTTTTTTCATGAAAGCAAGCACTTTGATACACCATTGTCATAATTCAGAAAACTTCTCATCGCATATATGAGGGAGAAAGTTTTAGCTGAAACGAGAGGAGAAGCAAGCTATAGTCTTTAATGATTTAAATTAAGTAATTATTTATCGTCAGAACGATGAAGTTGAAAGGATTAACTTTTATTCCTGTGGTAATAGCGATGAGGTAAACAAAGTACATAGGCGTCGGAACCGGGGGGCTAGGGGCGGCTTAGCCCCCCCCCCCCCCCCCCCCACTTTTTTTTTCCAAATATTGACTTAGTATAGACATTGGACATTGTTGCGTAGCTTTAGCCCCCCCCCATCCCCCCACTTTCCACAGACATGTTGCCATATAGGCTTAAATTGAGGAAAGTGTTGGTGTTTGGAAAAATTTTGGTTATGGAGTTCGAACCTAACCCCCCCCCCCCCCGGGCACGAAATATGATTTTCGTGTTTGGACAATGCGCGGAGCGCCCGAGATTTAACCAATAGTTCGAGGCAATCTATGATGTAAGCAACTTGTCGCCTCTCTGATGACGTAAATTTCATTGAGAGTGTGAAAATTTGAATTAAAAAAATTAACTTGATTTCTGCCTCCTGCAGCGATATATGAAGGGGCGTGGAAACATTATCGCATATGTGGTATGGGATATATCACCACAGAAAGATCAAAGAAAATCACCGCAGATATGCGACAATTTTATATAATATATTTTCTACACTAAGCACTTAGGTCATTAATCAGGGGGCTCTATTATTTCCAGCACATACTGCGACACGAGACCCTGGTTTATACGGTCTCCTCCAAAGGACCGGTGACTAGGTCCCACAGTGGGATTCGAACCCGCTTCAGCCGTAAACCTGAACTCATAAAAACGACCGCATAAGACATGTATAGGAGTTTTCCCTGTAAATGTAATTTTGACCGAATTAGAAAACAAAAGAAGACGAACATTGCAGTGCCTTGACGGTCCATTTTATTAAGGAAACTGTATACAGGACTACGAAGTATTATATCCCTTTCACACTTGCAAACAATTTTGCCCAGTTTATAATATGCAATTTTGACAGAAATAACATTGTGTTCATTTATGAAATTCTTGACTTTTTAAGAGCCATTCTTTGTAATGATTTGAAATTTTATATAGGAGCTGTGGCTCGCATAGTCTCCGAATTTCTCCAAACTCTCTATGATAAAAGTCATTGATACCCTAAACTGATATCAGGCAAAAATTGGTTGATATGTTTTATAGTAACCATGGCAATATGTCTTAAAATTCGAAAAATTGCATTTTTAAGCATGTTTAGAGCCCTGTAATTAACATTTGCGGCAAAGCAAACAATTGGCTATGACTGTTTCCAAAAGTTGAAGGTCAGATGTCTCAAATGCATGATAAACATGTTTGGTAAATCATCTATTACATACGTTACTATGGTAACAAAGTATTCAAAAGTAAAAAGAAATATTCATTGAATTTTATAAAGTCATACACGAAAAAATAAAAAGCAATTATAGGATAAAATGTGACCAAATAATAGAAAAAAGAGCCTTGAAACATATACCAAGAACAAAATATGATATTTCATTTTGGTTGGCAACGGTTGCCAAGGTTTTTATACCACAGAGAGCCTTCAAAGTAACATTCTGTATGTTTTATTCTGAACTTATCTTTGAAAAAAGCACATTTCCTCATAACTAATGATAAATTTTTAAAGATGTTTGTGTGCTCCAAGTTTTCCCATTTAAAAAAAATTCAGATTAGATTCTTTAAATAGAGGGTTGCTATGGAAATAAGCAGAAAATATATGCTTAAAAACCTGAAAAATATTTTCTTTCCTTGGATACGTACCCTTAAATGTAGATTCTCAAAACTTTTATGATTGATATTTATTAACAGCTAACTTGACTTTTAATTTTGACTATCATCCAATCTCTAAGTGGATGCAAGAAGTTGGCACACAGGGTTTAATATTGATAAAAAGTTCACAAAATCGAACATTTTCCCTTCTTGGTAACCATAGCAACAGTGTTGTTTTCTTCATCAAATTTTATCATCAATATATGATATTCAACTTCAGTTCTAACAGATAAACACTATTTAAGCTTAGTCCTTTAATTTGTTTCTTGATTAAATGGCAATTTAATTCTTAATGCAGCGAAAAATAATTCACTTTTAAGCACTGGTACCTTGTTTCCATGGTAACACCGCAAAGTAGCAATTATACCCACTTGTACACCTTACACCTTTCACTCAAATCTAAATTTGTCAGGGTCACGGTTAAATTTTGTTTGTTCAAAAGTATATCTAATATACTGTCTATATCAGTATACTGTACAATTACAAGATTAGATGTTCTCTTATGAAATTAAAACATAATATATTTTTCTGTCCAAAATTTAAGATTTTTGAAAACTAGTAAATAATTTACAATTCCTTTCTATCCCTAGGCAAAGGACCTTGAGGGAAATTGTTAAAGAGACATTTCAAAAATTCAATATTTTCTGAAGATCTGTTAAATAAATAGTAAGGTTTATGTTAGAAATAATGTGTTTCCTGATGAAATTAAAAGTATTGAGATTTAATGTTAACTGTTTCAACTTTTATTTAACGAATTGTCATGTCTTATGTTAAAAAAATGTAAACCATGTCAAGAGTGCAATAAAAATGCAGTGATGCCAATAATATCAATTTTACAATTCTGTATACACAAATCAAAAAAGAAATTCCAAAGTGTAAAATCTTAACTGATTTACTAATCTAAACCTTCAAATATTATGCCCATGTTAAGCAATATTAATGAGAATATCTGTCAATACCCATGTCAGGAGTGCAGCATATGATGTTTTGCTCCCCAGAATGAAGAAAACCTTTTACCATTTTATTATTTTCTGATTTCTATTTTGGTATCTAAATCACAAGAACATTTTTACTAAATAGATAATTTATTTATCACCTTGTCTGTCTGTTTTTCTAGGGATATATAGGACCAATCTGTGTCTTGGGCTAAAAATTTAACTTACGTTAGACGATAAAGTTATTTAAATGAAAGTTTTCCAAGCCATAAAACACTCTGTACAAGGGAGTGTGACAATCAGAGCCAAGAAATAATTTCAGTTTGGTGAAACATTTGTCAGTTTTTAAAGTATGACCCAACAATAATACTGGCATTAATAGTTGCATGAAAGTGATTCACAAGTAGGGGGAGCAATCCCGTTGAAAGCGAAAGCAGGATAAAAGCTTGAAACAAGTCCATTTTCAGGTATGATCTTGCATGCTCCCGTATCTCTAAATTTGTTGATAAAAAAATCTGAACATCCACGAACCTTGCAGTTGTTTAGAACCATGTATCAATCCTCAAAAGACTTGTTGTTCTTTAGTAGTAAATTAACATAAACCTCTTTTCCAGTAAATGTACATGTATATTGGTTTCCTGTTCTTAATGTTTAAAAGTCTATGTAAATTAATATCATAGTATTAAAACGTTTTAATTAAATTTGAAACAAAATTAAATTTAAAAAAGAACATTTATTTTTAATAACATTTCTTAACATTAGGGTCTGTACTCCGAGCTCAAGTCTAGGATGGCACGGTGTTGAAACATTTAGAATTCATTTTTTTGATTCTTGGAACGTTTTACTTTTATTTCATTTTGATTGATCATTGAGATATTATTACGAAGACTGGAAATAAGGAAAGAATTTTTTCAGCACCATTGTCATTTCACCAAAACACTCAAGTCATTGTTTGTATATCGGGAGAGCCAGAGGCCTGTTCATCAGAGTGAACGCTCGCTAGCGATCGCCAATATCCCTTATACCTCCAATAGAAATGTTTGCAAGCGCTCGCTCTGTTGAACAGGCCTCAGGACCCCTAAACAGTATTCGTTAGATTCGTTTTTTAAAACAAATACTCCTGTTTTTGTGTGTTTTTTACTTGTTTGATTTATCATAAAATCAAAACAATTAAAAAGCGAAAAATTCCTGTTGCTTTCAAGCAATGGAAATGGGACACCTGCTTTTTCTCGATAAAGAATTTTATTTAAAAGCTTCCCAAAATAATCGGTATAACTTGGGTTAGGGCAGTTAGCTCTTTAGAATCTGCAAAGCGGTATATAAAATTAACGTAAAGTATGAAATATGTTGAGATAAGGAACAGTTATTCCAATAAACAATAATTAATAGGAGCAAAGCAAACACGAACCTCCAAAATATCAGAGGTGGGATCAGGTGCCACGGAGAAATGATCATAGCCTGCTGACCTGTCACACCCGCCGTGTGTTGTGATGTTCGGGAAATAACCCAGGTAATACTTTTTAACTAACGTAGCTTTGAAATTATTCCTTTTTATTTAATTTTCTACCATAAAGTGTACGAAAAAGACAATTACACCTCAATAATTACAATAAAAAGTACAAAGTTTAAGTTAAGTGTTATGTCAAGCGAATTGATACGTTTTGGACGAAAGTCATTAGGACGTAGGATACTCAGATTATATAACAAAGACTTATTTTTCAGTCAATCAAATTGTGTTCTACAACCAGTGATAAATTACATGTATTTGTTGATAAGCTTGTGCATATAACATAAATAAGGTAAAATTTATCTCAAGTACGGAAATGGTTCAGAAAAACATTTCATACATTTTTAGTTTTAAAATTTGATATCTTTTGTTTTGAAACAGTACACTTTAGATACATTGTATCTTGATCGTGATTGTTTCTAAACACCAAATGCAAAACAACTACATGTATTCTATTTCAAAAAATGCAAATACTAATGATTCTTTTAAAAACTAATTCAACATTGATGAAATACTTATTATATTACTGCCCTGTTGAGTTTTAAAAATAAAAAAATAAATGAAATCATTGACAAACGACAAAAATATTCCCAACAAAAGCCTTCAATTCTTCTTTCTCAACAATGTTTCTACAACCTTAACTCTCCTTCGATTAATCTATACACAGTAAAGTATTCCAAGTCAACAACGTAAACTTCTTGAAGAAACGTCCAGGCCGAGCAATAAATGGTGAAATTATCAAAATTTAAACAACATGTGGTCGTTAAAGTCCAGATTAACTAGGGGAAAACAAGCAATAATCAGGGTTCTTTGTGTTTCTTCGATCGTTTTTGGTTTCTGACTGATAAAGAACAAGGGGTTTAAAGGATTGGTAGGAGAGACGAGACAAGAAATTAAAGTCACAAATCGAACATTCTTCGTACAACATAGTCTTAATATGAGGTAAGTAGATTAAAGGGCGAGTGTTTACCCATAATAAGTAAATATTTTTGAGATTTTTTTTATTTTCTCTTTTTTTTTGGGAAAGATAAAAAAAATTATGACATTGTTGTTATTAAAATCTACTTTGTGAAGATGTGATTTGATGATTTTGTTTATTTTGAGTCAATCCTACCTACATTATCTTGTGTGACAAAAATTAGCTGTAGAAATAAAGATATATGCAGACTTTTCAGAAAGTTTTCAACAATTGATTGTTTTTTAACTTATACATGTATATATATAGTAACAATCACAAAGAATGACAATTTGTCTGTACGTTAACATTTTAAGTCACACACATTTTGGTCATATCTGTATTAATTTAAGATAAATTAATTTATGGACTCGTTCTTCTGTCTTTGTTTAGTAATATTATTTTGTACATTGATCTGCATTTTTTGGACAATTTTTAACAACCAATATTGTTTAGTAAAACTACTCTATCAATCCTCTCTGCACACGGATTAGCGTTGAAAAGTTTGTTTTTTTTTGCAAGATTATATTTTGTTGGCGTTTGAAAAATATTTTATGTATCAGAAGCGTTTTTGATGTTGTTATTCAAGCTCAGACATTGATTTACTGTAACATATTGATATCTTATTTATTTTTGTTATCAGTGGTATTTATTTTAACTTATCAAAATCACCATACAATCGACTTACAAAGAAACGTACACTGTTATACAGACGAGTGAAACAAACATAGATTAAGGATATGCATGTAAAGATTAAAAAATAAACCTTAAGGAAGAATCTTTGAATTTATCAGACATTTTACTTTAGCCAACCTTGTAATTAGTTTATTTAATTTTTTCCTGGTGTAGCTGAATGGCGGGCAACAAATACTACCATGGTTTCCGCGAGGATGAAGGCCCTAACATTTCTAGGAATGGAACTCCACGTACGTTGACTTACTGAATTATTGTTTTAAGTCCCGGTCAGGTATTCTTCTATATATGTACTCAGGCTGGATATGATTTGAATGGATTCTCTAAAAATTATTAGCTTCGTTCCTTGGCTCCAGGGTCATAAAATTAAAACGAGCTTACTTTTGAACTCATCCTCACTTATACAAAAGGAATATATAAAGATGCTTGTTGTTCAGAGCCCCTTTCTAGAATTTTTCTCTCATATTATGGAGACGCGACCACTTGCCGGTGGAAAACTGCAAATTTATACTTGGCACTCAAGGTCATCGAGATATGAGTGGTCTTTTTCATGCCAACACCAGCAGTGACATGTGACCTCGATTTATTTGATCTCTTCCGAACGACGTCCACAACGGGGTCGAACGTGCGACATAAGAATCAACTTCATACTCTGCGCCTCTTATGCAAATACTGGGGCAACTCAGTGAATTTTTAATTTTTATGCCCCCGAAGCCTGACTTGACTTCAGTGTCATTATTGAATTTGTCATTGCATCTCTCCTGTTCATAGTATGTTAACGAAACAATTGTCTGACATTAATTGACATAAATTTATCTAATATGTCGTCTTCCACAAAATACACTGGAACTAAAAAAAATTGTAAGACCCTATAATGACCATACTGTCCGAAAACGAATTCCCTGATGTGAAATGCGCACAGCTTGTTTTACGTAGATATAAAATTGCTGATTACCGAAGGTGGCCAATGAGGTTGCAAAATTAGCAGTCTCCAGAGATATAGACATAAATTGTTTTACTTATATATATATATATGTTAGCAATGTCAGTCAAAGGCTCCTTATAGTTATATATATATATATATATATATGATATAAAACAATTAAGTATCAAATTACAACGAATAACGAAAGTCAAAAAATGTCCTGGTTTTTATACTCACTCTATCCAGCTTCAAGTTGCTCAGTCTTATGAAAGTGTCCTTTGCTTGCTATGAACTTGTATTAAAGCAGTCATCGTTTGCAGATTTTAATCATAAAATTGAAAGACATACATGTACGACTTTTATATGACTTGTCATAATTTGCAAATAAAAACAATTAACGGCATATGTGCATTTTCTTTTTAGGCATTTCTATGTCTAAAGTGTATATTCTTCAGTCCAATTCCTATAATTTTTCAATTATCTCTAATAACTTTTCACATTTAAAAAAAAGATCGAGTGTCCCATGCAATTAGTGAGCTGTCACAAGAAGAGGGGAGAGAATTCCAAGAATTCAGGAGAAGCATGGGGTAAAGACTTTTTCTAAAATACTGTTTCAGAAAAGAAATGAAAGAGATATTGATTTGAAGGGTTAATAAAAGTTTTGAATTTAGTCATTGAGCATTAAATGTAGAGATTACGCCAAAAAGATAATTTATACAAATATTCTCTGTATTGTTGTCGCACGTTTGTTCCTGATTCCAGTTCTGGTTTTACTGATAGGATTGTTGGAAGTTTCACGAAACAAATGGTCAAGTTAGCTGTGGAACAGCTCAAACCCGAATTCGAGAGGATGGCGATCGAAGCAGCCGGAAAAGCACTTGAAAACAAAATGGTCACAATTAAAGAAATGCAAAACGAACTTAACAGAAAGGAACAGGAGTTGAAGAGATTGCAGCTGGAGAAAAAGCTTCTGCAGGCAAAGTTTGAAAAAGAGAAAGTAAACCGTGACTTGGCGTCTATTGTTGATCATAAGGAAAAAGAAATAAAGAAACTAGAGGCAGATATAGGAGGATTGCGTGGAAAGCTACGGAAAAAGGCTGATGAACTCAGAAAAGAAAAAGACCGCGCAACAGAAGAGGAACAAAGGCGTGTAGAGATAGAAACCAAATTCAACACGGAAATAGAAAAGCTAAAAAGAGAACTTGATCGAGTAAAAGGTCAGCTTGGTCAGATCCGGTCTGCTAAAAATGTTGGGGACGAGGAAACTCGGAAGCTGCGAGATCGTGAACGGGAATTGTTGCAGGAATTAGAGGATGTGAAAAAACAACACTCGCTGAGGTTTCTAAGGAAAAAGCTTGGAAATTGATTTGCTACATTTGTAAACGGAATGATGTTACGCATATACAACTTTATCAATAATTATCTTTTAGGTTGATTGTTGAAGATGAAAAGAAGATTCTTCAGACAAAGAGTATTGATTTTCATTTCGTATTGCCTCTTATTATGATGATAAAATACTTTTTTTTAGTGATTTATATAAATTCTCTAATACTTTTTAAAATTAAAATCATTTTTGTTGATCAGTTGATCCAAGAATATAGAATGTACCAAATACACATTGAAATTGAAGAGAAAAATGATTTTTGCTGTCTTGGCTAAATGATAATTTTAACGGCAATATTAATATTCTTAAATAATACAAAAGTCATGTGGATAAACTTCAATATATATTCAATAACTTTAATATGTGCTTTATTCATCTTTCTTATATGTTTTTGCCAGCTTCAATAAATTCTGCTTCAAATATTAGAAAATATGAATGATCATATGGTTTTTCTTTTATTTCATCCAGAACAATTACATATCAGGACAAAGAACATACGGTAACAATTGACGTTTTCATAGAAATTCAACACATTCCAGAAAGATATATAGTAGCCATCTTACTAGTATTTGATTTTTTTTTTCACAAATGTCCCTTTTTAATACTTGCAATTAAAATGCTTGGATGGGTTCGGTCAGCGTTTTATCAATCTGTACGCCCCGTACACGGGCCACGTGACTTCGATCTCTGTGAATTTTAACATGAATATACATTCCAGGTGCTGTTTTTACCTGAAAAAAATATTTTAAAGAGCACAGGTAGGCTATTTCTTCTCTGATGATTCAGTTTATTGATAAATAGCAGCTACATAATAAAAAAAATATTGGGAGTTGCAATACATGATGTCATATTATGATATTTGTATTACATGTAATAGATGACATTCTCAGCCGCTAAATGATATAGTTCTTTCTCTAAGTTCTCTTGATTTACCAGAGATGATGAGAACGTACTTAAATCCAATACAATTGACAGTGAACATAGAAAGGAAAAACTTGGCTTATAAAGTGGAGAATGTCGTTCTATTAATGCAATAATTTATGGCAACAAGAGCTGCACTTGCAACCAATAATGACATTTCTCTAATTAAGCGCCGTTTTTCAAATATGAAAAATTCAATTTACCTTGATGAAATAGTTCATCCCAAAGGCAACTTGTGTTCTGAAAGATATCGCGGAAAACGGAGGCAAAGGTTTACCTGCGTTATATCCATTTGGCAATTTTCTTTCAATATCCCTTTGGAGCTTAAATCAAACAAAACAATGCAATATGTTTTTACACAGGAAGAAAAAGTGGCTCACATAAATTGTATATAAAATTCACATAATTTCCATGTGAATATAAAGCATGAGAAATAAATGAAAAACAAGACTTTGGAAATTGATACAAAAACTTCAAGTGATTTTGACATAACTTTCCCATAAATTTTACATGAAGAACATATCACATATATATCGAGCAAAGAAAAATTCACATGAAAATTCTTAAAAATATTATGTGAAACAAATGGAGATAACAATCAGTCAGCATTTGACTAAATGATAAACTCTATTTGCTGACAAGATCATTGTATCGACCATAAAACGTACGAAATGATAAATTTAAACGGGACTGCTGATATTTTTGTTTCATTAACTTGTTTGTCAATAATTTACCTCGTTCTAGAAATTGTTCATACGTCATAGGCGTCGAAACTGGGGAGCTTAGCCCCCCCCCCCCCCCCCCC
>PRKT01000003.1:2203259-2272128 GCA_003671525.1 Saccostrea glomerata | reverse complement strand
CCACTTTTAATTTGCTTCCGACGCCAATGTACGTAGATTATGCTCTTGCGTATCGAATCAACTGAGATATACATTGTATAAACTCCGTACACAAGTAAAGAAGGTATCTAATATTTGCTGCATAAGTAAGGGAAGATGACGATTTAAAGTTGACGAGTTTAAGTCATCATGTTTATCATAGAGCTTAGTTGTTAGAGTACGATTAACGTATTTTTCAAGTAAAATATCCAAATACGAAACAAATGTGTCAGGCTCTGTGGTACATGTATCTTTCATCTCAAACTTACCAAGATAGATTGCATTGACATAAGGATGGAAGTCACCATTGTTAATTGACAATCTGACGTCGATATATATGTAGAGATAAAGGTCACAGCAAGTGTTTTTAATTTTTTCTTTTCAAGCATAGGATTTTGCACAAATATTGCTTCATATGATTACAAAAATAGGTCTGCTAATCAAGGGATGCAATTGGTACCTATGGGAATTCCAATAGATTGTTGAAAGACCTGGTCTCCAAAAACAACATATTGTCAATTTGAAAGTCGAGCATTTTTTCAGAGTACTTGTGTGTACAATCAGAATGTGATTTAACAAAATAATTTTGCGATGACCAATGACAAGATGACAAGACAAGTATTAAACTTTCGAGTTCCATTTTTATTGAAAAACAGCAGCCATCAATTATATTTAAAAAAGCGCGGACTTTAATTTAAATCTTATGAAACGTAGTGAATAGTTGTGTAAGTTGAAAAATCGTATTTTCATGCTGTTGATTTTGGTAAAATCTTGTGATTTTAAATTGTCTAAAAGTTCCTTGGAACTTTTAAGTATCAACATCTTATTTTCACCACTTCTTAAATATATTGTTGTACAGTACTCTTGAGGTTTCTCCTCCAGTGCTGTAAATAATATCTGTGTGAGGTGTAAGAAAAGAGGCTTGGTTGAACATTTACAGGAATCAAGAAATATGTCACAAGCGAGTTGTGCATATGTTTTTAAATAGTATAGGCAGTATTTGAGTCCCAGAAACTTTCTATCAGATGAGGACAATCTGTGAAGAAACGTTTATCTGTAAAAATATGAACAAAACTTTAAAATGTTTGAAGATCAAGGGAAGACTTAAAGTTGCTTACCCTGTGAAAGCAGAGTTAAGTAATAAAAGAAATTAGAATCCTAACAAAGGAAATTATACAACGAGAGCAATTTTTAAAAAAAAAATGAATTTCAAGTATTAGAAAAAGGATTTAACGATTTGGCATTGTATTAAACTTTGTGAAATGTTAAGGGAAAGTAAATTTTAGACATTCTTAACACCATAATATGACGTTATATTGCTTTTAAGGGTGCTCCACGGGTACAAAACATATTGATTTGAAAATGAAGTGCATTGATTTTTGTTAAATCGAACGGAATGAAACATCACATATCAACAAAACAAATATTTGACATGTAATATTTATACTTATTTTAAATTTCTAGTGAGTAATGTAACGAAGACTGAAATCGTCCACAAAATTTTCGAACAACCCTTGTAGGAGTATAAGATGGATTGCCTATGAGCAGGTCTGTTTGTGATCTACACACAAATAATTCACACTTAACTTAAAAAGATTCCTTATATTTACATTTGACTGTCCTATATCGTTGCATTTTTACTAATGTCAATGTTAGTTTCCGATCATCCAGAAAAATCGATACACATGTGTATTACAACAGAGTTTGACTTTTTTCATGCCAGCATCTACTGTTACAGTAATACTTGGTTTACTAGTACGTATTTGATATAAGTATCCGTCTCTGAGACTATAGAATGTAAAATACTCTGCTATTTCGCCACTCATGCAACGATTCTAAAATATCACTTCAAGATTTCTCCATGAGAAAGCTAAACTTTTCAAATACATAATATATCATCCAAGTATTTGGTATTAAAGTAGTTATTAAATGGATAAGATTCTAGCTTCTACGTCATGAACAGAAAAGATTAAACCTTACCACTTCAACCATCTTTTTCACCGGGAAAGTTGCGGTTTGTGTACGTCCTAGCCATGCTCCAAGTGCCACGTTAAAATTACCAACAAACAAACAGACCAAGAGTATTGGAATCATAAGCGTGTTATCTCTCATGATGGCAAACTTGATTTGAGGTTAAGCCTGGACTGATAGCAGCAGATGGTACATAATTACAGATTACGAAATTATAAATTTTGCTTATCAAATGACAGCAAACCACTTTTACCCATTTTATGACGCCCTTAAGCAACAAATTCAGAGAAGATTACCATTTAAGCATAGTGCCGTGGTCCCTTTTTGGACTACTCTAACTTTATCTGATTAACTCAAATTTTAATCATTTTACACTTAATCGATATTTTGTTATCAGTGTGGTACATTACTTGCAAAAATTTTCATTAAAAACGAAGCTTTAGTTTTATTTAAGGTAATTAAAAAAGTGGCTGTTGCGCTTGTCCGAGTTGGATTTTAATTGTTTCACATTAATATTCGCGATCTCTACCCAGAGTTATCTTTCCACTTATACCGATTGTAGTGTTGCAGCGAAGCGAACGACAACTCTGGGTAGAGATAGTAATATTCGTATTAGTAACATGTAATGGTTTCTGGGATACAAAATATACTCAAGGATTACGCCATTTTTTTTTTGGATCTTGGAAATGAATATGTACTCCCTCCCTAAATCTTAAGTCGTTTCTAGGTGAAATTTAACACTTAAGATAAACTGATAAAGGAAGCCTACACGTTTGTATATAAAAACGGAAAAAAATCTTATTAAAGAAAAAACTTCCTTTGTATTTTCGAACAAATCAATTAGATGAAATTAGAGGGGTCCAAAAAAGGGGCCACGGGACTATGCTTAAGTGGAAACATTCTTTAAAAATTCATTTGATCAAGCGAGGGATGTTTAGGTTCAAATTGTAAAACGTATTTTTTGATTATGTTTAATCAAGAATGCTATTTTCAAACAAAACAGATAAAAAAGAGTATAATCTTAGTCTTATAGCTTCCCTCTCGTTGCTTTGCACAGCAGGCTTCTTGTTAGACGTTTGTAATATAGGCCTAAACTTTGTTTTAAATAATAAATAGAAGATCTAGTAAAGAATTTCATTAAAATGTTACTGTTTACGATTTAAGTCATTTGATGTCGTGAAACGGATAATAAGAGAATATAAGGTAGTATCTAAAACTATTTTCAATCTCTTCGGTTACATATACTTATCCTGCCTCTGATAAAAATTGTGAAATTTCATTGGTCGAGAGCAATACTGCATGAAACAATGTCTAAATTCAGCGATGGAGTGTTTGTTGTTGTTGTTGGCCAAATAATATCAATTGTAGAATTAGGAGGATGAGACATCGATGATTTTTATCAAATTGATTGAAAATAATTTAATGAGGAAATAAGATGATCAACTGACAGATGTTGATTAATCTTTTGTAGGTTTCATTAAATTGACATGGAGATAGATAATTTAATAGCTGTAATGTAAAATGAATGAACACGCCTGGGGGATGCGCTCGGTGACCAATTGACCGGAAACGTTTTTAAGCAGTTTACAAAACTTATTTGTGAATTCTTTATTCACAAATGTGCGTTGGAAATTCAGATACTATAGCACGTATCACAAGAAAAATAAAATATGATATGTCAAAGTTGACAAACAATTTATATACAGCCCTTCAGTTTCGACTCTTTATATATTAGTAAGTCAAAAGAGTAATGAAAATTTTTAATGTGCGATTTATTAATTGGAATTCTACAAAAATCATGGAAACATTTCATTTCGAAAACTATGTACATGCGGTCCATTCTAAAAATACTCCAAGGGGTCTCCCATGGTTTTTCCAACCTGTACTCCGTCAACTGAGGCGTCCCCAGATAGATCAACGTAAATCCGGACGTGAATAAATCGTAGTGGGCCGGTCTCAACCTGGGGTAAACATATGTCACGTGTTAATAATTATACTCATAAAATTGTAAAATGTGTCACAGTTACATTATGGTATAACTGTTTTCATGTATGTACATGTACAACAACGGAAATTACTTTTCAACAATTAATGATTTTGTATCTTTTCGTATGATGTTTATCCACATTTGGTTTGAGCTTAAATTGTCTTATTATTTTTTAATTTTTGTTTATTTTCAAAACGTTTACTAGGCTACATGTATTATTAATGATTATCAAAAATTTGAATTTCTTTTGTGGATATATAGACAGTTTAGAGCTCCTAACCTTTGTTATATGTATACGGGGTATATATCCTATACTTTTTAACAAAGTTTAAATATACTAACATATGTTCTTTAAAAGCAGATTTTTTTTCCATTTAGAAGTTAATTCTAAACAGGATAAGACATTTTCTATTGATTTGCTGAATCTTGATTTTGTTATAAATATGATATTTTCTATATATGTAAACAAAAACAAAGCACGAACCTTGTTTACATTATGAACAATCTTTAGTTTTGTATCTCCTTTGTAAATCAACAAATGATGTTTAAATTTTTGCTGATCATTTGAATTCCCTTACTCAGGAATTATTAATACTAATTCTTTTTAATCATATAAAACCGCGTCCATTTGTCTTTAAGATAGATACATGTTTATATAATAGAAAACAAGTTTAAACAGGAATGAAGTATCTTAATTTTAGAAAATAATTCGTATAAAAATATTCTATTCAGGTCATAAACACATACTTTGACAAAGAAGTTTGTTCCAGCTACGATCTGTTCTCTGTATAAACGAGCAGTAAACTCAGGAAGAGGCTCCTCGCGATCGTATCCAATAGGAAGCTGGCTTCTAATGTCATCCCGTAACTGAAAGTGAAAGTAGCAAGTAAATTCAGTCATTCAAATTTCATTACTCGGTAAGGCTTTCATATCGGGTATAGAAATAGGCAAGTTTGGAAATTACAGGTAAGTTTGACGATGCATTATAGTAAAGCGTGTTCCCGTAGTAAACCATGATTTTAAAAATGAGTTTTGTGAGTTTTAGTTTTAAAATGGAATAAAAATTCTCATCGCCATTTCATTTTTGCTTTGGGAATACATCGATCTACAATCTTGTTAAACTAATTCGAGTAAGAGGGACATTGTTCATTTACATGCATATTAGAATGAGCCTTCAATATTGAAGGTTGTTTTTCCTTCTAAGAAAGATAACTCTCATTCAAAGAGGCAAATTTGAATTACAATTAAGGCTATTGATTTGGACATCATTTTCCTTTGAAAAATGATGGTAAACATTAATACATCGATTGCTAGATGCACGTATAATAATTACCAAATCTATGAGATCTTGTACTTCATCGGTGGCGAATTTTGTTTCACTTAGCCCTCCAAGAATAGAGTCCTCGTCTCCTTGGATGGACACAAAAACCGAAATCACAGCAAACAAAAGAACTAGGGTTGTATTCATGGTGAAATGCTACATGAATTGTGAATCATTAATAGAGCATTTTGACTATTTATACCATCAAATGATGTAGTTCATTAAATTTATAACATATGTGTTAATATTAAAGGTGTCGAATGATATAATTTAAGCTTTCATCTGCTACACGTGTTCCTGTCCTTCTGTCTGAAACTTATTGGTCACAATGACAACATAGTACACTACTGACCACATGTCAAATGGACAGCTGGACTTAACAATGTCACATATTGTGCAGGTCATTGTGAGATATCGAGGGTGACTGACAAATTACAGACGTGTAGCTTATTTCCTATAATTGAAATACAATTAAACATAAGTAAATATCTTATTAATCATATAGGTGAATGGTGTATCGGGTTACATGTATATGCATTCAGCAATGTCCCAACCTAAGAATAACTAAATTATCCTTTAAAATGCATGATTTGAATTTCCATTATGACATATAACTGAAGAAAATATAAAATTTATACAAGTATTTCTTATATCTTGACAAATCGATCCCTTTTGTAATCACTGATAAATGATTATTGACCTATAAGGGTGTATTGTATACAGGTAGAAAGGAAGAAATGTTATCAATATAACCAGTTTCTTGTTATTTCTTCGTATAGTTGTTAAATCTGTAAACTGTGGACACTTTACGAAGAAATTTTTATTTCGATTGGTCATGTAAAATAATATCTCAAAGATTTCAAACTTTAACATATAAGATAGAGATAGAATTCCAGATTAACATGAACTCATATTATTGATAATTTGAGGATTCCATCAATTCATGTGATATTATCTACTTTATAACAATTCAATCCATTTAATCTCGAATCAATATCTTGTTAAATAATTAGTAATATATCTTCAAAACGTCTGAATAATTTTGTGAAGTTTTCTGTATGCATTAAATGTTTATTATAGAGCATAAATTGAATTCATGCAAACAAAAATTAATTCAATGATGGAATTTAGTAAAAAGTAATTGATTGCAATCTATTCAAGGTATGCCACATAAAGTTTATATAGGCTTCTATTACATTCATGATAAGAGAGTAACCTTTCTAACTATGAGTATTCAAAATTGAATGAACTTGAATCTTAATAAATATTTATCTATTGATTTGAATTTTTAATCTCTGTATTGATGTACACACTGATCCCTGTTTAAAAACAACCATTGTAGAAAGAATTTAATTTTTTTTTTAGAATTTTAAAATCAAATAGAGTGTTACTAAGAATGAAAAGACAGATGTTAATTTTTATTAAATTACTAAGAGTAAAACACTTATAAATTTGATATAAAAATCATTCATTTCAACATGAAACAGGCATTTTACAGGTAGTCTTGATTGGTTTATAACTTGATAATCCCAGTGAATTGGGAATTAAAGACAATACAGAGCATCTATACGTATTTCACATTCCATTATTTACTATCGATAGATAATGGTTAATCAACCATCGGTATATGACAACTGAAATGACGTCAGATTTTCAATTACTAAATTTTGTTGTATACTTCCAACGTCCACTGTATACCGGGGTGTACGGAAGCGTATAAGTACCACTTTGACACTTTATTTTTGTTTTTAATTTCTACATTTTAATCTGTAAAATCTACATTTTAATCTGAAAATTTCACGCTTTAATCTGTAAATTTTACATTAAAATCTATTAATTTTACACATTAATCCGAACTTTTACACTTTAAAGTATAAATTTTACACTTTAAAGTATAAATATTACACTTTAAAGTGTAAATTTTACAAATTAAACGGTAATTTTCACAGATTAAAGTGTAAAATTTACACTTAAAAAGTGTAGAATTAACAATTTTAAGTGTACAATTTACAGATTAATGTGTAATTTTACAGATAAATGTGTAATATTACAGATAAATATGTAAACTGTTCAGATTAAAGTGTAAAATTTACAGATTAAAGTGTTAAATTTTTAAGTGTAAAATTTACACTTTTAAGTGTAAAATTTGCACTTTAAAGAGTAAAATTTGCACTGTAAAGTGTAAAATTAACAGATTGATGTGTAACTTTAACAGATTAAAGTGTAAAATTTACAGATGAAAGTGTAAATTTACAGATGAAAGTGTAATTTTAACAGATTAAAGTTTAGAAATTAAAAAAAAAAAAGTAGAGTGTCCAAGTGGCACTTTTAATATAAATACTGCAAAAACAGATACTTGTAGGAAAAAGTCTGCTCACTTTTCCACTTTCAAAATTTCTGCAAACGAAAGGTGAACAAATTGACTTGGACAGTCTTGCTCTTTTTCAATTTTTAGATTTTCATTCGAGAGACGACTGATCTTTTAGAAATAGATAAAACAGATTTTGTATCTAGCGATTAAGCAAAATAGAGCAATGGCACCTGCATTCCTTTGCATTTAACCCGTGTTGATACCGTTAAATCGAAGCCCAATTTTACCGTTACAAATTTTTATATTTAAAAAAGGGAGAGAGAAAGATCTTATTCTTTGTTTTATTATATGGTACAGAGTAACAAAATTATCAATAACATTTTCTCAAATTAATCATACTTTTTAAAAGACTAACTTACTTTAAGTTCATTTCTAATTTTTGTTAAAAATGGGAGATTCTCACAAATAAAAAGTAATATTAATAATTGCCTAAAATTACAAATTGTTGACCAAAAACATTACATCAACAGAAAATCAGTAGACTTGAGATTTTAAAATTTATCATTGTCAATGTTTGTTTCTGAAAATATGTAAAATTGCTTTAAAAATATTTCAGTGGGTCTCTGAGGAGCTTGTTGATCTGGACACCGGAAACGGAAGCGACACCATTAAGGTCTTTATAAATTCTGACGTGGATAAACCTCAACGGACCTGTTTGAATCTGAAATGGATAAGAAAATGAATAAAATAAAATATTTAAAAAAAAAAAACGATTACTCGCTTAGCAATAAAATGTTTTTATTTTGCAAGTATTATTAAATTGAAATGAAGAACTTGACGAAAACTACTTCTTGTATAAAAGAAAACTACAAACAAAAATGTTAATTAGGTTCACATACTTTTCCTAGTAACATTTTTTTTTTAAATGTACCTTGATAAAATAGTTAGTGCCAGCAACGACTTGTGTCCTGTAAAAGCGAGCTTTAAGGCGAAGTGGCATTTCTCTGTCGTATCCAATAGGGAGATTGCTGATTATATCATCTTGCACCTATAAAATATACATTTTATAAAATATATCTTTTTTTAGAAGGTAACTTTTTAAAGAAAAAGTCAATTCATATAGCATTATTCCCTTTTCTTTCGTCAAAAAGTCTTTTAATTAAAACAATTTAAAGAAATTATTAACATAGTCAATGCGATATCAATAACGATTTTCTAAAAATTAATCCTCTGAAGAAAAAAAAAATCTTGAAATGTTTAAAGTCTCCATTGTACATTTATTTTTGCCATACTTACGGAGTCAACAAGTTCCTGGATTTCTGGAGTGGCGAGTTTGGCTTTACCAAGACCACCAACGACAGGTTTATCATTAGCTTTTACAAAACACACGGTCACTAAACCGAGGATAACTGCAATAAAAGCCTTCATTGTGATTTAGAAGATGGGTATATGTACTACTGTACAAATATGGGATCGATGGTTATTTTTATATATGCAAGTAAGAGAGTGGGAAGGTCATTTGCCCCAGCTGCTCATATCAATTATAATAACACTTAGTATGTTCCTAAAATTAATTAAACTTAGATCTGTATATATCTAAAACTTTTTATTAATTATTCGGCCTCTGGCTCTCGATAAACATGTCGTTAAAATTAGGGTCAGGGACACAATGGTTTGTGCTTTAATTAAGAAATAAATTTCTTCATACACGTCCTTTTTGGAGTAGTTTGAAAAAAATCTATATTTTTCTGAAGTTAACATTTACTGTACAATGGCGCTTTAAAAATATGATTAAAAACATTATAAACATAATTTATCTATACGTATGCCTATATTGTTATGCTTATAATTTTAAAAATATATATATCAATCAATTGGTCAATCCATTTGCAGCGATTTTAATTAAGCCAACCCATTGTAAGGTTTTTATAAAGAATTGCAACGATTGAGCTGTTGAGATCTAAAAAAAGATTACAGAAATGTCAAGTCAATTGACCCCCTCCCCACCACCACACACAACAAACTTTAGTCATCTCCTTACAAGTATAATGACTACTGGAACAAATAATTTAGAGAGAAACAACCTTAATTATAAATTATTTCTTGCTCTTGTAAACTATAAGAACATTTTCTTTTAAACTGGAGACTCTTTAATTCATTCATGTGTTGATCTTGAAATAGATATTATTTTTCTTCCCAGACACTCATATACAGATTTCTGATTTAGAATCCAAGCGTCGGGTAAGACCAACAGAGACAGGTAAAGCAGAGGGGGGTATAGTGAGAGTGCTCATTTTCTTTATGTCATTACAAAAATTTACAATACAGTTATATACCCAATGTACCATTACACATATACGTTATGTCTTCTTGTTTTGATATCAGTGTCATTGAAATTATTGTCTATCATTAGTAAAACATCTAAATATGATAAAAAAAACTCAAGTATTCCAATCTATCCTTAATATGGAAACTTGTTTTCTTTAATTTAATCCAAAGAAAAATTCACTTAAAATTGTTTTCAATTTTTCACTAGCTTCACTTATACTGTCTAGTAATTAATACAATAATTAACACAACATATTGAGATTGCATCATCGTACTCCGCGGTGATGACAGTCGTGTTTATTTGCAACATATTGTGCCGCACGCTATAAAAGTGATCGGGGACACAACGAAAATCAAACTACCGAAATCAAAATAAGCAATATGCAGGGGCTCTCAGTATTTGTTCTTGGCTTCTTTCTCTTGGCGATCATCGCTGAGACTTACTGCACCCCCGGGGGTCTTGGTCCACAGGAATTTGCAGGACCCGGAGAACAGGCCCTGGTTGAGGAGGTATGATAAGAGCTGTTAATTAATTCAACATTCGTTTTATTTTTTTTATAATTTGAATTATTCTTCGTTTCGTTTTTCCGTTAATATTAAATGAATTCATCCAAACTTTTGGTCTTTGAATTATTTTGTTATGTGAATAATGTAAGATTGCAACATCTTATAGAACAGAGACGCCATTATCCGTAAGTTACCGTCTTTCGTGGAGGGACCTTTTGGGCCCCTGAAGGCTCTTGTGTTTAAAAAGCAGGTCGTGAAGGGCACAAATTATTTTATCAAGGTGAGTCCATACAAACTTATGTTTTTCAGAAAGAAATTCACAAAACTTTGACAAAATTTATTAGGATTTTTTGGTTGTGCAGTTTCTTGTAAAGAGTTAAAAAATTTCATTGGATTATTTATTTTCAGGTTAAAATGCAAGGTGTTCAGCCCCGTTACTTACATGTGAAAATTTACACTGGTTTAAACAACCGGAGTGAAGTGGAAGATGTCATATTCGTGGCTCAGTACGATCCAATTGAATACTTTTAAAGACAAGGAGTTGACGAAAATGTACAAAATTCACGTAATAATAAATTGATATGAAAGAGTACTTTTTTATCTTGCTCATATTATGTAGTACACAATGAATTATTACATGAATATATTATTATAAATTACCTGAATTCTCGATGGATTTGATCATGACAAGGAGTACCGGGGGTACACGGTGGGTGAGATCGTTGGCAGGGGTGCTCACTCCTCCATGGCACCCGACCTCACCTCTGATGATTTGGAGGTCCGTGTTTGCTTTGTTTCTATTTTGTATCATTTTATGGGCTTTTGATATTAAATAATGTTTGTTATCTCCAGTAGAATTTGTCCAAATCCTTATGCGTGAAAAGAAGACAAAACTTCTTGTGGTCTTTAACTCAAAATATCGACGACGCATTGTCAATAAACAACGGTCATTTTCATTTTTATGTCGATACGATATATCCAAGTGAGTTTGAGATAAAAGATACCAAAGAGTTTGAAACATCTGTTTCATACTTGGATATTTTACTTGAAAACGACTTTAATGGTAATCTCACAATCAACTCTATGATAAACGTGATGATTTTAACTTCTCTAGATCTATCGTCAATTTCCTTTCCTTATACAACAATCTTTCTCTAAAACCAGTATACGGAGGTTAGATCTCTCAGTTGATTCGATGCCCAGGAGCATTATCTACGTATGAACAATTTATAAAACGAGGTAAATTATTGACAATCAAGTTGATGAAACAAGAATATCAGCAATCTCGTTTAAAGTCATCATTTTTTAAGTTCTATGGTCGATACAATGATTTAGTCAGCAAATACAAATTATCATTGAGTCAAATGCTGAATGACGTTTTTCATAGTAATTGTTAGACCATTATTTATACACTGAATTGACGATGGATTTTCAATTATTTCCCGATAATGACAAGGGACACGCAGCGGGTGTGATCATTCTGTAGGGGATGCTCACTCCTCCATATGGCACGTCCTACCTATGATGTTTTGAAGATCCGTGTTTGCTCTGCTCCGATTTTGTATTGTTTGATGGACTTTTAAGCTTAATTCTGTCCTATATTACCATATATTTCAATTCCATACAATTCATTGATAAAAATTGAATTTCCAGATGTTAATCCTGATAGCATTTTGTAAAGAGGATTTCAATAAAAGTAAATGATAAAGAGTTTGTGTCTTATTTTTAAGCAAGAAAAACAATAATAGAGTAAACGTATTACGTTATATCGCGACTACCAATGTGTACCTCGCAGTTATCTAACTTACTACCGCTCTTTTGCGCGGGAGGCAAAAAAAGTCTAAATTTCTGGGGGCAAATGACATTGTTTACAGTAGTGACAATCGAATGATTAGAACAATTTAATGCCGAAATCACGATGTTTTGCCAGATATTGAACTCCAAATACTAGATTGTCAAATAAGGAAAGTTTAGAATATTTTATCTGCTTAAAAATGTGACGATTTTTAATGAAAATTTAACGAGAAGAGTTTGTTTAATTAAATATGTCGTTAAAAATGTGACAATTTAGGATTGGCTCCTCTAAAAAATATATTACACTGGTTCATCGATTGTTTACGCAGGTACGATAAGGCTTCCCAGAGAATATTGTAGTGTACTCTGTGCATGAACTTCTCTGAACTACAAATGTATGACGTCATAATTGAAAATGACGTCAAGTCACTGCATACTTGAGCTGTAATGATGGGGAGAATGTCATAAACTTTACACCTTTATTTCAATCTGCATATAAAGTTGCAGAATTTTAGTTTAAAATAAACGTGTTTTTATCACTTTTTTAACTGTAATATATCCGAATAATATAGATAACCTTGCTTTGTTACTCTTGTTTAAGAGTCAGCGTGTTCAAACTCCGTACGAAAATATCCGTTTGACATTTACCCTTTTATATACCCGTGGACAAAGGCACAATTCAAAATATGTGTGTAAAAGAGCCTGGCGCAGGTTGTTTATGAGGATTTATTTAACATCTTTTATGGAATTATGTAAAAGAGTTTCCCCTCTAACTGAATCTTGGTTGGGAAATATGTATGGTGGCTTTGTTTTAAAACAGTTGACGATGTTCGGTGGAAAATACCCTCAGATTTGTCGGTAAGTTGAAGTTAATCTGAAATAAATTGTTCCAAAGAAATAGTATAACTTTTCCCAAGCACATTTCGGTTTCACAAGGATGCAACGAGTTTATTTATGTGACAAATGTAAATAATAATTGTGTTAACAACCTGCGCCGAAGCGATTTATGTGAAACATTTCAATAAAGAAGAAATGACCGTCACGTGATCAACAAGGTCATGTGACATCGTAACAAATATGTTTATATATAGCCTTGGGGATCCTCTGTATGAATTTGGCGCACTGAAGTGCATAACTTAAAAATAAAACTAAAAATCAACTTTGCAAAAGAGTGTTACGTTTTAATGCATAATAAGCTCCGGGTAGCCTTAACAGTACTGCGTAGCGAGGTATTCCTCCAGGATTTTTTACTTATCTGTCCTTATAAATGCTACAATGATCGATCTTGCTTTGTATTGAATAGCAAATTGCCCCCACCCAACAGACGATTCCTACCTCCTTCGCGAAAGAGTTCCTCTAAGTTAAGTAATCGCGATATCAAGTATACGATATAATAAATAAGATATCTTTTTGTGTAAAGTACGAAGCAGATCTTGCGTAAATAAAGAACGGCGAACGATAGTATTGTTCTCCCGCCTACCTCCAGACAAATTTTCAAAAGTTAACATATTCGAAGAATTTTTAATATTTCTTATAGATAATTATATGGACATTCATAAAACTTTACCTATTTGGGAAAACAAAGAGAGATAACTCTAAAATTTTGGTAAAATTTCTGTTTCTCACTAAAGAAATCAACGGAAAACGGAAAATATTTTTAAAATATCTTTCCCCCCGTGACACAAAAATTCCTTTTAACATGTAATATGAACTGTTATTTCACATATTCATACCAAATATTTTTGTGTGTCAAGGGGGGGGGGAGGTATGTTTATGTTTATAGATTTAAATCCGAAACATTATATTTTATTCATATAGCTATGTTATAATTATTTGTCTTAACCATTAAAAAAGATATGAGGAACATTTAATTATATCCAAGACTAAAATATGGTCTTGCTTGAAAGTCCGATTTCATGGGGAAAATCATCTACCCCCCTTTTTTCAAAAGCTGGAATTATGGATAGCAATTGCTCTGCTGGCATATTCCATGATGCGCGCTAGCGCATCATGGGAAATATGCCAGCAGAGCTATTACTATTCATAATGCCATGTTCACTGAATAACGTTGTTTATTTCTTATATTTGCATTCTTTAATTTTTTTTAAGAATATCATATTAAATCCTGACTTACATAAGGACGCGGCTTCTTGTCTTCAGCAAAGAAAAACATACGGCTTTAAATTCAGTACACCTGATCAATACTCATTTTCTCTAATACATCACAAACAATTTATAAAGTATTTCCCTTTCAAACACAGTTATCTGGATACAAGCTGCACTGTCGTCACATTCTCATCATTTTTGTTTTGATGCAGTTGTGACGTCATCGATCAACGTTATTGAAACCCTCTGAAAAAAATCAATAATTTAACACTTAGATGAAAAATGAGAATGCTTTTGTAGTGATTATAACTCCAGAATGTTTTTCTACGATATTTTTTTTTAAATTTTTCTATTTATTTTTAATAGCTGAAATCAATCTTGAAATAGATATTCTAGTTAAAGAAATTTTCTCTTTCTGAATGTAATTACCCAAGTGTGAAGAGTTATCGTTCTTTGTACAAATATGCATGATACAAAAAAAATATGTTAGTTCTCTACAATTTTTTGAAAGTTTTATTATACCATTAAATACATTGATCAAAATTGAATTTTTAAAGATATAAATCAGCAATTTTAAATATTCTGAATTTCTTTTTTTTTTCAAAGAATATTATTGAAACCTATATTTATTCCTCTTACGAAAAATTCCATATATATACTTCTCAACGTGTTACAGAAGTGTAGTGTAGCTTGTTCTTCACGAGTGTTATAGAGCAATTGCACTCATAGCAGAAGCAGTTGATGACTACATGTACATAGTGGGAGAGAGCAGTGGATAGCAAATATATGAATTAAATGGTTGCATAATGTAGGCTGTAATCGAGAGTTAGCGTGCGTATATCTTACATAAACTCTAAATTCTAAAAAAAAAATATAGGAGGGTAAATCAATATACCATTAAGGTCAAGATCTAGTAAATCTAGTAAACAGATTTTACATGTACAAATTTAAGGAAATAATTCCTTTAATGATGCCTTATAATATTAGCTTGGTCAAAATAGATGTTTCGGGGCATAATCTTTAGAAAAACACGATGAAAAACCATATTTAAAACTTTAATTTTCAAGAAAACCAGTATTGAAAATGGTAGTTTTTTTCCATATCATGCAAAGAAAATGTATCCAGATTGCCTACAGTTTTTCCAGAAAACGGTAATTTGTATGTTCTTAGTCTCTACTTTAAAATAATGTCAAATTTAAGATAGGTTTCGGGACTACTTTTCATGTCATTTTAAATTGATTCCACGGAAATACTTTATTTTCTACATAATTCTATTAGAGCCGTAAAGTACGGGAAAAAAATTATGACTACATAATGGAATTAGCATTTAAAAGTTTTTCTAAAGTCATTTACTAGATCTTGACCAGTATGCAATATATTGTATCATCTTGAAATTATATTTCGACCTTTTCATAATTATCTTTTTACTAAAAAAGGAAAAAATAATTCCTTGGCAAGAAATATGCGCATTTCTGGAATATGCATAAGGGAACTGACAAATAATAAAATTCTCCTTACAGAAAAGGTATCATTTGGGGAAATGGTTTTTCGTATTTTCCTTCGAAAATCCCATTTGAAACATAACTGGTATATTAAAATACCGAATGCTGAAAATAGCAAATTATCTTGTCTATTAAGTTAAATATTATATCTTATAATATTATATTACGTTTCCTCGCAAAAATGCTTCATAAAATAAGGAGTTACACAATAGATAACATTTTTAAAAAGTGTATGACATTCGGACGTTTTCTCAAAATTAAATCTACGTCAAGATTTTCACAGTGTAAATAAAATTGAAACTCAAGTTATGAGTTTTCTTTATATTATTAATATACATGTATTTCATGTTGAGAGGATCACCAATTTTACTTTAGTTATATATAGAGAACGAACATTATAATTGTATTTATAAATTGAAAGTTACTCATTTTTTCGTAATCATTAAATATCCTCCTTGAATGTTTAAGTCTGAAATATTGTAAAGCGATGTATTATAAAGGTCATTTCATTTTATGTCTTATGAGAGTCAGAGATTAACTAATCAAAAACCAAGAAATAAATTAAATTCTTGCCACGCGGTGCGTCACTCTGCGTCTTCTCCCACCAACAATCTTAGCGGGCGGATGTTTTTAAGTTCGTGACGTTTAATTAATTTTTGAAATCCTCAAAATGACACTTTTGTTACGTTTAATCATTTGTTTGATATGCTAAAATTATTACCAACAATGACATATAATTTTAGCAGACACAAGTTATAAGCTTAAGATAAGAAATAAACCGATTTTGTAAAGGGAGATAATCCAAATTTCAAGTAATAATATTTAGACCTAACCAAAAAAATCAAGAAAATTAGTCTGAAATAGTTAAAATATATAATTAAAACCAAAAAAAAATGTAGAGGCGGTGTGAAATGAAGCAAATTACAAACTTGAAAACATCAATCCGCCAAGGAGGTAAGGCAGAGTGACGCACCGCGTGGCCAGAATTTTATTTCTTCGATTTCAAAAAGGCATATGAAACAAAATGAACATTATAATACATCACTATACAATTTTTCAGACTTTAATATTCAAGTTGTTCATGTTATTATAAACAGTGGTATATAATGGCAGACACAAAATATAAGGATAAGAAATAAACCAGTAACCCTTTTCACAAAAAATCTGAAGTTTTTGCTTAAGATTTTAACTTACGAATCTCTTACGACAAATCTTAAGTGCTTTTCACGAAAGCATTCGTAGCAGATTGAACTTAAGATTTTACTTACGACAGACTTCGTCCTTAGCAATGATCTCAATATGCTTTATAATCCTTAAATTAGTAGATGATAGTAAAAATAGAGCTCAGTTTTCATCATTTATCAGCAAAAACAAACGTTACTGACAACAAATAACAAGTGCAAGCAAGAAGTTTGAAATGTGACATCACAATCACAAGTCTGACGTAAGAGTAGGTCGTACGAAAATCTTAAGTGAAACATAAATCGTAAATATTTTGTAGTGTATTTCCTATCATTTCTCCAAAATAACCGTTAGAAAAATATGAAATAATATTGGAAGTCACTTTTACAAGTTCTATTTTATGTGTATTTTGATTTTTGTGGTTATATTTTAACATTAAAATCGGTTTGAAAATACTTAAGAGAGGGTACGGGCTCTCGTAAAGTTACGATAAATTTTGCGCTTAGGACTTTCTTAAGAATTTTTATGAAAACGACATTTATCGTAAGTTTTCACTTAAGATAAAAATATGTCGTAAGATTTTTTGTGAAAATGGCTACAGTTTTGTAAAGGAAAATTTTCCAAATCTCCAGTACTAACCACTTAGACAACTTAGAGTGGGTCTGAAAACACCACTGACTTGACCACACCACGGAAAATTCAGAATCGATTTTTGTGCAACGCATCGATATAACTTTTCACTTCATCCCCTTTTTATTTTTTTTTTTATAAATTTATGGGACAATCCGAGAAATTTTTAAAAGAAACTCGATTGAAATATTTTTTACGTGGCTTTATACAATCACATGTTAAGTCTTTGAAAATATATCGATAATTAAGAATTTTAATCGATGAATTCAAAATAAATATTTTATATAAATCCATTGTAGTGTTATTACAATTGAGGTATATCCTAAAAACCATAAGTATATACATAACCCATTGAAGAGGTAAATATAAACTGAATGTGAACGACATCCTTAAACTTATAAGCAATATAAATCCATTTCAAAATAGTCGTCATTTAAAGAAAGGGGTGAACATGTCTGTTCTAGATATTGAATTTTACATCTACAAAGTCATTGGTAGAAATCGAAATTGACAGTTTTGGTAAAACTAGATCACATGGCTTATTTATAGTTGTTAAGAATATTCTATTAAAACGAATAAAAATGAAGTCACATTCTTTTTACAGTAATTGATAATGTTGTGTTAAAAATAAAAAAAACAACTGTTTGAATTTTATTTGCTAATTCCACATTTAGAATCGAATAAACAATCAAACAAAACCGTCTAAATAAAAAAAAATCTATAATCAAATCCAACAGCAAATGTCATAATTTCTTTTAAAAAATTTAAACACTTTAAAAACTTTTTAGAAGTATTCAATTGGGTCTCTGATGGACTTTTGAAGCTGGATGCCAGTTACAGAAGCAACTCCATCAAGATTCTCATAAATTCTCACATGGATAAACCTTAAGGGGCCTGTTTGAACCTGTAATGGATAGAATAATTGATAATTATTACGTAAAGAAAAATTGATATTTCAATTAATTCTTACTTGTACAGCAGTGGAAATCTAAAATACCTTTGCAAATAGAAGTATCACATATAAAAGTCTTTTGAGGGAAATTTAACTTTCAAATTACGAACTTAGTATAAATGTAAAATATGAGTTTGAAAGAAATTCTAAATGTAAAGGACCTAAATACAAGGTTGTAGTAGATAAAGATAACGTAACACCTTTTTTACCTTGATAAAATAGTTAGTGCCAGCGACGACTTGTTCTCTGTAAAAGCGAGCCTTCAATGGCAGGGGCATTTCTCTGTCGTATCCAATAGGAAGGTGGCTGATTATATCATCGCGAACCTAAAACAGCAATGGTAAAACTATGTACAATAGATATCCATACGAAGACATATATTTTGTAATCAAAAGGCAGTACATGTAAATTTATTTTATTCAAAAGAAAAACAATCGAAATACTTGAGATTTTTTTTTTATTAGATTGTACTTAAAATACATAATAATGATAAAAGTAATGGCAAGACATATCAATAAAAAAAAACATTTTTACATGTATATGCAATACTTACGGAATCAACAAGCTGTTGGATTTCTGGTGTGGCGAGTTGGGCTCTGCCGAGACCTCCAGCAATAGGTGTAGCGTTTACAAGAAACACAGCAGTAGCCGCTAAGCTGAGAATAACTGCAACAGATCCCATTCTTGTGGATTTGAGGATTTCAATGATATTGCCAATGGTGAAAATTTAGTGTTTATATACTCATATAAGAACAAAAGACAGATTGTTGAAAACATCCCAGCTGTTAAATACACAACTGGAACAACATGTTTCTAAACTAATTAAGAGTTGGGCCTCCAGCTACTGATAAACAAGTGCTTTGAATATTTATCAATTTCTATTGAAGGTTTCACTTAAATTAAGGTTATTTATCATTTCATTTTAATGAAGTGCGCAACTGAATATATTATAACAGTTTTTAAAACACTTCAGAAATGACAATGTTAAGCATTCAAAAAGTTAATTTATCCAGATCAAAATTTATTTTATATCAGTACACAAAACTTTTTTTTTAGTTTATTATTCAACATTCATTACTGCAATGATAAATAAATTTATACAACTAGTATGCAGCATTAATTCATTTGTTTTATTCAAGAAAAAGTGAAATTGCAGATGCGAGACATTTTTCATGAATCTTTTCATAAAGTTATTTGTTTCCTTCTTATTGTTTTATGCAATATGAAAGAATTTACAGATTTATTTTCAATTCGAAATCTGCATTATTCAGAATAAAACTCATGTTTCTGTTTAAACCACCAATGACTTATTTCAATATTTTGTGCAAAAAGTGCTCAATATGCAACTGTATGCTGTCACTTCAAGTTGAGTCTTGAATCACTCAGATTTGACAAAAGTTAATACAAATTTAAATTTCAATCTGGAAGGAAATAACAATTCTCTGTAAATTAGTAAGGTATCATATCAAAAGGTAGAAATTAACAAGAGTCAAATCAATTTCGATTGTTACACATTTAAATCAAGAACTTTATAAGTGTTAATCAAATAAATAAATATTCCCCTCCTGTTTTGCTTTCATTTCAGTTTTTGAGGTTATCCGTCGAATTTGGCATTTTGTCAAAAAGACGTTGACAATTTTAGCTTCTAGGGTATGTTTTCTTGTGTTGTCAAAAATATCGTTATGGCCTTCTTCTAGATTTAAAGTTGTATAGTTTTTATCTACTTTTCACAAATTAAACTGTATCATGATAATTTTGTATGAAATTAATAAATATATATAACTATTAAAATGGTCCTGCAAGTCAATTTTAGTAGCAAATAAATTGATAAATTATTACTTACTAAGAATGTTAAAACTAACTAACAAATGTGGCGTACATAGATACAATAATTAACAACCATTAAATAGCATAGTGTTTCCTATGTTTACAACATTAAACTTCGTGACTTTCAGTTATGATCGGAATGTGTATTTGCAACATTAGGGCAACATTTGGGCAAGGGTTTAATGCTATAAAAGGCATGGTACAGCACAAGAAATCCTCACTTCAATATAATCACCATTATGAAGGGACTCTCAATATTTGCCCTTGGCCTCCTCTTGGCGATCATCGATGAGACTTACTGCACCCCCGGGGGTCTGGGTCCACAGGAGTTTGCAGGACCGGGAGAACAGGCCCTTGTTCAAAAGGTATACACTAGTATACTTATGAATTATCTAATGTAATTAATGAATATGATTTCAGTAGATTTCAAATATACATAAAATAGGCTTTGCATGTCGTGATTCATTTGGCGGAAAAAAGAAAATCCATCCTAAATGAAGTGCTAAAATTTCGATAAAATCAACAGACTGTTAATTTTGAATTCAGTGTATCTTTTTTGATTTGTGTGATCCTCAGAGGGTATATGAAAGTTCGATACGCCCTTTACTATTTGGATATCTCTGAAACAAGTAAAGAATAAAAATATTTGTTTAAAATTGAAAATGCCCAAATAATTTAAGGAAAATACTATCAATCCTTTCTACATTTAAATAAACAATATATTGCGAATGCCAAAAAGCAGCCATTTTTTAAGAAAAGAATTTTAGGTATTTTTGACATAAGTTTTGCTAAAAATATATATTAGATGATTGTGGATAAATATGAAATCACGAAAACAAGTGAATATAAATAAATTGATCGATATCACTTTTTTAACCGATACATATCCGCGAAAAAGGGCATAAAGACAGATCCCTAGAAATTACAGAGATGGGATCAGGTGCCAAGGAGGAGTAAGCACCCCCTGCGAACTTGTCACACCCAAAGTGGGTCATACGTATCGATTAAATACTAGTGGACGGAAAATTCTGTAATTTTTATTTAATATGAAAACAAAGGCTTTCATTCGGTTTGAAACAATTCAGCCCGAATACGACCCAAGATAGATAGTATTCACTAATGAGGTCACAATGTTTTACGATTTGCTGACTTCAAACGAGGTTGCAAAATTACCTGTAACATTAACTTATCTGTCAGTATCCTGTCTCGGATTAGAAAGTAATCGTACTCAAAGTATGCTCTTGCGTATCGAATAAGTTGGGAGATGTAAACACAGTATCGAATTAAAGCGAGATAATATTACAAAGAATAATGAAAATTAAAGTTGGAATCATCACGTTTGTCATACAGTATAGTTTAGGCGGCTTTTATTATCTGAATAGATTTAACTTCAAAGTTCATTGAACGATTTCATAGGAGATGTAAACACAGTATCGAATTAGAGCGAGATAATATTACAAAGAATAATGAAAATTAAAGTTGGAATCATCACGTTTGTCATACAGTATAGTTTAGTCGGCTTTTATTATCTGAATAGATTTAACTTCAAAGTTCATTGAACGATTTCATAATTATGAATACATTTCTTTTCAGAACAGAGACGCCATTATTCGAAGACTGCCATCTTATGTGGAAGGGCCTTTTGGACCTTTAAAGGCATTGGTGTTTAAAAAACAAGTCGTAAAAGGAACCAACTATTTCATTAAGGTAACACCTCGAAATGTAGAATTATACAAACAGCATTCATGACTTTTGTATCCATTTTAAATATTGTTTATATTTTTTATATTATATTTCTTTATATATTTCAGGTAAAAATGCAAGGAGCTCGACCTCGCTACCTACACGTGAAAATATACACCAATCTAAATAATCAGAGTAATGTGAAGGATGTCAAATTTGTGGCTCAGTACGATCCAATTGAATACTTCTAATCATTTGAAATTCTTAACGCGAATAAAAGTGATGTAATAAATAAATATAATTGAAAATCTATCTTTTTTTTCATTTGCCAAGGAAGCATATTATTGTGAGATTAAACATCCAAATAAAAAAAAATGACCTCAAATTCAGTATTCCTGTCGTTAAATTCTTTTATAAATGTCAATATATAACTACACTACTCGTATATACTGATATATGCGTATGCTATTTACAGGGGGTATGTCTTAAAATCTGATTTGCAAGGGCCTGGTAGGTGCTTGATCAAGACAAGCCACTACTTGTGTTAGAATGCAACTGGACACCATGCACAGAAGTCAATCCATTCCATTTCCCGTAAATTCGCACGTGAATATATCTCAAGGGCCCTGTTTGAATCTGTAATTTAAACAAAACTGTTTTGCATGTTGTACCATAAAGCGTGTGATTTCAGAAATACTCGAATATAGAAAAGCTTAAATGAATTTTATTCTTTCGTAATTATAATTTAGTCTGATTGGGAATCTGTATGCAAAGCATTGCTAAAAAACCAAAAAAATTGTATGAGAAAACTGACCCTGGTATTTCAGTAGTGCAATAAAAAATGGGAATATAGATTAAAAATATTTCATGACTTAATCATTGCATCAATTTTGCGAAGAAAAAAAGTTTACCTTGATAAAGTAGTTTTTGCCGGAGACTACCTGCTCTTTGTATGCCCGAGCTATCAGTGGTAGGTACTGCCCTCTGTTGTACCCTAGCGGAAGTCGGATTAATATTTGCCATCGAACCTGGATAAGAGGAGTTCGGTTAATGCCTATAAAAATCAGTTTTTTTATAATTTATTTTTCATTTATTAAAAAGTGAACAATTACTGGTGAGTTTTTTTTTATTAAGAAGTTATGAAACATGATTATTTTTTAACCATCTTAACCAAAAGGGAAATTGAAATGCTATAAAAGAAAAAAATTGTATAATTTACAATTTTTATTAGATAACCTTTATACTAAGAGCTACAATTAATACTAGGGCCGTTCAAAAATTACGCAGACTTGTTGCACAGAAAAAATAGTTGACGACATAATCAGGCAAAATGTCACACATAATATAAAAGAAGCTTTTCTAAAATGGTCTTCAAAATTTCATATCAAAATGTTGTAAATTGGTATCAATTTTTAGTGATTTTTCAGGACATATCATTAATTTACGGAGCAGCAAAATCTTCGACGTCACAGACATTATAGAAATATGTTATTGAGCTTTCATTTTCTCAACATTTTCCTACGAGTACCTGTACAGTTTGGGTAACAACAGATGTTGAAAATTGCAAAAGTAAGCCCCTTTTTGCTACTTCCTGTTCAACCGGAAGTGACGTCGGCAGACGGAAAATTAAGTTTTATGCTTCCAGTGACAAATATTTCCCCAAAACGTGTAAAGAACGGCAAAAATATGCATTTTCTGTCTACTTCCTGTTTTGCCGGGAGTGACGTCACAGGAAGAAGTATTTTGACGATCTCAATAGATTTTACTTAAGATTTTGAACAACTTTGCTTCTTTGATGTATAACAAATTCGCAATACCTTTTGAGATATCTGGAAAAAACATTCGGCCCCTCTAGATCCCTTAATTTAGGGGTAAGCCCTTTTTCCGATATACAAATTAAAAGATCTTGTAATTGTGCACAAATTTTGTTCTATATGTTTTTACAAAATATTTTTTATTTAGAAGATAAAATGGAAAATATCTGTAAATTTTCGCTCTTTTAGGCGTTCTAATGTTTTTCTAATTCTGGAAATGAAAGCTTAAAAGTTTTCGTTTAAAGGGAAATAACTCAAAAGCGGAAGTAAATTTTTGTAATGTTATACAGCATTCTGATAGAGTTTATTAATGTCTAATAACGTCTGAAAATTTAAGCAAAATCCGTTGAGAAAATAAACACATCTTACCTAGATGCCACTTCCTTTGTTTAATCTAGCTCTGAGAATTTGACGACTTTTTTGTGTACATTGGGGCGTTCGATATTAAACGCTCTTATTCGGAATGTTTTGGGCATACTCGTATACGTAATACAAACCCAGCATTCAATAAAACGTCAAGATATTGAACGCTAAAATTCTCTAGATTTTTGGTATCATATTATAAGAGACTACTAATTAGCTATATAATAAACCCAATTATTATGTTTCCTGTCATCAGCTTGTCTCTATATAATCCATACCCTACTATTCTCGCATATGTTTTAAGGATTTATATAGAGTAAGCATACTATGTCGAAATACTGCACGGCTTCCATTTCTGAAGAAAATCCGACCACGCCCACGCGGGGAGCGAACTCACGACCCCGAGATTGTCAGTCCGACGCGCTACTGATTACCCCACAGACGCCGTTATCTTTATGACTGTACTATTATATGTATAAAATTAGTTTCAATTTTTTTTACCAATATTGAAGAAAAATAAACAAGATATTTTTTCTTAGATAGTTTCTTACAATTTTGCTCCCTTCACTCAATTATAATTCTCTAAAACTATATGTTTATTTTATCTAATGCTTGGAATATTCAAAATAAAAGAGAACAGACTATGAAGTATAGGTAGCACAACATGTTATGACGTCATAATAGGGCTGTACTTACATGAAAGTGAGAGGTGATGAAACATTGGAAATGCAGAAAATATTGTCATTTTTATACAACAGTCTGCATAGTAATAACAGTTGTGTTGTGTTTTGCGTACACTATGCCTAAATATGAGTCAGAGTTTGACAAAAAGTGCACTCGCCTCCGGCTCGTGCACCATGTATCAAACCCTAACTACAATTTAAGCATAGTGCACGCAAAACACAACACTATTTATATAATTAATAAACATCATCTCTCTACTAATTGATGACGTACAATTTGATGACATTTTTTATTTCGCGATATTCATGTAACAGCTGATAAATTAATGGTAGGAAAACACGTGGTTTTTTTTAGTGCTTTAATTCTGTTAATGTTGGCTATGCAAAAAAGCATTTCCTTTAAACATATTTAAAAATATCTGATCGGGTCCAAGAGGGATTTCTGTAATTGGACACTATGCACAGAAGTTAAACCAAACAATGGTTTGTATATTCTTGCATGGATATACCTCATTGGTCCTGTTTGAATCTACAATTTCAAATTAGTAAGATATTTTCGGGTGAGGGTGGTAAGAGGGGATGCAGGGACACTCCTCAAACATTCTTTTACTGAACAATTTTTACTTTTTGGCAGTCAGTTTTCCCTGATAATACCCCTTCCTTTAAAAATCTATCCTAGGAAAAAGACTGACATAATTTTTTTTTTCCATGGCAACTAAAATTGATAAAAAAAAAATTTAAAAAAATAAATACGACCTGTTAGGTTGATTAACATTTTAATTCTGCTTCTCTCTTAATTGTATTTGGATAGGACTTAATCAAATGCAAACAAGTAATGGGTTTTACCATTTTATTAGTGAATCATATAATAAAACAATTATTGCTGTTTTTTCGGTAAATACAATGATTTAGCCATCTTCGAAGTACAATATTCACCTCGTCGTCCGGGCTCGGTGAATATTGTACTCCTCAGATGGCTAAATCATTGTATTGACCTCAAAACACAGCAATAATTGTATAATATATATATATATATATATATATATATATATATATATATATATATATATATATATATATATACTGTCAATTAACAAATGTTATTTCTATTTTGATGTCGACACGATATATCCCAGTGAGCTTGAAATGAAGGATACCACAAAGTCTGACACATCTGTTCATATTTGGATCATTTGCTTGAAAAAGACGTAAATAGGTAAATGATTATTAAACGTGATGACATTTTCCCTTACAATATACCTTTGTCACCTGCATGTGGAGTTTATATCTTTCCGTTGATTCGATACGATACGGAAGAAAATGTTCTATGTATGAACAATTTGTAAGGGTGATGCTCATTCCTCCATGTCACCTGCTCCCATCTCTGATGTTTTGGAGGTCCATGTTTGCTTCGCTCCTAATTTGTCATGTTTTATAGACTTTTTAGCTCGAATACTGTTCGTTATCTCAACATTATTCATTTTTTACTCATTATATATAATAGTAATTGTGCTTTCTTTTCCATATACTAAAATCAATCATAAAAATTGGTTTAGATGTCAAAATAATTATTGAATCAAAATTTATTCTAATCAAATATAGCTTTTTTTGATAGAAATAATCACCTTTATAAGCCAATCTTATAATTCATTATTTCTGTGTATGTTACATGTTTTGATGGTAAATTACAAGTGTGATCTTGAGGGCAATTATCTTCCCCATAGAAGGGAGTTTAATCAATGTAAAACAAGAGATAATGAAACTCTTCTTCTATCAAGAAAAGGTCTTTCTAAAGAAGATGGGTGGGCAAGGTTTGCGGAATGCCTATAGCTTCAAATATAAACTATACTCTTAAGAGTTGTACATGTAGTATATGCGCACATATATCTTTATATATAAATAAGTCCATGAAAAGACTAAGATACATTGCAGCTGTATGTAATCATTTTGAAATAAGAGAGAGGCATTTATCGTTTATGACAAGTAATTAGATGAATAATGCCCTACCACCATATTTCCTCTCTGGAAAATGCTAGAAGTCAAAAACCAAATTAAAAATGTAGCAGTAACATCTGGTTTTAAATTGCCCCATCTGTCAGAGGTCTTTGGCTGTATTTAAGGCTGCAATATATGTCTGAGGAGAGGTATTTTCATAATAAAATCACGATGGCCATTCGTATCAAATTAGTTCTCAGTTTGGTTTGTTTGACTGTCATCAGTGTAAATGCTTTTGGTCTTCCCGGGGGACTAAGTAGAACAAAACCGGCAACTCCAGAAATCCAGCAACTGGTCAATTCCGTGAGTAATTTTTAAAAAAGATAATTGGTCATTGAACAGCAAATATTCAATACTTTTAAGGCATTTGAATGATTTTAGAAGCAATCTTTAAAATTGTCTATAAGTGTTCGTAATGTAAACGTCCATCGACTGACGGCAATTCTGGATGATGGTCCTAAATGATAATAATTTTTGCCCCCCAAAACGAATTAGTTTACTAAGTTTCAAAATATTCTCGAATGTTAGCTTTACACTCTAAAAAAGGAAAGAAAATATTTCAAGAGAACACTTCCTTTAGAGATATTCTTATGTCTCTCACTCGATAAAAATGCTTTGAAAAATATTTTGCGTTTTAAGAACATAATTTTTCAAGGAAAGTCATATATATTGATCAAGTAGATGGAGCATGTCGTGGACTCATACCCACATTCATCAAGCATAGCTATACATGTACATGTAGCTGTAATACAGTGATTGGTATAAATACATTAAAGCCCTGCATCTTTGCTGATCCTCAGACTTCCTAAAGTGTTCTTCCCAACAACCATGTTGTCATACCATACAGGGGAGTGATCAGTAACATTTATCCTCGGCCGTTACCATAAAGAGTCACAGTCCATGTTAAGCATAGCGAGATACCTCTCGAAGCTCATGACTGGACAATTTGGATTTCCTATTTTTTAACCGTTCAGTCGCCGGAATAGTCAAAATGCTGTACTTTTTTGTATAGAGTTACATAGGAACTGTTATATAGGGGGTATAACAATATTCAGTTATGGAATGGGTACGAGGGAAATAGCAAATTAATGGTTTCCCGAGGGAGGAATCTATATTTCCCCGGGCGGCGAGTTTCCATTCAATTACTAATTTATTCTATTTATTATTACGATATCAGCGGTACTACTCTTTTGCAGGGCAAATTAATAACTTATGGCAAAGTTGCAGGTTCCAGTAAATGTTCAACTAAGCCTCTTTCGTTACTCCTCACTAAGATATTGACAGTAGTGAAGGAAAAACCTCAAGAGTACTGTACAACTATATATTCAAGAAGTGGTGTGAATCAGATGTGGATACTAAAAAATTCTAAAGAACTTTTGGACACTTTGAAATCACAAGACTTTACAAGAATCAACAGCTTAAAAACTTACGACTTTTCAACTTTATACACAACAATTCCCCATGACAAATTAAAATCCAGGCTTTTTGAAATCATTGACAGCTGCTTCTTCAATAAAAATGGAACTCGTAAATTTACTTACCTCGTCATTGGTCATTTGCAAAATTATTTTGTTAAAACAGATTCTGATTGCACACATACGTACTCTGAAGTTGACATCAAGAAGATGCTGGAGTTTCTTATGGATAACATCTATGTGGTTTTTGGAGACGAGGTATTCCAACAGTCTATTGGAATTCCCATGGGTACAAATTGCACTCCGTCATTAGCAGATTTATTTTTATATTCATATGAAGCAGAATTTATACAAAATCGTATGCGTGAAAAGAAGAAAACACTTGCTGTGGCCTTCATCTCGACATTTAGATATATCGACGACGTATTGTCACTTAATAATGGTAATTTCCATTCCTACGTCGATACGATATATCCGGGTGAGCTTGAGATAAAAGATACCACAGAGTCCGACACTTCTGTTTCATACTTGGATATTTTACTCGAAAAAGACACTAATGGTAATCTAACAACCAAGCTATATGATAAACGTGATGACTTTAACTTTTCTATCGTCAACTTCCCTAACTTATGCAGCAATATACCTTCATCACCTGCATACGGAGTATATATATCTCAGTAGATTCGATACATAAGAGCATGCTCAACGTACGAACAATTTCTAAAACGAGGTAAATTATTGACAAGCAAGTTGACGAAACAAGAATATCAGCAGTCTCGTTTAAAGTCATCATTTCGCAAGTTCTATGGTCGATACAATGACCTTGTCAGCAAATACAGTTTATCATTGAGTCAAATGCTGACTGACGTTTTTCTTACCAATTGTTAGTCCATTATTTATACACTGAATTGACGACGGATTTTTTCCGTTATTTCCTGAGTAGACAAGGAGCACACGGCGGGTGTGACCGGTCAGGAGAGGATGCTCACTCCTCCATGGCACCTGATCCCGCCTATGATGTTTCGGGGGTCCGTGTTTGCTCTGCTCTTATTTTGTATTGTTTTATGGACTTTGAGATTGAATACTGGTCGTTATCTCCATATCCTTTTTCTGTTGATAGTTAATTAAATGACGTATATAAGACGATTATTTTTACGTCATATTTCGCCAAAAAATAGCATTTTGCCCTGCAAAAGAGTAGTACCACAGTTATCGTGAAAGGGTCTATTATACCGAAACAATCATAGGTGATTTATTATTCTTTTTACCAGATATTCCGACTTTTAAAAAACACAATAGAGGCATAATTACAAATGCATCCGGTTTACCAGATTATTCGATTAGTAATTCATCGTGTCCAAGAACAATAAAATTATTTTCAAAAAGTAGTTTCACTGACATTTCGATGAATTATCGTTGTCTTTAGTTTGCTAGAATTCAAGTACGATTTGAAAAAAGTCTGGACTTTTATGTTTCGTGGGGAATGATTGTGTATAGAGTTGAAAAGTCGTAAGTTTTTATGTTGTTGATTTTGGTTAAATTTTGCGATTTCAAATGATCCAAAAGTTCCTTGGAATGTTTTAGTATCCACATCTGATTTTTCTCCATTTCTCGAATGCATTGTTGAAGAGTGCTCTTGAAGTTTCCTTTTCACTACTGTTAATATCTTTGTGCGGAGTAAAAAAAGAGACTAGGAAAAACATTTATTGGAACCCCCTAAGTATCCTTGTAAGGATTTTATGAAGTTTCGGTATCCAGTACAGATATCGTAATTTAAATTATTTTCATTTCTTTTGAACATTTAAAAATATTTAAAACTGACATATGATTTTGAAGAATTTCCTCCTTAGAAAGGGTATGAGTATATAAGTTGGATTACCACTTGTAGAGACAAATCCAAGTTCCTGTATACTACAATTTATTAATGAGCATTACAAACAAAGACAATGTTTACTAGTATACCTGCTTTGTCATGAATTCTATCGACATGTAATTCTTTTCTCACGTCTGGATAATTCAATATTACGGTAATTTAGGATGTTCAGGTTACCTACAATAATTATTGAATATAATTTGAAGAGTTTCAATTGTTACCCATTTACTCAAAATGCTCATGCACATTTTATCATTCTATCAGGCATGTCATTTTATAGGTATATCTAGTTTGCGGAACAACCTGGATAAACTGATCAGGGATAATTCTTAAATGTTTCGTAAGAAAAAGTAAAACATTACAGATATACAGTGTACACTATGTTAAAAGTAAAATAAGCGTATTTATTGACTATAATGTTTGTGCCGAGGCTGAACTTATTACATGATGTTCATTATAATTTGATTTAATTAACTGAAGGTCTTTTAAAGCCATTTATGTAATTATAACTTGATTGAATAAAAAGTCGAGGTAATTGTAATTTGATTAATTGCTTTTGAAAGTAATCGACCCTATCTCTGACAAATTATACATAAGTATTTTAAATCTATCTATTAAACCTCTACTGAAATTACTCTATATAAAATTCATACCATAAATTTGTCTATTTCTCCGAGAAGAGACTATTTCCCTTATCTGAAGACTATTCCCTAGAAAATCAGAGCTACATGCTAGGACTATTCCCTCATGAATATTTATTAATAAATTTAACCAATCAAAGTGTTCAGTGGGCGGAGCGTTCAAGGAATCTCTAGTCTGTGACGTAGTGTTATTAGCAATGTTACTATGACGTGAAAACATTTTTGACATGCGATGTCAAAATCGTACTTGAATTCTAGCAAACTGAAGACAACGATAATTCATCGAAATGTCAGTGAAGTCCAAATTGTCCAGTCATGAGCTTCGAGAGGTATCTCGCTATGCTTAACATGGACTGTGACTCTTTATGGTAACGGCCGAGGATAAATGTTACTGATCACTCCCCTGTATGGTATGACAACATGGTTGTTGGGAAGAACACTTTAGGAAGTCTGAGGATCAGCAAAGATGCAGGGCTTTAATGTATTTATACCAATCACTGTATTACAGCTACATGTACATGTATAGCTATGCTTGATGAATGTGGGTATGAGTCTCGGCACATAATTGGTATATCTAAGCACAGGACTGAGAGTAGTTTGAAACACTACTCCACAAAATTAAGTGATTCCAAAAACGCACCATGTCAGATTCCTTGGCTGCAAAAGTATCTACATGCAAGACCAGACCAATTCTACAACCCCTGAGACCAATGGAGAATAACAAAATGCCTCATACAGCTTAGACTTCATCTATTTAAGAACTCTCAGACATTGTAGATGTAGACGATCGAGACTTAGCCGCTATCCTTGATGATCCTATGTTTGGAAGCTTGCAAAATACAAGTATCAGCATTCCTAATGTAAACACTGCAAAATCTGTGTTCTCTTTCCATGGCTGCAACATTACTATCCACAATCCCTGAATTGTTTGTATTACATGTAAATTAATTTTAATAGGTGATGAAAAAGAATATTTTAACTGTGCTGTATCTGAATATTATCATACTGGCAATCTTGCTTTTTTCAAAATCAATTGTATAATTATAAGATTTCATATCTAATTATTTATGTGCTGTTAAAATTAATTGTTACAAGATGTGATTGTTGGAAATTTTCTTTATACATGTTCTTGATTTAAATTTACCTGGGGATTAGAAATTCAATCATGTTTTTTTTTACTAAAATATTTTATAAGCTTCCAAATTAATTGTTTTGTTTATTCTTATCATAGAACATTGTATTATATGTATTTGTTTATTCATTTTCTTTTAGATTTGTTATTGCTAACTAAATCATATTTGATGTGTTATCTATAAAGACTTGTTAAACTTGTTATGAATTAAGCTCTAAATGCATTTAATAAAATTTAATCTTCTACAAATATTGATTCAATTTCCTGACTTATTACCGGTACTTTAAACCATAATTATATATATGTTTATTATGTGGGTAAATATTTTGCTTTCGGCCTTGGTCAACAGTTTGCACCCTAATCCGACAGATCAACTGTTGCCCTCAACCCCAGTCAACAACTGTATACTGTATAATCTATGTAAAAGTCGGATAATACAATAGTTTTAGTGTTATAGTCTTACTTTCGCTATTGATAATACAATATAAATTCAATGTATGCAATGTCACTTTTTCTGAACTCAGTTTCGTAAACCTTTAATCGATGTCATTTTTTCTAGTTTTATATTTAGTGAATAAAACAACCATTAATAAAACGTTTTACAAAATTTAATAAATTGAAATTTGCTGATAATCTTTTTAAATTTTTTGCAAAACAAAGTTCAGCAATTATGACTAGTCTATGCAGGAACATGTATATCAAAATAATGATTAATTATAATTATAATATTCAACTAATTGACCAATATGACGTACAACGTTGCAATAATTCAAAATAACAACAAGCTGTGTTTCATGACTACACTATAAAATGACGTGAAGTTAGAGTTATGATGACAGGAGGGTGTGTATTGGCAACATTTGGGGGAAGGGTATATGCTATAAATGTCGTGATGTGCACGAGAACTTATCATTACCAAGAATCCGATTCATTATGAAGGGACTTTCAGTATTTGCCCTTGGCCTTCTCTTAGCGATCTTCACCGAGACTTACTGCATCCCCGGGGGTCTAGGTCCACAGGAGTTTGCAGGACCCGGTGAACAGGCGCTTGTTCAAAAGGTATGCCTAATGATTGCAATGAAGATAACTTTTTCCCTTTCATTTGACATATTTTCATATTTTTTGTTATTATCGTTAATATCAGTAACATAATATTAGATTAAACTGTTTAAATTTTTTTTACAGAATAGGGATGCTATTATCCGTAAACTTCCATCATACATGAACGGACCATTCGGACCTTTGAAGGCTCAGGTGTTCAGAAAACAGGTTGTGAGAGGAACAAACTACTTTATTAAGGTACATAAAACACATTTAAAATTTAAATTCCTTATAATATACGAGAAGGAAAATTAATAAGTGCTAAAGCTTTATGAAGTAAAGTATTGCAATAAGGTTTTTAAAAAACATGCTAACTTCAGTTGTATAACAATTTGTTACCTTTTTCAGGTAAAAATGCAAGGTGTTCGCGCTCGTTACTTACATGTGAAGATTTACACCGGTCTGAACAATCGTAGTAGGGTGGAGGATGTCAAAGTCGTGGCCCAGTATGACCCTATCGTATACTTCTAAAGACCAGGACCACTATATAGATTTTTTTTGCAATGAATATATCAAAATTTAGATATGTCCTCTTATTATCTTTTTATTAATATCAAAATATCATAATTTCATGACTTTGCATGGACACCTGTAAAAATGATAGCAAAAGCAATGTTCTGTCCATAATGGATTCCAAAGCCTTTTAATTCCTTAGGAACAAAAATACAGCGGGTTCCAGAATATGTTATGCCAAATTATTCTCAACTTTTAACTCCTTACAAAATATGAGTAAAAGATAATTTAAAGGAGTAATATCCAACAGCATAATAGGCCTTCCCTGTCGACCGGTCACGCCCGCCATGTGCTCCTTTAAATCATAGGGCAAACAGAAAAGTATGTGCTCAATTTAGTGAGTAAACAAATACATAATAATTTAGATGAAAAACGTCCGTCAACATTCCAGTCGATGAAAAATTGTATCAACTGACAAAATCATTGCATTTGCCGTTACATTTGCAAAAAAAGTTTTGTCTTACAACAATGCTTTTAAAATTCTTGTATAATCAACTTAATTTTCATTAGATTGCCTCGATTTAGAAAATGATCTTAGATATATATTGCTCTTATGTATCACCTATGAGATATAAACTCCATAAGCATGTGAAAAGACTACTGCTACTTAAAAATGGGAATTTGACGATAGAAAATTCTTGTATAATCAACTTAATTTTCATTAGATTGCCTCGATTTAGAAAATGATCTTAGATATATATTGCTCTTATGTATCACCTATGAGATATAAACTCCATAAGCATGTGAAAAGACTACTGCTACTTAAAAATGGGAATTTGACGATAAATATCAACATGTTTATCAGAGAGGTTTGTTGTCAGGTTATTACTTTTTTTAGTCTAGATTTAATAAGCCATCATCGATATCTCTAAATATTGAAATCAAGGCTTTAAAGATAGATTTTACCTTTTTATATGAATGTACGAATATAGATCTGCTTAAAAAAGGAGTACAATTGATATCCTTGGAAATTCCAACAGATTGTTGGCGGGTTTGATTTCCGAAAATTAAGATGACATTGTGTATGCGAAACTCAAGCATCTTTTAATATCAACTTTGGGGTACTTATGTGTACAATCATATCTATTAAAAATATCATTTGGCAAAATGAGCAATGACATGGTATAAATATTTACAAGTTCCATATTTACTGAAAAGCATATGGTGTTTAAAAATTTAAGAATTAACGTCTGACTTACAAACTTCTCAAATAAATTGGAGTGTAGTACCTCTATAGTTTCTCCTTCACAACTTGTGTTAATATTTCAGAGATGAGTAAGAAAAGCGTCTTACTTGAACATTTACTTTTTAAAAAGTCGTTCGTTTTGATGCTATTGCCTGTGAAAAAAATTGATTTCAACTTTTCATAAAACTCCTTGGAGCTTTTAAGTATAAACACAACTTATCGATATGTTGATGTAAAGAACTCCTTAATGTCGTTAAATCCTTTTTCATATGGAAAAAAGGCGGAAGAGAGGCGTCAAACTAAAAGAACTGCTAAATTCAACTCGAATTTAAATTGTATAACTAGTCTAAGATCGAAGTCTCACTGAAAGATTTTGTTACATTCTTCAAAGTCATTATTAGCGCATAAATTGAAATAAAATTCAGAAAAAGAAGAAATGACCTTATGCAGTATTGGACAACATTTGTCCACAAAATCAAACTTTGACGGAGAAATATATGATTATGTTTTAAAACCGGGGCTATCTGCACACTTCAGAACACTGAATATTTTCATAAGCCATGACGTCAAATGTATGACCATACAGGCAATTTGAGTAGACAGGTCAGGATTTTCTTTTCTTATTTCAGCATCAAACAAACAAGTAACTTATAGTTTATATCTATAATCAATCACTTCCACTTTAAATGAATAAAAAACGTAAAGATAACAAATAGCGATCAATCTAAATAAAATGCACCTCAAATACAAATCTGTCAAGAGGGCATAAACATTGATCCCAGAGTTCTGGACCCGGTTGTATCAACGGTTCATTAAATTTAATGAATCATTAAACCTAATGAATGGTTAAATTCTTAATGATGCATTAGTTAATGAAGGCATTAAAGTGTGTTGTACAAGTTTTGTGAAAATTATATACTTTGCCAAATCAGTTGCTTTTTAGCCCTCTTAACAGAAATCAAAATTTTGCATTTTTAATAAAATTTTCAACAATATATTTGGTTTTCAAGCTTTGGTGGCTGTTAATCATAAGTACTAAAATGCCGGGGTAAAATCCTTCTTTCTTTACCGGATGTGATCCCTATATTTCCTCAAAATTACTGATAGCAAGAAGGAGGGATGTTTTAAGAGTTATGTGTTACCTTCTAAAGTTTAATGATAACATTTAAAATGAATATATCTCGGTAAAAAGTAAATTTACAAAAAATTAATGCTTTATTTAAACATTAAATGTTATTTTTAGACCTTAGAAAGAAACAAATACCCGGTAACTCTTAAAACATCCCCCTTCCGCCCATTTAATTAAAACGTGCTAGTCCGCCATATACAAAAAATGGATCCCGAATTCTACCATGCATTAGGTTTATTAATGTCTTAATCTGAGCGAAATTAATATTCTTGGGCATTTTTAAATGCATGTTTTTCAGATAATGTGGTCGAATTTTCTCTAACTTAGCGTAGGGTAGCAACTCTTGGACTTCCGGTCAAGAAACTTTCATTTATGCTATTGAAACACATTAGCCTGATGAGTCGTTATATAGTGTACATTTGCATCAGCAGCTCTTTTTTTCTTTATTTTGAGAATTTCCAGCATTAGCAATGAAAATAAGTTATTTTGAGGAAATATAGGCATCACATCCGGTAACGAAAGAAGGATTTTACCCCGGTATTTTAGTACAATACTTATGATTAACAGCTACAAAACCTTGAAAACCCAATAAAATGTTGCAAATTTTATTAAAAATGCAAAATTTTGACCTCTGTTCAGAGGGCTTAAAAGCAACTTCCGGTAATGGAAAGAAATTCATTCAACCGTTAAATAACTGATTTGGCAAAGTAAAATATGTCCTAACTTTTTTGGTACATAATTAAAACCCGTATATAATTTTCACCCTAAAATTAGGGTATTGCGTTTCTATTGACGGTGAGTATAGAAAAAATATATTAAAAAGAGCAAAAAGGGGAAATTATGACTTTTCAAGGTGTACAGACAAACTTCGAACATTGCTTAGGGTTGGTTAATTATACCATGCAAATATTTTTAAATATTCTTTGTTCATATGATTTTACGAAATCAACAGTTCATTAACATCATCAAAATTGTTACATAAAATGTTTAAGAAATTAAACGCATTCTTCGTGTTTTATTGTGATATGACATGAAGTAAGTCACGTGATCAAATTCTATAACACCCGAAAGACATTATAGAAGATTTGCTTTCGTATCGACTACATGTCATATCCCAATTAAACTATTTTATCTTATTTTTTTCATATTCTTGTAGCAATTAAAAAAAGGCAATATGTAGATTCGGAACAGTTTGGATTCCATACAAAAGGAAATCTGATCATGTGACCAACTGCATGTGATTCAAAATTTTGTGTCAATTTACTGAGTATTATCAAATAATGAAAATATCGGTAAATGTAAATATTAAAGGATAAAAACTTTGATTGTTGGCATTATCCTTCGTCATGAAAATTTCAATCTTTGTCTTTCCATACTACATTCTTGTCTGATAGCTTCGTGCTATAAATTTTTTTTGTGATTATTATCATACGTATTTTTGCTTTGTTTTTTATAACTTGAAAAAAATATTTTTAAAACAGGTCGGAAAAATGAGAGTTTTATTATCAGTCTTAGGGAGTACATACATGTTCATACCTGCAATAAAGATCAAGAAATATTTTTTTCTTATAATTCAGGTGAGCTACATGTGTATTTATCCTCAATATGCAACATATTGAAACGAGATGATTAAACCAGATAAGTACTATAAATAGGGATAAGTTGTTATAGTAATCCCAATTCTGCTTACAATTCGTACACGATGAACCGACTGCATATATTTTCTTTAAGCCTTGTTTTGGCTATCTTCTCTCAGACTTGTTATGTCACAAGCGGTTTTAAATCAGGGGGTCTTGGAGAACAGCAATTTGCAACACCAGGAGTGCAGGCCTTGGTACAGGCGGTAAGTTAAAATCAACAAAGAAGCTGTTACATTTAGATTAATTTACAAATAGATTAATATTTTCATAATTTTTCATTAAATTTGGTGAAGTTATGAAATTTTTGAAATTATATATTGTCTTTAAAAGCTTCCTAGAATTTTTTTTTATTTTCTTCCTTTGAATACAACTTACGGACTATAATGACATAAACTTGGAGATCCGATATAATCCTTATTTCAAGCTGAAACTTATTAACCACAAAGCTGAAGAGCGATTCTAAAACTTATCTAAAATACAGTCGAATTTTAGATGGGTTACTGTATGTAAAAAAAATAATTCTGTGCATATATTTGACTATCTGCTAAAAATTTAGAAAATATGTAAAATACGTCTTAGAATGGATTCATTTCAGAATCGTAACGCCATCATTCGAAAGCTCCCTGCTGATATACTGCAACCAGTTGGACAAATGACAGCCGTGGTATTTAGAGAACAGCTGGTCGCAGGGACTAACTACTTCATTAAGGTACTAATTATAAACTAAACGAAAATCTACGGAAGAAATCAGAAAATTACAATGCTTTGAAACCCTTGCAAGTCATTGTTTTCACAATAAAACTATACACTCTGAATTTTTATACTGATAAATGGTATAAATTTATAAATTGCTCGTTTCTCGCATTACCGAAGTGCACGTGTATTTCCATAAATATTGATAATTATACTTATTATTCTTCTTAATCTGCTTAAAGCTTTCAATGTACAATATTTTTTTTAAATCGATTTATTATATATTTCTCAGTCATTCCTCATAATATTAAAACTCTCTTTTAATCAGGTAAAAATTGGAGGAAGAAGTCGACCCCAGTACATACACGTGAGAATCTACGCCAACCTGAAAAACAAGAGCACAGTGGATGGGGTCAAATTTGTCAACCAATACGACCCTATTGAATTCTTCTAGAAATTGAAAAAGGTTTATAATAGAAAGCATTTAATTGAAATAAATAATTGTACAAACATGAGAGTTTGTGTGTTATCTGAAGGCAAGCGTCTAATAGCCCCACATTTAGTTGAAGTTCACATACTCAACGTCAATAGAGTTTGTACGGAAATTCACTATTTTAAATTTAGAAATAAAATATTCATATCAAGCACAGAAAAAAAGGTTATCTAAATGCAGAGAAAAAATAACGGTTTTCACAGGTTGTGAAGGTAAATAAATTCAGCAAGCACTGTATAAGTTACAATGTATAACTTGGGGTTTAGACAGTGTTCGTTTTATCTAAAATAAGATATCGAAATGAAATATCAATGTCTCTCATTGTTATTTTATTTGTAGATTAAAAAAAGTATGGTAGAAGTTATAATTAAAGCTTGCTAATAAATAATGCCCAATTTTATTTTTTATTTATCTTTCATGCACATTTATATCTCTTTTAAGCAACAGTGCCAATAAAAACTTTTTCAAAATATTCTAATTATGGTCATTTTGTAATTCCATTTTTTTTGCAATTTACTATGCACAGAACTCTTTAAATCTAAGTTGTATGATTTCTGATTTACGGTTATTGTCATATATAGAAATTAATAAAAGTCTTCTCCTACGATAATCTCATTTGAAACACTAAATAAAACAAAACAACCGTAGAGTATCACAAAAGTTCAGATCACGAATTAATAATCTTTATTATAATTTGACAGAAAAATTAAGAGCACCTGTTACAAATTACAGGTACATTCGAGCATTATTAATTACATTGGTCAGTATATCACTTTGTTGCCTATCGGGAAAACCTGTTTATCATATATCTTAAAGACCAAAAAAAAAGACACCCAAATTAATATCCCCCACTTTTCAAGCGGGAGACAATAAGTTTACCAAATATGAAACAGTTCACTGGAACATTTTGAGTCGATATGTTATGTTAATTTTTAATATTGCTTCCAACAACAAAGCTGGAAAAGCATCTTTTTCCTCCAATCTATATCTCATTCTGTCTATCTAAAAGACATTTTTAGTTTGAGACAAATTTAAAAGAAATGCTAATTTAGTCATTTTATTTTATAACATACAAGATGTGTTTGTGAAACACTATGCGCCCAGCGGCAACAAAGTTCGAAAAAGAAGTGGAGTAAGCATACCAAATATGGAGTCTCTATCTTTCATGGTTCAAAAGTTATGGCGAAGGTTAAAATTGACAACAGACAGACAAACAGATAAACAGTTAAAACAGACAAACAGACAGGAAAAAAACAATATATGCCTCGGATCTATCGATCCGGGCGCATAATACGAGGGTTGATCCAAAAGTTATGTCATTGCGTTCATATCTTTAATATTTGGCGTTGTATTATCAAATATTACGTACCAAAAGATACATGAAAAATAAATCTAATCAAAATTAAAAATTTCATTCAATAATGTTGTATAGAATACATCTTATAGACGTTTAAAACATTAAACATAGGGGGTGTTGCCGCGTCACAACTAAACGTCACGCTTTAAAGTATATATTGTTAGAAAGAAAAGAGACAAACACATAAAAATGCATCTAAAAATGGATCTAATCGCCCAATATTTTAGAAGACGAAATTTACGACATTTTCCAGTCGTTATTAGTTAAAAGTTAAATGACCTCATTTCTTCTTTTGGTCATAAACATGTTGTTTAAATCTGATGTATTGAACAAAGGAAATGTCGAAACTGAATAAAACGCCGAAACGAGCTGTAATGCGTTTTTCTTTCAAATTCGGGAAAATACCAGTAGGGACAGTTACGATGATAAATCAGACTCCTAGAGGAAACAATTTAAATAAGAGACTTGTTTATAAATGGTTTCAGCGATTTTGGGCGGGAATTGGGTCATGGAACGATCTGCAGAGGACATGAAGACCGAAATATAGGAGGTCGAGCGGAAACATCAATGAAGTCTGACTTTGTCAAAAAAGAGAGCGGTTCAATAGCAAACATAGTATACAACCACTATTGAAATACGACCACTATTGAAATAATTTATTCAATAGTGGTTGAGAGTGCATTTCAATAACAAACAAAGGTTGCAACCATTATTCAAATACGACCACTATTGAAATAATTATTTCAATAGTGGTTGAGAGTGAATTTCAATAGCAAACATAATATACAACCACTATTGAAATACGACCACTATTGAAATAATTTATTTAATAGTGGTTGAGAGTGCATTTCAATAACAAACAAAGATTGCAACCATTATTGAAATACGACCACTATTGAAATACTTATTTTAATATTTATGATCATTTCCTTTCAAAATCAATGACAAAAATGAACTTTATTTTGTTATTGAAATATTTATTTTAAAAGGGAACATTATTTCAACAGTGGTTGCAATCTATGTTTGGTATTGAAATGCACTCCAAACCACTATTAAAACTAGAGGCACTGTAAGCAATGAGCTCACTAAAAAATACCCCGTCTTCCATAGTAATGAAAGTGTCCATGTTTTGCTATTGGAAACCTAACATATGTTTCGGATCAAAAAGTAAAATAGGAGATGCACAATGGCATTATGTAATAAAGATTCCGTGAAAGTTTCATCAAATTTCATTTAGTGGTATATGTATGGGAGGAGTTGCGGATAAGAGATGGGTACCCCCAAAGCGTAACAGATGAACAGACGGACATACAGACGGACGGACATAACGATTACTTTATATCTTCCCCTTTTTTCAAGCGGGGATATAATAATTATTTCAATAGTAGCCGTATTTCAATAGTTGTTGCAACCTATGTTTGGTACTGAAAAGCACTCTCAACCACTACTGATATAATTATTTTCAGTAGTGGTCATATTTCAATAGTGGTTATATACTTTGTTTGCTATTAAAATGCACTCTCAACCACTATTGAAATAATTATTGAAATAGTGGTCGTTATTTCAATAGTGGTGGCAACAAACATATCTGTTTATATTGAATACCTTATACATTAAGAAAGTACATTACATCTGTATTTTTTCGTCGTTGTAAGACTTGGTCATACCAAATACGATCCTTAGGATATATCGAGTCTTGTATGTTACAATAAGCAAGGGTATTTTCCCGATTTTTGAAATTCGTGGGCAACAAAGCTTATCATCTGTCAGTTATTTTGTTCGATACTTCTTTGGATCCTTTACAATGTTGTACAATACTGCAGTACTTGGGTGACCATTTAGGTCCTTATGTTTGTTATTTTTATTTCTCAAAGGATTTTTCTACAATCAATCAACAATACCTTCTACATCGACAGGTTTTTTTTTTTGGAATTTCTTAGATTAAAAAATCATATCCGGTCACAGATCGTGGAAGATTGTATATGTATCTTCATGCTATTAATTATATTTTTCTTTTTATGCGATTTCTATTGCAAGTATTTTTGCTTCTTTTTTTTTTAACTAAAAACATATTCAAAACAGGTCGAAAAATGAGGGTTTAATAATCAGTCTTAGGGAGTTCTGAACATACATGTACGTACCTGAAATTTAGATCAAGGAATATTTTTTTTTTTACAAAATTCTTATAATTCAGGTGAGCTACATGTGTATTTATCCTCAACATGCAACATATTGAAACCAGATAATTAAACCTGATAAATGTTATAAATAGGAATAAGTTGTTATATTAATCTCATTGCTGTTAACAAATCGTACACGATGAACCGACTGCATATATTTTCTTTGAGCCTTGTTTTGGCTATCTTCTCTCAGAGTTTTTTTGGCACAAGCGGTTTTAGAACAGGGGGTCTTGGAGAACAGCAATTTGCAACTCCAGGAGTGCAGGCCTTGGTACAGGCGGTAAGATGAAATCAACACAGAAGTCTTTGTAACATTTCGAATAATTTACTAATTAATTACCAGTTCTATTATTTTTTTCATTTAATTTGGTGAACTTGTGAAATTTCTGGACTTATATTTTGTCTTTTAAAAGTTTACTAGAATTTTCTTTAATTTTCTGCTTATGGAATACAACTTACGGACTTTAATGACGTAAACTTGAAGATCGGATATAATCCTTTTTTTAAGCTGAAACTTATTACTTATTAGCTACAAAGCTGAAAAGCAATTTCTAAACTTACCTAAAATACAGAAGAATTTTAGACAGATTACAGCATGTAACAAAAATGCCATTTATTTGAATATCTGCTAAAAATTATATGAGAAATACGTCTGAGAATGGATTCATTTCAGAATCGTAACGCTATTATTCGAAAACTTCCTGAAGATATACTGCAACCAATTGGAAAAATGAAGGCTTTGGTATTTAGAGAACAGCTGGTCGCAGGGACTAACTATTTCATTAAGGTACTAATTATAAACAGAACGAAAATCTATGAAAAGAAAAATTACGATATTTCCAAAACTTTTGCAAATCGTTTTTTTTTTTCAAAAAACTGGTGTATACAGAAAAATATTGACCTCCGTTTAATTTTTGCCCCTTTCACAATTGGAACTCGTTTTGCCCTGTTTTAAATTCGCCCAGTTACAATTCTGTTTAAGAAATCATGCTGGATGGCTGACCAGTTTAAATCCAACTACTTCAACATGCCAGTGCATGTAAGTGGCCCTTCAGTGTACAATTATTTTAAGCAACATTGCCAACTTGATTGTTATTCTAATGACTAAAATCTGCTTTTATGAATACTGAATTTACTTTTTAATTTCATTTGGGTCTTTTTCTGAAATAGTGGAATTCAAACTTGTTTTGATGTTGTTAATGAAATTTTTTTTCAAAGAACTTTGTACATACTTCATACAAGTAAGTCTATTTAATCGTTAAGAATTATTTTTAGAGTGTGAAATGTAAAATTTCAATACTGGCAACAGAAAAGTGATTAGAATTGGTAACTGACCTTAAAGAAAATAACCCCACCCTTTTGTGTATGTAGATGGTGCCGTGCGAGATGGTGGAGAAGGAATTCTGGCAACTGGTTAACTGTATTGAGGAGGACGTATCTGTAGAGTATGGAGCTGATATCCACGCCTCAGAAATGGGCAGCGGCTTCCCAACCAAGGACACCAAGGACATGTTCCCAGAGGATGAGGTAATGGGCAGAAATTAACGCAACAGTTGAATTTATTGTTTTAATTGTTTCATAAAAAAAAAAAAATTATTTATTAAAGAACAAACCTAGTTATCTCAAACTTGACAGGACCTAAACAAAACTTTGAGATTCTGTGATTTAGAGATATTTAGGAAAAGTACATAAAAGAAAAGTATTTCAGACTTTCTTATCACCTTGATATACCAATAGTATTGACGATATCAGTATTTGAGATGCTGAGTTGAATTGTATCTATTTTCATTATATGATTATGAACGAGTGGATTTTGAAGTACATGAAGTAAGACATCTCTCTGTTTTGTTAGGAATACATCAATTCTGGGTGGAATCTGAACAATTTACCAGTCCTGGAGCAGTCTGTTCTCTGTCACATTAATGCTGACATCTCAGGCATGAAGGTAGGTACTCCTCGCTCAATGGGTGTTCCAATCAAATACATGTACAGTCAAACTTGTCATTGCGGTCACCTCTATCCAACGGTCACTTGTCCTATGCGGTCATTTTATTTCCTCCCAACGAAATTTCCTATATAAAGTAACTCTGTTGAGCGGTCACCTGCGTAACGCGGTCAGCGGTCATCAGATTTCAAACGAAATCGCCACTTTTCCCTGTCTTTAGAGGCCATTTTGTCCGATCACGTGACCTGATCTGGAGTCAGCTGATTCCCAATTTTTTTTGTAGTTAATGTAAATAATCAGTCAAGTGTTGCGGGATCGTAAACAAAAATTAATAATTGGACTTTATTTAATACCAATTATATTACGGGATAACCATATGAATCATTTTACAAACTAACTGCCTCTATATTTTACAAAACTCTACCAAGGTTTATGACGAAAAAAGTTAACGGGAAAAAACGGATTGTGATCATCTGTCAGTTATTTTGTTCGATACTTCTTTGGATCCTTTACAATGTTGTACAATACTGCAGTACTTGGGTGACCATTTAGGTCCTTATGTTTGTTTTTTTTATTTCTCAAAGGATTTTTCTACAATCAATCAACAATACCTTCTACATCGACAAGGAAAACAACAAAAACGACATTTCCTGCATAACGTAAGCCATTAAAGAAAACATTTCGTCTTACCTGCACAACAACCATTTCCCACGATAATTGTATCTCGGTTAATCTCAACATTTCGCAAATTCTAGTGTCCATATTATGACCTTGTCAGTTCATACAATCCATCAATAAGTTGAATGTTGACTGTTGTTTAAACACAGAATTGTCTACGTATTTTTTCGTATAAGGAGCACACGGTGGGTGTTACCGGTCGACAGGGGATGCTTAATATCATCTAATCCCACCTATATTATGATATTATAGATTTCGATTTCCATGTATGCACCAATCCTGATTTGTATTGTTTCATCTGTCTTTTGAGAATGACTACGGTTCATTATCTTTATGTTCATCAAAGAAAGATGTTTCTGTATTTGCAAATATTTTTTGCAACCTATTATTTAATTTGCATTTCAGAACGTTTTTTTCTTCATTTACAAACCTTATTTATCGTGGAGATTAACTAATAAAAGACCTTAATATTTTACTAACAACTGAACTATAATGATAAACAGCATGACTTCATCGACATTGCTAGCTTTTCCCATTAATGTAGTAAAACATTTAATCTACATCCACTGCATTTAATGTTTCTGACTCCCGACTGCTACTCTTTGGTATGGACCGAACACGAAACATAGACGGCTATCAATAAAGTAGAAAATGTTAGATAGTTTTCTACCATCGTGTGAAACGTAAGTTTTTTGCAAATTCCAAGATCATAATACATGCTATGGCTTTCTTTACAATGCTTTCTTTGCAAAAAATAACATCCTTTGATCAGATATTTTCCTATTGATTGTTAGACCATTGTTTTATATATTTTAAGTACAAATTACTTCGTTTACCTAACCGATACAGATGATTTACTGTGGAAGTTACCGATCGACAGGGGTTGCGTACCCCTGTCCTTGGCTCCTGATCCCGCCTCTGGGCTTTCAGGGGGCTGTTTTCCCCTGTTTTGTATTTGTGTTTTTAACTGGTTGTCTTTCAACCAGAAAATTTGTTAACAGCTCCAATAATATTTCAATAGATTATAAGTAAGACTTCAATAAATATCAACAACATCGTTACACATATTGCAAATATTATCTTGATAATATGTACTTTAAAACGAAAAACCAAGCATTTGTATACATTTTATTGTCAGTTTGTTAACAATGAAAATTTTTAAAAATGATTACGTTACATGTATAAAAGAAAAAAAATATTTTTATCAATTTTAACGATAAAAATGTTACCTTGAGAAATACAATTGCTCTATTTTTTAAATATTCATTTCTTTACAGGAAATGAAGTGATTCATCAGATGACAGTAAATGGTTCCAACAAACTGTACATCCAGTTAAAAAATACTTCTCTTAATTCATTTCATGTGCGGTTTGAATCGTTTTCAGTAGGGCCTGAAACTGACGAATGTCAGTATAAGATTTATTATTTTCCTGTTCAAATGAAATTCATTCATTAGTTATGTTGTTTTCACTGATACCATCAGCCAGCAAATATTCATACAAACAAACCACAGAAGATTATTTCAGATAGCTGTGTCACTAGCGGAAGACATAGTTTTAATGGTCAACCTTTTCCATTCCGGACAGGCCCGACCCATATCGATGCGCCACATTTCTGGTTGGATGATGGTGGATACTTTGATGTGAACATGTGTATTTAAATGGTACCCTCAACACTACATATTTGGTGTGGAAGGGAAGTGTTGATCAACACACCTTGCTGAAGCATACGATTTTGATGATGACGAGGGGATGGTTTTATTTTTCAACTGTCCTTCATTTTTCTAACAAATTTATACATGTAAGAAATAAATTATTCAAAAATTTCGTCTTTAATATTTAGATTAATTTTAATCAGTTTTTGTATGTAAATAAATAAATTAAACATTTTGCTCTAAAATCGAAATTAAGGAGATATATATTTTAGGTAAATGTATGTTTTCGGGGGATTTACATTATGAATAAATAAGTCATCGTGTGTGTGAATGATACAAATGAGATGAGGAAAAAACAGTTTCAACGTTTTCTAAAAATCGACATCGTTTCTTTGCGAAAATCTGAAAAGACACAAGAAAAAACAGAAAATAAGAGCAATTTCTGTGTACGCTGAGAGAGTGCCATATTAATAAGATATTGATAAAATATAATAATAAGAATTTTTTTTTTAAACTGTAGAATCATTGAAGTCAGCTGTACATGATTATTATGACCATGTCCAGATATAAGGTAGTCATTTCTTTCATGAGTATATATCTAGCATCAAACTGAAAAAGGGTTCTTTCAAAAGAATACTCCATTTCCTTGAGAAACTATATATGTTGAACTTTGTTGTGAAATTAAACTTTTATTTAAAACTTTAAAGTATCAACTAATCGCACAAAAGTTTAAAATATAAAAACAATCGTGCACAATGGTAGGTTTTGTTTGTTTGTAAAACGTCTCTTGGACAATCTTAAGAACCATTACTTGCCGCTGGAGGGCTGCAAATTTAGACATACACTTGGTACTCAAGGCAATTGAGCAATGAGGAATCTTTTTCGTCCACGCTCCGCAGTTGGATTGAAACCCACAACGTAAGAATCAAGTCTCCAAAGCAAACGCCACGCGGATGACTTGAGTATATTTTAAGAAATAAAAACAATGGTTTCTTAGAAATATCTTTCAAAGAATTTTTAAAATGTAGGTTTTTATGTTTTTCTAGATAAACAGAGTTGTTGAGACATCAATTCGTAGCCAATAAAACTTATACAATTATACTAAAAGTTTATGATAAAAGATGAAAACACACTCTTGTACCAGACCAGGTCTCCCAACAATCTATTGGAATACCCATCGGTACCAATTGTGACCCGTTTTTAGCATACACATTTTTGTATTCATATGAAGCAGAATTTGTGCAAAATCTCATGCGTGAAAAGAAGAAAACACTTGATGTGGCCTTCGACATTCAACATTAAGATATATCGACGACGAATTGTCACTTAACTATTGTAATTTTAATTTCTATGCCGTTACGGTATATCCTTGTGAGCTTGAGAAAAAAGATACCACAGAGTCTGACACATCTGTTTCATACTTGGATATTTTACTTGAAAAAGATGTTAATGGTAATCTAACAACCAAGCTCTATGATAAGCGTGATAACTGTAACATATATATATAAATCGGTTATAGCCCATATTTATCTACAACATAGATGTAAGTGAAACAATTTATGCGAGTCACATGTTAGAATCTAGAGAGAAAAAGTACGGAAATATCATTGGGGACAGAATAACTGATGTGTAAGCAACTGGAAACACAGAGAGATGGAGAGGAATATTTAAGTTATCTATAGATACAACAATTGAGAGTTATTAACAAACATAATTAACAAACACTATTCATTATTGGTTATGTCAAACAAAATAACGCGTTGCGTTTGCCAAAATCAATGTAGTCAAAATCAAGTAACAGAGATTTAACTTTTTACAAGACCCTTATAGGGTAGTTGGTTCCTGTCACTATTTGCATTTGATTACTGTATGCCTTCAGAGATGGAGTAACTGGTCCACTTTGGTAGCATCCGAGGGGTAGAAGCCTGTAGATTTCTCCATAGTGCTGAAGTGTTTTAAACAGTAAAGCGAATGATTATTATCAGTTTAGTTTACTGCAGTAAATACAAAACATGATTCAACAACATTTTTATATTTAAAATTAGTTTTAAAAAAAATTAGACCGACACTTGATTATATTCGTGCCATACAATGAATACTGAGAATTCACAAATTTTCGTGGGGGGGGGGGGGGGGGGGGTAATTTTTCTTTGTTTTCGAGGTATGAGTAGACCCATGATTTCATGTCCACCACGAGTGTAAATGTTACATACATAATTACTCAACAATTTTTCATCCATGAATTAAAATCTCCACGAACCAAGAGTTTTTACTCAAACCATGCAAATTTGACCCCACGAAAATACGTGTCTTTTCAGTAGTATTTAAAATTATTAGAATATGTTATGAATATATAATGCACTGCATGAGTGAGAGAGAGAGAGAGATAGTGGGGATTTTTAACCATATACACCATAGACTGTAGACTCTGCAAATCCTGCTTAAGCAAGGAACACAAAGAAACACCTTGGTAAACACCATAATCTAAATTGATTTTAGTGATATACTGACCAATATAATTAATAATGACCATATATGTCTGTAATTTGTAACAGATGATCTTGATTTCTCTCTCAAATTATATTGATGATTATTAAGCTTGATCTGAACTTCTGTTGTGCCCTAAGGTTGGTCTGCTTTATTTATTGTTTCAATAGAAATGACCCACAAAGATGATTGATGATATTTCCTATATATAGCGATAACCGTAACTCAGCGTCATATACCCCAAATTTATGAAGCCCTATGCAAATTAAATTGAAAAATTACAAAATTATCAGAAGAAGTAAATAATAATAAGCATAAGTAAAATGACAATTAATAAATTTTACTACTGTTTTGGTTTTTATTTAATTTTCAACTTGAATGACAAAGAAATACACTGACAATTCATGACTTATTTAAAAATCAAAACAAAAATTGGGGGTCAATACGGTTCTTTTGGAGCTACGGTACATTTAATATGACCTTGTTGCACTAATACTTGTGACTTCCGAACTGACATCTTCGACGTTTTCTCTCCAATGCGTTCATCCAAATAAATAATTGGACAAGATAAGCTATAAGTCTATTCAAAAATGGACACTTTGAAACGAGACTAAAATAAGTTTTAAATTGCTTCGAAAAAATAAACAAATCAGAAATTTAACCTTTTAGCACTCACAAAATGTAAATTTTCTAGCACTGAAAATTCAATAAGCACGAAAATTATTTTCAAAGTCTTAAACTGTTGCTCAATCCAAGCAGACTAATCAAAGTTATATTAAATATTCATAAAAAGAACACTTAAGTAGGGGTCTATGAATTAAATTTTAAAAATTCATTTAAGAATTGTTTTTTATGCTAAAATTTGTTTGCTGGTCTTTCCAAGTGCGTAGTTTATTTTTATCACAATACATGTATATAGTATAATAAAAAATAATAAGAAAAAATGACATAGTATTTCAGATCCAGCATAAAACATTTCAATGCAATGTTGTTTTGTACACAACTGATATAGAAAAATCGGAATCTACAATGAAAATTACTTTTTATATTTCAAATGGAAAAGAAATGATCATTTGCCTCTCTGAAAAACATTACGCCACAAAATATAGTTCCTGGCTAAATCCTATTTGAGTAAAATCTAATGACAGTTTTAATGTTAAAATTTAAAAATGCTTCAGAATTTTAGAAATTAAGTTAAAGTTAGCTACGCAAACCGCATCAGTCAACAGATAAACGTTATCTTTTCTATGATTCCTTGTTTTTCTTGTTTCTGTGTTTGACAGAAACTTTTTATTTCAAAAGGAAAAATTCTATGAAAAATTTTATTCGATGCATGATCGAATATCAATATCTCTTTGTTGCCTTTCTTTGGATGGTGCCTTTTGTATTTCATATTTATATATAGATTTGTCTTTTTGGTATACCTTAAGGATTTTTTTCTTCATGTGATTTTGATTTAATCATATAAACGATGATTACTTTGTCTTTTATAAATTTAATAGATCTTTACAGATCAAAAACATGAAAAAAAATTTAAGGTTTACAAATGATTCTTGCAATTCTGGACATACGTACCTAAAATAAATATCGAGGAATAAATTTTGACAACATTCTAATACTAGTAAATCAGACCCCAGGATCATGAAACATCTTAAGCTTAAGTCAAAATCTCCATTTGATTATACGATGTTGTAGAAGTCAAGCAGACCAAAATCAAAATATTTTTCAATATCGCTGCTCAGAAGTTTTGCAATCTGCAAATTTTGAAATGAATTCAATAATTCTTAAATATTTTAGAGGCAATCGAAAATTTGATTCAAGTCTAACTTTGTTTCATGATCCTTGGGCCAGAAATGTAAGGTTAAAAGTACATTTATCCTCCATTTGCAACATGTTGACCTCAGACACGTTCTATAAATAGGGACAAGTTTTTGTTGTTTATAAATCGTACACGATGATTCGACTGCATATGTTTTCTTTGAGCCTCATATTGGCTAGCTTCTCTCAGACTTTATATGTCACAAATGGTTTTAAATCAGGTAGTCTTGAAGAACAGAAATTTGCTACACCTGGAGTGCAAGCCTTGGTACAGGCAGTAAGTTGTTTCAACATAGATATCTTTATAACGTTTCGATTAATTTTAAAAATGGATCACTACCTTTATTATTTTTCTTCTAATTTGGTGAAGAAAGTTAAATATTTTTCGATTTATTTTATAAGATTACCAAAACATGTTTATCTTAACATGGGTGACAAGGTACAGACAGTAGTAACATATAAAAGAAGATCCAATATAATCCCAAATTAAAGCTTTATCTTACTCATCACGTTAAGGAACTTTAAGGAATTCCAAAACTAATTTAACGAGGCCCGATCTAGTTGATCTGCGCATACGATTTAACGCAGCGTCGACTCAGGAACGTCACAGTACCCTGAACTGCCGTCACAATTGAATACATTAACGTCACAATTAAATGACGTCAAATTGCGCTAAAATATTTCGCGGATCTTCCTCTATAGACTGGTTGTTGAAAGCTGGCTCATTCTGGCTTTTTTTATTACTTTTAAATTAATAACTTTTAAACATAATTTATTTTGGGGTATCAATTTCTTGGAACAGTTTTATTAATATATCTTGTTTTATTTGAATTTGTGAGTTAGAAAAAAATCCAACTGCAACCAAAAGTAAACGGTTTTAGTCTTCTCCTCGAACATTGAAGTTTTTATACTCACCATTTTTATTGAGCATAAAGAGAAAATTATGCCATAATGTAAGAATGATTTAATTTTTAGAATCTTATACAGTATTACAATCATTTGTTGATGTTATGTAAAGTTAACCTATTGCAACTTATGAAATACTAGCTATAGTTGGATAAAATAAGTCCTATTTTTGTGTTATGATATCCCCTCTTTTCACTGCAATAAAGGCTACTTCCGATTTTCTTTTCATTTTTTAAAAGAGGAATGTGAAATGCATGAAATATGTGAAAATTAAAACATTTCATCATTTATTTTTTTTAATTTGTCAATTCCTTTGTTTATTGAGGAATTTTAGTATGTAATTGTGTATAAAAGCACGAAAAATGGTCCCTATCTTAAAGGCAATGTATCAAAATTTCATTCTAATTTTTCTTAGCATAATACATACAAATTTATTTCCAATAATCAAAATTTTTTATCATTCCGTTTTCGTAATATCCAAGTAGATTGGGCCTCGTTAAAATACAGTTATCTATACACAATATTAACGAAAGATTTTTCCCGTTCATAACAAGGAGCACACGGTAAGACTGGTCGGCAGGGAATACTCACTCCTCCGTGGAACCTGATCCCACCTCTAATGTTTAGAGGTTCGTGTTTGCTCTGCTCCATTTTTGTATTGTTTTTTGGACTTTTTATCTGTACTTTTATTCGTTATCTACATATGTTTCATAAAGAACCCTATTGTGATGGCGAATTTAAGACAGAATACTGCATGCAAAATTATGTATTTTTTTCCTCACATTTGTGCATTTACTTTTAATGCTATCCAATAAAAGTTTTTTTTTTGAAAATGTGAAACTTACTTTTGAGCAGTGATACATTTCAGAATCGTGGCGATATTATTCGAATGCTTCCTTATGATATACTGCGACCTATTGGAAAAATGAAAGCTTCGGTATTTAGAGAACAGCTCGTCGCAGGAACTAACTACTTTATCAAGGTATTTATCATAAACAGGACGAAAATCTATCAAAGAATCACAAAATTACAATATTTCCAAACCTTTGTTAGTCATTATTTTTTTTAAAACAAAAGATACACAATCACCCTAAATTCAAATTTTGTACTAATAAAACGGTTTCTAACTAACGAAATGATCGCATTAACTATCATTTCCGTTAATAATCATTCTTTATGAAAATGTGAATATATATATAGCTATAAATGAAAATAAATATTAAAAAAACGATTTATTATATTTTTCTCAAACATTATATACATTTATTGACTTTATTGAGTTCGAGGGCATCATGCGTTTTGTCTGAGGCTGTTTGCCTCAGGCCGTTAGGCTAAAACAAAATGTTTTGTTATACCTTTTTTAAAAAAAAATATTTTTTGACACACATGATTCTCGTATTGTTTTCCATGATGTAAGCCTCAGGTTCGTCACTGTTAAACATCAATGAATGCAAATGAGATTAAGCTTCACCCATTGTGTGACATAAGTGGTCCAACATCTTAGCGACAAGTTCAACATCTCACTCAGCGGTCAAACATCGATTTTTTATGCCCGCTCAGTAAAACATTACGAATGTTTGAAATTTTACGTATAGATTTATATGAGAATTTTTTTAATGTATAGCAATACATTTTATCTCCGTCAAAAATTACCTTTTAATAATCAGGTAAAATTAAGAGGAAGACGCGGTCGGCGACCCCAGTTCATACACGTTAGAATTTATGCTGACCTGAAAAACAAGAGCAGAGTGGATGACGTCAAATATGCCAACCAATACGACCCCATTGAATTCTTCTAGAGATTGAAAAGATGTCGTTTATAGTACAAAGCTGAAATAAATTATTGCTACAAATACGACATACTGTGTGTTATCTTAAGGCAAATGTCGAAAAGCTCAACATTTAGTTGAAAACTTCTTTGAAATGATTGATTGATTGATTGTATATTGTTTAACGTCCCTCTTGAGAATTTTTCACTCATATGGAGACGTCACCGATGCCGGTGAAGGGCTTCAAATTTAGACCTATACTCGGCACTCAGGGCCATTGAGCAGTGAGGGTTCTTTATCGTGCCAACGCCTACCGTGACACGGGACCTACGTTTTTAAGGTCATATCCGAAAGACCCGTGACTTTCACTTCTAGTGCCGAGCGCTTGGCGAAGGAACAGTCACTACCTATGTTTACGTCTTAGGTATGACGCGGCGCCGCGATCGAGAATCGAACCCGGGCCTCCCGATCACGAAGCGAACGCTCTACCACTAGGCTACCGTGACCGGTTTCTTTGAAATGAAAAATCGCAGATAAATGAAATGGAAATTATGAATTTTCAAAATAAAGGGACAAACTTCGAACAATGCCAAGAGTTCCTTAATTATACCAGCAGGTAAGTAAGTATTTAATCATAGTAACATGTGTATATAGTTTTCCAATACAAACAATACATTACACCCAGACCATTGGACATATATGTCACTTTAGTATATGTGTACTGTATTTCCGCTTTCAGAAGAGAGTACGCATCATTTTAATTTGATGCGCATAGATATGTTTGTCTTATTGAACGCATGAATTAAAAAGAAATAGAAGTATGTCTTTTATTATTTTTCATTAAAGTATTCAAATTATCCTAGGATATCATTTGTTACACACTGGCACGTCCATTGTCATAAGACACCCATGCTCCGAGACTAGCAAGGGGAGTTGGTACATACTGATCATGATTCCCTAACAAAAACTACTATAGTTATCAATAGTTTACTAAAGTAAATCAAAGTTTCAAGGTTTTCATCATAGTAAATCAAAGTTCCAAATTTTTACTATAGTAAACCAAAGTTCCAAAGTTTTCACCATAGTAAATCAAAGTTCAAAAGTTTTTATAAATGTAAAACGAAGTTCCAAAGTTTTATCTTTGGTACTATAGTTAACTATAGTTTACTATTAAAGTATTTTTTATTAAGATTCTGTTTAATTCTTGTTTCATTTCCGCTTTTTCGAAGATTATAAGATGTGTTTTTTCTATTGTCCCTCAGTCGTTTTATATGAGATTTCACCATCAATCTAACATATCTACTATTAATCCATTCTGACACAGCGCTTTGGTGTACTTTTTCATATTCAGTCCATCATCTCTTATAGTTAGTGATGAAAGGCTTATTTTTGTCATAAGTAAAAATGTGTCCAGCAAAACTACATGTATAGTTGTAGATTGAAGGAGAACAAAAATACGTTGGATGAATATCTTTCAAAAGTTCGATATCTAAGCTATGTGGATATATTTTTATTGATTGGAAGATAGTGTCAATAACTGAGTTATGAATTAAATGTAAAACAACTGCACCGCTAAACAGAGCATCCTCGCAAAAGAACAGTAAATCCAGCTACAAACACACAGACAAACTCTGCCTGATATACACAATGTAACCCCATTACGAGGGGAATAATTATGATCACAGAGTTTAATTGCATTTCATAACTAGAGATGTGCATTTGATGCCTGTCCGTTTCAGAGATTTTGATAGAAACAATATTTAACTTTAATGATTCTTAACTTTTGAAGTACGTAGTAGAATCCATTTATTTTATTTAAATTTACCTATAGTCCTCGGTCAATGCCAGAACGATGACATGTTAAAGCCAATGGCCATCATACAGTAGATATTATCATTAATATTGTACAAAATGAGACGTCTGACCTTTCATGAAATGCCATAAAACCCATTTCTGTATAATTTATAATTTCACAATTTGCTTTTCGTGTCGCTGATATGCTTTCATCAAGTATTGATTGGAACGGTTGTAGGATACATAGGAGGACATGCCTAGTGGTGCAGTTCATTGAGTCGTGTTTGACCAAGCTCTTTTGAGAATTGTAATGCCAGACAGTGGTGAAGATATCAGAATTAATCCAGGGCTGGTATTTTATGACATCGTCTGTAGGCTCCCTTATGAACAGTTGACGATTGAATAATTAAAATAGCTATTTTTTAAATACGTAGAAATAAAAAGAACCTTTTTACTTTTAGATATTTATTGATATTAATCATATAATCTGTTTTTTTTTCTTTGAATTCAAATATTAATCAACTTAAAATGCAAATATTTTTGCAGTATATATTGATTGCACATAACAAAAAAAGTACATTTCAAAGTTTAGAGTTATCCTTCTGGTCAATTTTAGATGAGTTTTTCTAATCAAAGTAAATTAATGTTTACAAAAACTAATCTAGGAAACACCCCAATTGCAATCTCATTTACTAATAGTTATTTTCTCTAACGACTTAAATAAAACTCAGATTCGATGTGCAGTAGTTGTTGACAAAATTAAAATAATAGACTTCCTGTTAAAATCAATAAAGCGTCCATTGTACTAGATGTACAGGAGTGGATGATGCACACAGCCCGTGTGTTGTGACGTCGCTATTGTTGGTTCCCGCTCCACAGAAGAAGTTTTACAAGTAGGTAAATGTTATCTATAATTACTTACTGTTAAATTATAACTAGAATAGAAATTAATCATTTGTCTTATCACGAAAGCCAGTAAGCAAGAATTAATTGCTAAAATAACTTTTAAAATTCTGTTCTCCTTTTTTATCTTTTTGGGCCAGTTGTATATATTTCTAATAATGGACACTAAAGAAAAGGAATAAAACTAGATCTGTTTATGCAAAAGAGAACTTTTATTTCTATCAAAAGGATATATAAAAGATTTCTATTTGCAAAGATTTCTTTCTCCTACACATTCCTATTGTAAAAATAATCATAGGAATCTAGTTTTTTATTGCTCTTCTTTAGAGTAAAAACATTTTTTAGAGGAGAAGGGATATTTCTTGTTTGTTTCTTTTGTCATTGATTTCATATATTTCATGAAAGAAATAGATCTCATTGCGTCACTAGAATGATTTACATGTACAGGGATTATGGTGGGGAATGGTTGTGTATGTAGTGGAAAAGTCGATAGCATTTTAAGCTGTTGATCTTAGTAAAATCTTGTGATTTCAAACTGTCTTAAAGTTCATCGGAAATTTTAAGAATCCACTTCTGATTAACACCACTTAAATACATTGTTGCACAGTATTCTTGAAGTTTCTCCTTCACCATGTTCACTGCTGTTAATATTTTAATGAGGAGTTAATAAAGAGGCTTGGTTTAGCATTTGCTAATTTTTTACTTCTCTTCTGAATTATTTAATACAGAAGGATAAATGGTTTTTATATTGCCCCTCAATATTTTTACACGGGATTGTAACATAGATCTGATAAATTTAATCCTTCTGACAAAGTGTCGACACCTTCTTTGTCATCCTTATCTGGCCCATCCGATACGAAAATACCTCCTCCTCCTTGTTAAGAAGTGTGAATGCAGTGGTCGTTAAAATTATTTCAAATCCTACCTAGATTCTATTATTCTATTTTGATAATGTCAATGTTTATGGCTCAAAAACACATGGAACTTACGTAAATCTTTATAATCTTGCAGGACTTGCCTTACTGTGGGGACATGAGAGTCGTCCTGCAAAACGTAATTAAGGATTTAGACTTGACCGTGTGTACTGGCCCTTAGACTACCTAACAAGAAGTGAGTTCATCTCCTTTCAACCCCTGAATACTGGGAGTTTGATAAATTCAAAGCATTACAGGTACACAATACCTGTATGATACTAGGGTACCCTATAAAAAAGCGTCCTCTACTATTTTAACGATTTTTACCTCTTTCTATCTACCATTATCAGTTTTTTAAAGTTTTATTTTCTAAAATATTTCGCTCCTTTTTTTTTTTACAAGTTTATAAAATATACCAACAATAGGTTATCTATATTTTAATTTTTAATTTGGCTGTCGAAAATGGACAAAGTAAATTTGTAATTCAAAACTATTTATTTAAAAGAAATCAGAAAACAAATGATTATGAAAGGTTTATTTTGCGTATGTTTTGTTGGATTGTGTTTGGAACGTACGGGATAGCAGAATTTTGTCTATGCATAATTCATTGGATATATCCCTTACCTTGTTTAACAGTGTATACAAGAAAAAACCTCATTGTCAATGTCTGTGGGCTCTTTTTTCTTTGTGGGAGAAAAAATCCCAATGGGAGAATTAAACCCATCTGACATTGTTCCTCCCATGGGAGAAAACATGGCTAATTTGATGACTTCATATCTATAGAAAAAGAAACGTTTGTGAATTCTGCATTAGACCACATGACACTGCTTAGAAATCTCATTAAGTGTTAGAAGCCCTTTTTAGGCATCACAATTAAAAATGGTAGCAAAAAGTCTGGACAATGTAGTGTCCGGAGTGGAATGTCCTACTGTTTACATCCATGTAAGAAACTGTGTATTATCATTTTTCATATCAAATAAATAGCACCAATAAAAAAGTCTTCCGTTGTGGGTGTTTGAACCTTGCACTTTTAGATTGTTGAGCGGATGCTGACACCACTTGACCAGTCACACGTTACATTTAGAAACCATTTGATTTATACTGAATATATAGAAACATGTACATGTTTTATTTTAAAAATTTCAGAATCATATATCAGCAATAATAATGATAGAACCTGGTTTACTAGGAATATTCCTAAAGTATGAAATTGATAAAAAGTAATTTAGACCAAAATTTTTTTTCAAAATATGTTTTACTGTCGACCATACTTCCTGTTTTGGAAGTATTTATCTGAAGCCATATTTGTCAGCTGTTTGTTTTATTAGAAAATAAGAGACATTAAAGAGTGTTCTTTCGGACTGTTCTGAATTGTAAGTAAAATTGTGGCATAAGATTTATTTTATACGTGTATGACAATGCAGCAGTGTATGTGATGATGTGTAATATTTTAATTACTTTGATGATTTTATTACATCAAATAATTGATTCATTATTTATGTAAAACAGTTCAGGTATTATAATAATGTTTCTATTACAATCATTTCTCATAGAGATGAATAATAAGATAAAACGAAGTAATTAATGATTGTCAAAGTATGATTTATTACATTTTTACCAGTGAAATACTGTAATTTATTCATTGAATAAAAGTGATATCCTGTCACAGTGTGAAAGGATATCAAAATGATATCCTGTCACAGTGTGAAGAATATCAGAATTGCGGGAAAACTCTCGATTTTCCTTCCAGTAACGAAGAATGTTGCAAAAAATATCCCTTGGTCCATTGGAAAATAAATATACCATTCTGACATAAAATAAAACAGCCAAAGATCCCAAAATATATTGTTAAAATTCTTGTTTACGACGTTTTCAATCTCACAAAACTGAGCTATGACGTCTCAACCGCTCAACTATGACGTCATCTACCCTATGACTGCATGAGAAAAAGACAGAGGAAAAGGGAAAATCAAAGAAAAATGTAATAAATAGAAAATTCAATGTTTTGTAGTTGAATATGGAATTTATTTCACGAATGGGACAGGATTTTTTGATATTTTCACTCGTGCTTCGCACTCGTGAAAATATCAAAAAATCCTGTCCCATTCGTGAAATAAATTCCATATTCAACTACAAAAAATTGAATATCCTCTATTTATTTCCTAAATAATACACTTCTATAGTCAAAGTTAATTTTTAAACACTGAAACCCTTACACTTGATAAATAGTCAAATATGATGATTTTTATTGATGACAGGTGGGAGTAAACCTTATAATGTCACCAAATGGCTCAATGATACCATCTCCTGTTTAAATCCTTACTTAAGTTTGTGCAGAGACAAATAATAGTCTATTTATATAATAGTGTTGCATTATGCATGTACTATGCCTAAATAGTAGGCAGGGTTTGACACATGGTGCACGAGCCGGAGGCGAGTGCACTATGTGTCAAACCCTGCCTACTATTTAGGCATAGTACATGCATAATGCAACACTATTGTTATTATTATGCTGACTGTTGTAATTATTTATGCGGCAATCCATTTGACTTTTTCCTGAAAATATCGGTGCTAACACAGCACACTTGCAAGAACTCATTCAAAATCTGCATGCTAAAATTGGTTGCATGCTTAGTTATTTTGGTTACTAGTATTTTCTCTAAATAAATCGGGATTTTCTGTCCCAAGGCAACTCTTTATTTTCAGTTTTGTTAGTAAGACTGATTTGTTTGCAGACGTCGATTCTCATTGATAATTTTCTTTTATATTCTTCAATCAAGCGTTATATAAGAAAGCGTTTTAATGACCCCATGATATCAGTTCATCCAACGATCTGTATGTAATTAGTTTGAAACTTTGTTGTACACATCCTTAGAATAATATAACTGTTTTCAAATAACATTTGTCTATTTTTTACTTCTTGTGTCAATTTTATAAATTAAGTTTATATATTTAATAAAATTCCTCCAATCAGTGATCGTTTCTGTGGAGTAATCGCTATGGCATCGGACTGACAACCTCATGGTTGTGAGTTCGATTCCCGGGGTGAGCAATGAAGGATTTTATTCAGTAAATTAAGCCGTGCTCTATTTCGGCATAGTATGCTTACGCTATATAAATCCTTAGACCACTATGCGAGAATAGTAGGGTATGGGTTATATAGATACAAACTGACAGGATGCATAATAATACATAATATTATATGTCTCTGGTTTGTGACACACTGGTTCCCTTTTCCCATTATATGGTAATTACGTATAATCAGACATAGTGCATTACTGTCCAATATGCTTTAAATAACAGGTTTGTACCACTCGCACACATAAGATATATAAATAGCCCGTTTTTGGATATGATATCACAGATATAAATTTTCAGTGCAAAATATAACAAAGGATCATATAACTTTTGGCGAGCAAGTTTTACTGCAAACCTTCGGTTTGTTAGATCCCCAGAGAAGTTAAGGAACTTCTGAGAATCAATCTCCTAAACAACAGGCTTGTAGAAGACTTGTTAACCAAAGGTTATTCTTTCACTAATAAGGATATTGCATTGTAAATATACGAGGGTTGTCCCAAAAAGTCGTAGACAGGGAAACAGTTTAGTTTCTCTTTGCTTAATTAAATTTCTTTCCTTGTCATAGCAAAAAGTAACATTTTATGGTCATGCATTTCAAGATTCATGATGATATCACATCTAATAAGAAAATTATGTAAAAATAAAATAAGAAAGTAAGTGTGCACCGACGCACGAAAGCAAACGTAAATTACGTCTCTTATAACGCCATGATATTTTTTTTATGCTTCACTCGCGTCTATTAACATTCAATATTTTTTTTAAGTGGTAGACCACTCTTGACTAAGGGACTTATTTAAATTCACTACTGTCCGTTTGTTTTTTTGTTTTGTTTTTTCAAGCTGATTCAAATCTAAGTCGAAAATTTGTCGAAAGATCGCCTTACATTGTACGAAGCAGAGAATACATATTGTTTGACGTCGTTCGCGGTCCAGATTGTTTCCAATTTTTTTGCGTTTAACAAACAGTACTCTACTTCTAACATGCCGTAACTATTTTCGGTATAGAGGAAAAACTCTCATTGAATATCGTGCCATTTAAAAATAACTTCTTTGCGAAAATCTGGTGTGTAATGTCACTTCTGTATTCTTTTTTTCCCGTCTCTGATGTATATAAACCATATCCAACACAATTTATAACATCTCCGTGCGTCGTTACGCGTTTGACGACGTCATTTTCATCAAACTCAATTCCAACGATAATATGAAAATCATGAAACCATTTGTCTGTTTCTTTATATGAAATTTTAACGTATTATTAAGATTTTGATTCTGGTTTCAGTGATTTAAATTTGAGCTCAATGTATTACATAGTACTTAAGAAATAAAAGCAAATGTAATAGTTATATGCGTAAATTATTCCGAATTTTGTTCGTGCGCCATCAGGCCTTATCGGCCTTCATATAAATCGTCCTAATCAATATGAAAGATAGATATTTAAAAATTCACAATTTTAAAGAACATTGAATATATTATGTCTTTGCAAAATTTGGTTAGTATTGGTTGCATGTTTTAAAAATCAGAACCATTGTCTACGACTTTTTGGGACAACCCTCGTATATCCAGTTTAATGCTACAGGCGTTAACAAACGTAACAGCAACATACATGTAGATCTAAATTTGTTACAATTAGAAGTTCAGTTGTACAAAACGGATGAATCTGTCTGTTTGAAAAAAAGAAAAGAAGATGAATCCCTTAAATGTATTTTAAATACTTTAAAAATGAGTTATCAATCCCCCAATTTTGTTTTTGTTTTTTTTTTTGCATTGTATTATGGATTTTTGATCTTGAATACTGTTTATTATCTCCGCATGTTTGGTCCTTCTTTTTTCCTTATAACTTCCTTTCGTACAGACAAATTCATTTGTTGGCTTCATCTTCTTATCTTCATAAAGGATTTTTTTCAAGCATTTGTTATATGTTGAATGCGATTATAATAATAAACATTATTTGATAATACTTTAGATAAATAAAAACATATATGCTTGAACAAGAACAGAAACCAAAAGATAAAATAAGTATACAAGTATGAAAATAGTGTTAGCGCTTTAAATTCTGAAAGGAATTTGAATTTTGAAAAAAAAAACACCAGGAGAATTTTATTGCGTTTTTTTATTACATTTTTCTTCTTACAGACTTTTAAAAGAATGATGACATTTGGGATCCGGCAAACCTCACTAGCTGTTATACTCTGTATAACAGTGACTTCCTCCGGAAAGGCGTGGAATCAGGACACAACCCAGTCTGATTTCAACATCACTCATTTAATACTTAACAGCATACTCTATTGTGGTACTGCAATAGTTTGCGACAAATCTTTCCTGACGATTTTCGACATACCAAACCAAAGCAATTTAAACGCATCAAGATGCGCACCTTGCTCATGTGACGAAAAATGTTTATCTCCTAATTCCTTTGAACAATGCTGTCCAGATGTTTTCTTTAGATATGGACTTCGAGAATGTAGGGATGTAAAGGTTTTATTGAATGAGACAAATTTGAAAGAAGTAGTTGCTTCATGTCCTGTCGGAACCAACCTTAACTTATCAACAGAATGTAAAAAGGAACGATCCAAAGTCGAAATGCTTCTTTATCCGCCATTGACTAGTGGCACCAAGAACATTTCATACATTAATAAGTACTGTGCTTCTTGTAACAATGCATCTTTGTTAGAAGAATGGAATGTGAACATTGAATGCGAAAAGAAAACAGATTTCAATTTTCTTTCATCGTATCAAGAAATAATAGATTTGGCAATTAAGCAGTCATGTAGAATAGTGTATATTTCCCCAAATTCTGCTAGAAATTGTTCCGCGAATTATATTGATCAAATAATAGCATCATGTAATGTCACCGGATCTTGGTTATTTTATGACAAACAAATCGAGCAAGCGTGTCTAAGCTCTTATGATACTTTTACTGGTATCTTTAAAAACATTTTCTGTGCAATTTGCAATCCACCTAAAATGGAAGAGCATTTAGTGATAAAACAATGTAAAAATACAAGCAGCTTATACGATAAAGCATGCTCTTTTCAACCTTTATTGGAAGCCTCGTTTCCGTACAAGAATTACTTTTGCTTTGTGTGTAACCATGGTGATAACAACACAGAGTATTATGCTGATGTTGATCTGAATTCAGTCTATGAGAGCTATGACGAAGTAAGAATGTATCCCTTTCAATCCACAATATCTTTCAATTACAGTCTTACTCACTTGAAGAAATACATCGATGAAATTGTAAGAAAATCTACTGTAGAAAATACTAAAACAATAAATGACACTTTCTACAGAAAGGACCATCTGTTAAAGTGTCCCACACAATCCAACTATGTGTTACCTCCTATTGGCCCGCCAGGAGTTCGTTTTGATTCACAACCAATACCAGCTAAATCTTCTTCTTCATTTAACAAAGCATTATCTCTGATGGATAGTAATCCTACAATGAACATGACAAATATTCTTCTGACAAGCTTCGCATTTTCAGGACATGGTGCCTGCAAACCAGGACTATTGCCGAACTACACCATTTCACTACAAAAACCCTGTTCATGTGACGTAGGATGCCGAGGAGATTGTTGTGACGATTTCGCGTTCTCACAACCTTGGACTTGTGTTGGTGATCAATTTTACAGGGATGGAAGTGCTCAAGACAAAGATTACTTAGCGATTGGCGGATGTATTGAGAATCAAAGTCTTAAACATTTTTGCAATGATGGCAATGTATCACAGTTTTATCAGGCTTTTCCTGTGACAAAAAGATACAAAGAATCCTATGTAAATTTGTTTTGCTATTTATGCAACAAGAAAGCTCAAGACGGAAAACACATTGCTGAAAACGTGACAAAGGATTTATATGTTTGGCCTTTGAAGGTTGATTGTATTACATATATAAACCACAGAAACTTTCAATCCTTACAAACACTCATTGACCATTTTAAGAGGAGTTCCTGTGTTATGAGGTTTTTACCGCCCGATGCTGCTGCTAAATGCAGTGATAACTGTCACCAGGGGCAGTACAACAGTATCCAAAGCTGTAACGTTTCAGGAACGTGGACAACATTTAATGAAGATATCAAAAACGCTTGTGAATTGACAGAAGTTTTTAGATTCCCTATGATTGATGTGCGTAGAAGTTATTATAAAAATAAATTTTGTAGCATTTGTAACCCTTTTCCTGAACCATCCATTGCTGATATCTGCAGAGATTTTCCTGAAAATTCCTCCGAATCAAGAGCTTGTCGAGAGTTGCCTGATATCAAAGTTTGCTATCCTTATAAGAATGCTTTCTGCCAAATGTGCAATAATAATGGTGATATTATAGAGTGTTACGAAGAAGTGTTGGTCTTGCCGGGTTTTCCAGGGCCAACTCCAGTACCCCCTCCTACGCCCCCTGGGGAAATTGGCACATACAGGTCTACATTTACACTAGCAGCTTACGACACCCCGCACACTAGCCAAGAAAAATATATGTCGTGTGAGCAGAATCAGGTCTTTGATGAGTTTCAGGTAACTTTGTTTCTTCCTTATTAGTAAAATAGTTGTAACTACATTAAATATTCTTGGGCTTCATACTCTGATAAGAGTGATGATTATGATAATTGTTTTATAACCTTCAATATCAAATTGAAAGACAATTGTTGCCCTGCAAGTTATACTGAAATTGCATGCATTCTAATTTTTAAAAAAAAAGAAGGATTTCTTTTGGAACGCCATAGCATAAAGGCAAAGGTTTTATTTTTTGTGACACGCTACAATGACCCAAGATGAAAGTATGCCAGGCAGTTAACTGAAAGATTACTGAAAAAATACTAAAAGTTGACTGAAATTCTGTGGATCTAACCACTGTGTGCAGGGTTCGATACCCACCCTGAGCATGGACTCAGTTTTTCATATTGTATTTTTTTAATTCCTTGTAGTTGATGCTAACGTTACTCTTTACTCAAAGCGATTGTTGATCTTTTCTAGTTTTTGACCACCCTACGCTGAAGTACCGGTAATTCTTGTGTAGTGGTAATTAAAAATAATAGAAAATCCCTGGTACATAATGGACAGAGAGTGAACCTTACCAATTGTTTTCCCACAAATTTTTATTAAAATAGAAAATTTGGTGTTATGACTATTTAAATAGTCATAACACCAAATTTTCTATTTTAATAAAAATTTGTGGGAATACACAATTGTTATTTCATTCTTTAAAGATTTTCTTTAAATGATCTCTAATGTTAACAAATTAAATTTACTAATTTATTGAATTGCTTCATATTTGTGTATTTTAAAAATATCTAATTCTTTGTAGTAATCTTGTAAAATACATGCTTTGTTTTTTTCTGTTTCAGCGTGTATGCAGGAACTTGACATGTTTTCCTGGCAAGATCTTGATAAATGATACGTGTATTTCATTGTTGGCTCTAACATCTCAGCTGCGTTACACTCTAGCTTTGAAGATAGAATTTAATACATTTGACAGGATTAATGCAACAGTGAAAGGATTGATGGAGTATGTGAAAGATCGAATTACAGACAATGTGGATAATTTATTCAACACTGAAGTCCTTATTGAAGATATGATACTAATGAGTTTAACCAACTGCAAAAATGAAATTGTTGATTTGAGAGAAGTACTTGTGTACCTTAAAGTTTTCCTCCCTGAAAAAGTTCATCGAGATAGGATAGAGAAGACTTTAATCAACTTAACTGAATCTTCTGCTGAATGGAGTTTGATCAACAAATTATTGCCGTCCTGGAATACATCTGTATTGGACATGAGAATTTCCAGAAGTCAGCAGTCCTTGTTTTTGCCGTCATTTTTATGGAAACTTGACAAAGAAGACAATTGCTTTGTTCTTGCAGATGAACTGGAGTCAGGGCCAGCGTTATACAGAAATGTATTAGTAAGCCCTCTGTTGACATGCCCACAAATTAATCTGAGGGACAAAGAATTTGGAGTCGATTGGAAAAACATCAGGACTGAATATACTTTTTCGGAATTTTCTCTTTCCTCTCACCAGTTTGTGTCTTTAGAAGGTGGCGGAATAAGGGTATGCGCCAAGAAGATTTCAAAATACGTCAATGCAATGAGGATAATGATGTTGAAAAATGATAATATGGCCCTAAAAAGTGTGACTCTTGTATGCATTATCATATCTTTGCTCTCCTTAGTAATAACATTTATAACATACTGTATGTTTGCAATTCTTCGAACTCTCCCCGGAATTAACAATATGTGTTTAGTTGTATCTCTCTTCATGGCACAATTACTAATGATAGTAAGACCATCTTTTAGTTCTACAGGTTTAACAATAGTATCTGTCCTTTCGCATTTTTCTTGGCTTTTCGTGTTTTTGTGGCTTCAGGTTTGTTCTTACCATATGTATCGCGTCTTTGGTGCAAAAAGCCGATCAGATTTTTACGGTAATCAAAATAGAAAAATCATTATTCAATACATCCTTTATGCATTTGGTAGTTCTTTACTTATTGTCCTGTTCAATATTTTTGTGACGTTAATTGTCACAAAAGGTGAATATACAGGATATGACGAAGCGTTAACGTTAATGACGTACAAACTAGCATTTATCATAACGCTTATAATTCCTTTATGCTTTGTATGTGTGACAAATGTTATATTTTATATTTTAACTGCCTATAAAATACAATCTACACCTAGTATAGAAAAAACAACTGGAAATAGGGTCCATTTTGCCGTATACGTAAAGCTGTTTTCTCTAACCGGGCTGTCGTGGATTTTACAGATCATAGATTCATTCGTGGCTGTCTCCGTCTTATCCTATTTTGTCGCTATTCTAAATGGCTTGCAAGGCTTGTTCATTTTTTTGAGCTATGTTTGCAATCAAAGAGTATGGAATTTGTATAAGAAAAAACTTGGCAAAATGACTCTCCATAGCCAAAGGTCCACTCTCACATCTAAAACAGATACAACGTCAATATAAATCCTTTAATCTTTCATTGATTTCATTTTATTAAAAAATTGAATTGATTTTATATTTATTTATTTTTTTGTTTTTTGTTTTTTTTATTTTATCTATTATATAACTGTATATAATGTGTACTTTTGAATGGCTTAAATATGCCAATTTTGTCATTAAATAAACTAAACCATTGCTGTGTCGTTAATCATCTGTTGCAAACATCCATTTTATTATTGCATGAAACATATGGAGATAACGAACAGTATTCAGGATCAAAAGTCCATTAAGCAATACAAGATAGGAGCAAAGAATACAAAGACCTCAAACATCATGGAGCACCCATGTCATGATCAGGAAATAACGGGAAAATCTGTCGTCAAATCAGTGTATATTTAATGAACTAACAATTAGTATGAAAAATGGTAATCAGCATTTGACTCAATGATGAATTTTATTTGCTGACAAGGTCAGTGTGTTGACTATAGAACTTTATGACTTCAAACAAGACTGCTGAATTCTTGTTTCAACTACTTGTTTGTCAATGATCTACCTCGTTTTAGAAATTGTTCATACTTGGTATTTTCAATCATTTATCAGCTTTTGATATTTATATGATACAAAATAATCATAGGCGTCGGAACCGGGGAGGCTAGGGAAGTACTTTTTCTTGCAAAGATATACAAATTAAAGGTATGGAAAATTGGAGTTTACCTTTTTTGTTGGTTAAGTCCCCCCACTTTCAATTGCTGTTCGTTATCATCACTGGTAGCCGTGTACTTATTTCAATATTCAAATAAAAATCAGTATACGACACTGGTTATATATAGACGACAGATCCTTTAATAAAAATGGAACTCAAAAATTTTCATATTTTATAATTGATCATGCATCAAAAAATTACTTTATTGAAATAAAAGTCTCTTGGATTCTGCATAAAAGTACTCGGCCTGTTATTGATGGTAAAAAGATGCTGAATTTCCTTAATGTCAACATTTTATCCTCTTTAATTGAGATCAAACATACTCTAGGAACTCCAATGGACACTACCTGTTCTCCATTATTAGCTGACTTGTACGAGGGTTGATCCAAAAGTAATGTCACGACTTCTATAAAACTGCTATCAGTCAACGTAAAACAACAAAATTACAAATGATGGAAGCTACATTTATTTCAAATCAGAATTGAAAATTTCAATTCAACATGATTTATACTTTTTAAGATATCGGATTATATATAACGTGTGATTATGGTAGTCGCCGCACCTAAATAACGCCATAATTATGACGGGTACGCACCGTCATACACTTTCAATGCTTCCCTTCGTTTCAAATAAAAATTTTAGATTCACAAACGCATTCACAGATTTCAATTTGTAAAGAATTCTTGGTACCCCTCGTACGCTCACTTTTGCATCATTAATTCCTCTGTAAAAATTTGTTATTTGCATTAGATAAACTTATAATTTTACATTTCATTTTAACCGTCTGTCTTTTTGACAACGTTACACGCAATTGAACGTTTCTGTCCACCCTCCCATCTTTCGGTTTTCTTGTCATCTGCTGAGCAATCAATGACCCATCAACCATCCAAAATCGGTAAAACCATGCATCTGAACAACTCTTATTTACATCCTTTCCTCTGTGAGACTTGTGAATCAACCTAACTGTCTCT